>OX326950.1:24171537-24535937 GCA_946800315.1 Misopates orontium | reverse complement strand
GATGTAGGTGATACATAAAATGTCTTGTTAGAAATTGATATATATAGAGAAAGAGAGCGAGCGAGAGAGAGAGAGAGAGAGTAATCGTTAACATGGCCTATTTCATTCTACATTAGTCAAAATGGTCCCACATCTATAAGGTTAATTATTGAAAGTTATGGCGAATAGCTGGATAGTACATTGTCTATATAATGGAAACCACGCGTTTAATATTTGCCAAAATTGTGAAATTATTAAGATAACGGTGCTACTTAATATGTCTTGATAGAAATTGATATAGAGAGAGAGAAAGAGCGAGCGAGAGAGAGAGAGATATATATATATATATATAGAGAGAGAGAGAGAGAGGGAGAGAGAGAGAGAGAGAGAGAGCGTAATTTCTACATTAGTCAACTTGGTCCACATTATAAGGTTAATTATTGATTATTATGGCGAATAGCTGGATTGTACATTGTCTATATAATAGAAACACACGTTTAATATTTGCCAAAATAGAAAAATCATTAAGATAAAGGTGCTACTTAAAATGTCTTGTTAGAAATTGATATATATATATACAGAGAGAGAGAGAGAGAGAGAGCGAGCGAGAGAGAGAGCAATCGGTAACATGGCATATTCTATTTCTACATTAGTCAAAATGGTCCACATTTTAAGGTTAATTATTGAATAAAATGGCGAATAGCTGGATAGTACATTGTCTATATAATCGAAAGACGCGTTTAATATTTGCCAATATTGTAAAATTATTAAGATAAAGGTGCTAATTAAATTGTTTTGTTAGAAATTGATAGAGAGAGAGAGAGAGAGAGAGTGAGCGAGCGAGAGAGAGAGTAATCTGAACATGGCATATTCTATTTCTACATTAGTCAAAATGGTCCACATTATAAGGTTAATTATTGAATATTATGGCGAATAGCTTGATAGTACATTGTCTATATAATAGAAACAAGCGTTTAATATTAGCCAAAATTGTAAAATTATTAAGATAAAGGTGTTACATAAAATGTCTTGTTAGAAATTGATATGGAGAGATAGAAACAGCGAGCGAGCGAGAGAGAGAGAGAGATATAGAGAGAGAGAAGGAGAGAGAGAGAGAGAGAGTGAGAGAGGGAGAAGGAGAGAGAGAGTAATCGGTAACATGGCATATTCCATTTCTACATTAGTCAAAATGGTCCACATTATAAGGTTAATTATTGACTATTATGGCGAATAGCTTGATAGTACATTGTCTATATAATAGAAACACGCGTTTAATATTTGCCAAAATTGTGAAATTATTAAGATAAAGGTGCTACATAAAATGTCTTGTTAGAAATTGATAGATAGAGAGAGAGAGAGAGCAAGCGAGCGAGAGAGAGAGTAATCGGTAACATGGCATATTCCATTTCTTCATTAGTCAAAATTGTCGACATTATAAGGTTAATTATTGAATATTACGGCGAATAGCTTGATAGTACATTGTCTATATATTTGAAACACGCGTTTAATATTTGCCAAAGTTGTAAAATTATTAAGATAAATGTGCTACTTAAAATGTCTTGTTAGAAATTGATATATAGAGAGAGAGAGAGAAAGAGCGAGCGAGAGAGAGAGAGAGAGAGAGAGAGTAATCGGTAACACGGCATATTCCATTTCTACATTAGTCAAAATGGTCCACATTATAAGGTTAATTGTTGAATATTATGGCGAATAGTTAGATAGTACATTGTCTATATAATGGAAACACGCGTTTAATATTTGCCAAAATTGTGAAATTATTAAGATAAAGGTGCTACTTAAAATGTCTTGCTAGAAATTGATATAGAAAGAGATAGAAAGAAAGAGCGAGCGAGAGAGAGAGAGAGAGAGAGAGAGAGAGAGAGAGAGAGAGAGAGAGAGAGAGAGATTACTTTCTGTAAATCTTGCAAATGCAGCTTTAATGTAAATTTCATCAGGATAGGAACCTAAGTAAAATGTCTTGTTAGAGATTGATATATATATATATATATATATATATATATATATATATATATATATATATATAAGTTTAATTATTGAATATTATGGCGAATAGATGGATAGCACATTGTCTCTGTAATAGAAACACACGTTTAATATTTGTCAAAATTATAAAATTATTAAGATAAATGTGCTGCTTTTGTAAAGATTTAAAGGTTGTTTGATGATAATCTTATCGGATATGTGTAAATTTGTCTTTTTACCATATCTAATAGCATGCATGATTGAGGTCAAATTGATCATGTCAAATTTTATTCTATTTATTCATGCATAAATATTTTTTAGTAATTTTCCAAATGATACTTCTTGATTATACTAGTCAACGCCATTCATATGAATCAAAGAAATTACTAGGAAAATAAGGACCCTTTGAAAGTGGTCTTGCTCAAAACATTGACACATTACAAAATCAAAATATGATAGCAACATATTTCTTAATTGTGAAATAATTTGCTAAGATGATCTTCTAATCTTAAATCACGCGCTTGTAATATTCTGCAAGAAACAGATCAATTGACTGTTGTTTAATTAATAGCAACAGTCTTCATATTTTCGCAATGCATGGTTATCTTTAGAAAAAGTTTTACTTTTAAATCCATACAGTAGCATCTTTTCATATTCCGGCTTATCATAATAGCAACAGTTGTGGCATTTGGCCAGGGTTAGGCTAGTGCAGACTCTTTTTCTATTTCGATTAAATCAAAATAGGAACCATAATTATGACATATGGTCAGTTTGGGCCTATTAAATTCACAAAAATAGAGTAGGTCCAAATTCTGTAATTTTACGGTCCGTGTGGTGTGTGAGTGTTTTAAGAAGTAATCAAGTTGCCAATATTATCAAAATAAATATATTTGGTTAAATCTAAAAGAACAACTGTATCATAACAGAACATTTTTTTCAAATTTCTCATTGAATTTATATATGAAATCTCTAACACATTTTACATGTATTGGTTTATAAATAATTAAAGAGAGATATATGCACACACTTACAGATACATGAATATGTAGTATAAACATTATTATTGGTTACGTCGTTACGATATTGTAAGATAATCTATTTTAACTTTTTTTGTATTGATAGTTAGATTACGTATTAGTTCATAAAAACTAATGAAAATTAATTATAGGTATAAATACGAATCCACAGGTACTGACTCTCAAATAATTAATTGAATGCAATCCATGACCGGCTGCAAGTACGAATCTTATAGCCGGTCTGTAAGATTAGCATAACTGTTTGTTATAAGATGATTTTCATGGGCTAATACAAATTGGTATATATGACCTGCACTTAGGTGCCTAAAACGTAAGAAAGCCTCCCCGTTCAACTACTAACAAAAACGTATGTTACATAAGCAATCAGAATGTTACCTTTTTCTCCCTATTCTTATGAATGATTATGGTAAAAGCACAAAAAAAAAAAAAAAAATTGGTATCAAACAACTTAGGTAATGAAAAAAAGCTATATCAACAAATACACTGCATCGTATAAGTCAAATTCCAGCCCAATTATTAACGTGTGCAGCGTCAAAGTATAACAATTTAGGTAATGAGAAAAAGATGTATATATATATATATATATATATATATATATATGTATATGTATATATATATATGTATATATTTGCAATTAAATGCATGTTGGGTGGTGCAATTAAATGCATGTTGGATGGCAGATTACAACACTCACAACTGACATAAAGGGTAAATAATAAATAATGATTGATTTAGTACAGGTGCAACCAAAAGAATACCCAAATAAATACATGTACGGAACCTTAAGATGATTATAAGAACTTAACATAAAGTTGAAAAATCTCAAAATACTAAAAATTACAATTAACCTGATAATATATTCATGCTCAAAAATCGTAGAGAAAATAATACTGTTGTACATTGAAGAAAAGTTACATGTATAATAACTAGAGAATATTAATTGGATGAGAGAGAAGAAACAATTGAATTAAAGAGGGGAAGAAGACAATTTAATAGTAACGTCTGAATCCCTTAGCCATTTCTATCCTTCTCCCCTTTTTCTTTTTTACAGTGTGAGAGAGACTCGTAATCGACAACATAATATATTTTAACAAAACAATTCAGAATCATATATATTGATGTGGGGTATTTTCGTCTGGATACGTGTCCGCTCTCCAACACTCTATGTCAGACTGCTTTAGTTCCTGCTGGATGCTTAAGCAGCTTTTGAGTTCAGAACCTGCACTCAACACTACACGTAAACTAAGCCGGTGCCTCCTCCGTCGAAGGCACTCCGACGATCAAGTCAGATAGGTCGGAATGTGAGATATTGTCGTCAGAGACAATAGCTCGAACAAATAGGTCGAATTTAGCTCAAATAGGTCGAATTTGAGCCGTATAGGTCGAATAAGCACACCTCGAAATGGTATTGAGAACCGAGATGAAGGAACCCGAATAGGTCGAATTACCCTCAAATAACTCGAAATACACTCTATATAGATCGAACAAGAGCTATTGCAAATAGCTCGAATTATTGCTTTATAGCTCGAATTCGATGTATATAGCTCGAAATTAAATGCTTGGAAAATAAAAACGTACCTTAGAATGAGGCATAGGACCCCCTTATATAATAATAAGAGTCATTATTCAGCTAGAAGTGCTATCCAAGTCGAACTATAACTCTAAATAGGTCGAATTAGACCTATTTTGAAATAGCTCGAATTGGGCCTTCAAATAGGTCGAACTGGGCCTCAAATAGAAGACAATAAAGAAAGACGTAGATTCAACAAGTAAAAAGGAGAAACATGCATAATGTTATATCAAAAACAAAAGACTCAACGCCTGCACGATGAGTATAACCGCCGGCCCGCAACACTGGGGTGGTGGTCAACTCAAAAGCATCAAACTGATGCTCTTTCAAGTTCTTAACCACTGTCTGGTTATAGATAGGAAGATCGGGGCGTCTCGGCGATAGACGGGCGTCAGTGCAAAGCCGCTTGAATCGGAATTCCTAGGGCTTGGATTCCTTGATGAAGAACCGTTGTTTCTTCCAGTGAGCGCCGAAGCTCGTTTGTAGATCAGACAGGAAGTATTGTTTCTTTCGCGAACTCAAATAGTAAAACCCGGCGTCCACACCTCTATTACGGAATTTCACTAAGAACAATTGCCAAAAACCGGCGACAGAACACGGGAGGTCAAAGACGCGGGTGAGCATCGCATATGCATACATCTGTGTGTATGCGTTGGGGGTAAAATGTGAAGGGCAAGAATTGAGAGAGGCCATGATTTCTGAAACAACAGGGGATATGGGAAACCGTAAGCCACAATGGAGATAACTACTGAATATAGTGAGACACCCTTCTGGCAGGTTATTAATCCTATCATCTGGCCCAGGAACGATAATCTCATAAGTATCAGGGATGTCATAGGTATCACGGTAATAATCTATGTCGTGAGTAAGGGAAGAAGGAAACTGATCAAAGTTAATCAAGTTTCGCGCAACGAGTTGTTCAGGAGAGTTGGCGGCAGGTATGGGAGCATCGACAGGTAGAGGTAAATAAGGCACGATGGGGAGAGGGTTCGACTCAACCTCGTCATCTCCTAGGATGTCTACTTCCATATCATTGCTAGATCTTCTCTCATTACTTGATGAGGTATCGTCACTTGAGTCATTACTACTGCCGCTAGTCGACTCATTCTCTTTAGCCTTAGACGACTTAGAAGACTCACTACTATTTTCCCTACTACTACTGGAAGACTCCAGATCAATAACTCGCGTCATAAAGAGGTTCAGATTGAAAGATTACCGGCACGAGGGTCTAGATCTACAGAAACTTCTTCGTTTGGGTCGATTTGCTCGTATGACTTCTGCGCGGGCACAAACAGCTTCGGTGCGCCAGGTACTCTGATTCGTGCAGGTTCTGGTTGCCGAGGACGAATCGGGGACGATGGACGCCTTGTGTTTGAGTTACGAGGATTCCGATATGAAGAATCTCGTGGTTGATTGCGTGAGTTATAGTAGGCACGTTGGTGAGATCGTGGTGGTGATGCACGTCGTGGAGACCGGTTACGCCGAAGTCACGCCGTCGTGAACAAATCCGCGCAAAAGTTAAAATTTTAGCATTTTAAAATATGTTCAAAAATTGAAAAATTTTTCTAAGTGTTATAACTCGAATTTCCACAGGAAATTCGAGCTATATTTTCGAGTTATAAATCACTCACCAAAGGATACAATTAGCAGGGGATTTTTTCGAGCTATTCCAGCCAAATTCGATCTATTTGGGATTATTTTTGAGTTATTTGGAGGTTTTTCGAGCTATTTTACTATTGCAGCCTCTTTTGCCTCATATCGTCCTTCGAATTGATTAGCAATCAATTGTGAATCCGTGAATGCAACAAACTTCATTATACCCAACGATTTTGCCATTTGGATGCCAGCTAGCATAGCCTCGTATTCCGCTTGATTATTTGTCACTTGAAAATTTAACCTTATTGCATAGTCGAATTCTCTACCATCCGCCGATTTAAATAAATTCCTGCGCCACCAGCGTCGTTTGTAGACGATCCATCTACATGTAAAGTCCAAGTTTCCCTCGCAACTACAGGTTTGTCACTTTTGACGTCTTCCGTCACCATTGCTACATCAGGCGCTTGTTCCGCCTCTGAGATAGTTTCAGCCACACAATCCGCTAGTCTTTGTGCTTGGATCGCCGTTTTGGCATATACTCCAAGCCATATTCTCCTAACTCGATCGCCCACTTCACCAGTCTCCCAGATGTTTTCGGTTTCGCCATAACTTGTTTCAGTGGTTGATTAGTTAAGACAGTCACCGGATGTGATTGAAAGTATGGTCTTAACTTTTGTGCAGTTATCACAAGTGCGTATGCTAGCTTTCGATCTCCAAATAATTCACCTCTGCCCCATTCAACACTTTGCTAACGTAATAGATAGGCAAATGTTTCTTGTCTTCTTCGCGCACGAGTACTGTGCTTAGTGAATTCTTCGTTATGGCCAAGTAAAGATATAGCATCTCATTGTCCTTGGGCTTAGATAGTAATGGTGGTGTCGTAAGATACACCTTCAATTGGCGGAAAGCCTCTTCACAATCATCAGTCCAGACAAACTTGGGTGTCTTACGTAACTTCTTGAAAAAAGGTAAACTCTTTTCTGCAGAATGCGAAATAAATTGACTAAGTGCCGTAATCCTCCCCACCAAGCGTTGCACCTCTCGAACAGACTTGGGGGATGGTAGATCCATTATAGCTTTAATCTTGTCAGGGTTAGCTTCGATTCCTCTCTCATTGACCATGTACCCTAGAAATTTTCCAGCCTTAACACCAAAAGTGCACTTCTTTGGATTTAGCTTCATCCCGTATTGTTTCATGATACCAAAAGCCTCTTCCAAATGTTTTACGTGATCTTCCGCCTTTAGACTTTTGATAAGCATGTCATCAATGTAAACCTCCATAGTCTTGCCGATTTGATGGTAAAACATCTTGGCAACCAACCTCTGAAAGATTGCTCCTGCGTTCTTCAAACCAAACGGCATCACCTTGTAACAGTATATTCCTCTATCAGTGATAAAGGCCGTTTTATGTTGATCATTTACTGCCATTAGTATTTGGTGGAAACCGCTCTGCGCATCACAAAGACTTAGCAGTGCACACCCTGCTGTATAGTCGACTACGAGATCAATCCTGGGCAAAGGGAAAGGATCTCGTGGGCAATGTTTGTTCAAGTCAGTGTAATCCACGCACATCCTCCATACGGTCGGCTTCTTCGGAACAAGTACAACGTTGCTTAGCCATTCAGAGTATCGTACTTCAAATATATGGCCTGCAGCAAGCTTTGTTTGTACTTCCAACTCCGCAGCCTTGTTCTTTTCATCACTAAAGTGTCTCTTCTTCTGTCGGATAGGTTTAGCATTTGGGTTAACATTCAGGTGATGTACCGCAACTCGAGGATCTATTCCCTTCAAGTCCGAGTCCGTCCATACGAATAAATCAAAGTTTCTTTGTAGACACTCCAATAACGCCTTCTCAATCTCCGGGGTCAACTCGCTTCTAATTTTAATGACCTTTTCAGGCTCATTATTCAACAGTTTTTTTATCACCTCCTTAAACTCTCCGGAAGGTTTCAAACGCTCTATTTCCATCTTCTTTTTATAGCGCAAAGTTGTTTTGTCTTCCTTTTCTTCCTCTGCCTTCTCCGAGGCGTCTTCAATATTGGGAGGAGTAAGATCCTCCTGCATCGCCTTTTGGTCCACTTCGTAGCAAGCACCATCTCCGTATCAACTTGTTTTCCTATTTCAGGTGTCTCCAATGGGTGTATGTCAATCATCGCAACATTTGGATCCATTTTAGCCTTGATAGATTTAGTTGATGTAACATAGCAACTCCAAGAATCACGATAGTTTGTAGTGAGTTCAGCAACTCCGCCAGGCGTTGGGAATTTGACCTTTTGATGCACCGTAAAGATGATCATAGCAAATGCCGTTATCCCAGGCCTTCCAATCAGCACGTTGTATGCAAAAGGTATGTCAACAATGAGATATTCCACATTCAGTGTTCTCCACTTAGGATTCACGCCAAAGGATGTTGGCAAAATGATCCTTCCAACAGGTTTAACTTCACTTCCACCAAATCCCACTAGTGGCGAGTTAACATCAGTGATCTCGTATTGTCCAAGCTTCATTTGTTGTAGAGCATCCATGAAGATGATGTTGGACGAACATCCATTATCAATCATTATCCTTTTTACCCCGTGATTTGCAATCACCGCGGACACTACCATAGGGCAATTCAAGTATTGCGCTTCCTTAGCTTGTGAAGAAAAGCTGTCAAAATCGCTATCGTCGAATGTGATTCTTGTATCCAACTTGTCTACTACAAAGACAAGATCTATCTCAGGGCGCTTCAGTCGTTCATTGTATATATCACGTGAGATGCGTTTTCTACTTTTGGCTGAGTCGGCGCCGGTTGGTCCGCCAGCAATCACATTGACTCCATTCTCAATATCATCGTTTCCATTACCCCTTTTACGTTTTGGTTCATCCTTCTTCTCATGCGGAGATCTATCCCGCTTGCGTCCAGATGACGCCTTCTCCTGATGTGACTCTCTATTCTCAAGGACATACTCAACGAGTTTCCCCTCTTGAATGAGTCGTTCAATCTCGTTCTTAAGGGCCTTGCATTCGTTAGTAAAATGCCCATTCTGCATGTGGAACTTGCAATATTTCTTCGACACCTTGGTCTCCTCCGTCTCTCGGAACGGTTTTGGGGTTCTCAGCAACCCGCTATCTTTCTCAATGGCGTAGATTTCGCCAATTTGTTTCCTCAGTGGAGTATAATTGTCAAATTTCTTAAAGGGTTGTCGATTGCGATCACGATCTTTGCCCCTTAACTCCTTCCTCCAATCTCTATCTTTATTCTCCTTGCCCCCATGAATCCCCGGTGAATCCATCAACCCTTGATTCATGGTCGCCTCCTCAACTTCAATGACCTTACTAGCGATGTCCATCACTTGCTCAATGGAATCAGGTGTGTTCCATGTTATTACTTCTATCAGATTCTTGCTCCGACAACGATGCTCCAATACAGAGATGACCAAGTCAACATTGGGAGCATTCACTCTACCAATCTCCAGATTCAGACGCTCGATATACCTTCCCAAAGGTTCATCAGGTCCTCTATAGATATTAAACAGCGTGTTTGGAGATTTCTTCTTTATCCGATAAGTAGCAAACTTCTTTACGAACATGGTCCTAAATTGTTCAGATGATTCGATTGAACGCGAGCGCAAGTTTTTGAACCATTCCTTTGTAGGGCCTCTCAGACTGAGCGAAATAAGTTTCGCCCTCATATTCTCTGCATACCCCAAGACCTGCAAATCTCCATCTAACTCATCATAATGTGCTACTGGATCGGTATTTCCATCATACTTCTTCAAGACAGGAAGATTAGTCCCTTCCTTCAACGTTAAATTACATATCGCCTCACAAAAGGGGTTTGGCCTCTCCCTTTGTGGAATATGTTCTGCAACAACAGGTTCCAGTCTTGGCACAACTCTCTCAGGCAAATCCCTATCTCTTCCGGCAGTTCGACTTGCTGCGGGTCGATGATCAGGAACTCTTTACCTAGAATTCACCTCTCTGTCCCTCACTTCTCTATCTCGACCAGTTGCTCGACTGGGAGCTCTGCTAGCATTCGTCCTCATTGAACGAGGATTCCTCCTTTCAGGCGAGGGGGATGGATCCCTTGGCCTTTTCATCCTAGTCTGCGTATAATGCCTCGAATCATCACGACGCTGGGTCTGATGAGTCCTTCCTTGCTGCAGTGCTGCAGGCTGTGCTGCTGGTTGTTGTGCTATTGGAGCCTGAACATTCTGCTGAGCAGAAGTGTTAGCCAATTGCTGCATAATCATTGGAACCATAGTCCTTTGGAATGCTGCCATGATTTGATCCAACTAGCGGAATTCAATAGCTGTTGTTCCGTGGGAGGAACTTCAGGTTGATTCGCTGTGTGAGTTGGAGGATCAAGGGGAGTGCTGGGCGCTGCCACTGATGTTCGCTCAGAAGCATCAGGTGCCCGATTATCATCCTCCCTCTGTGATCTAGTCCTTCCTGCCATTCCATTCTTCTCCGTTGCTCTCCGTTGAGCCATTGAGTGTCAGTGTTTGTTCCTAAGTGCGTATAGAGGTTCCCACAGACGGCGCCACTGATGTGGGATATTTTCGTCTGGATACGTGTCCGCTCTCCAACACTCCACGTCATACTGCTTTAGTTCCTGCTGGATGCTTAAGCAGCTTTTGAGTTCAGAACCTGCACTCAACACTACACGTAAACTAAGCAGGTGCCTCCTCCGGCGAAGGCACTCAGATGCTCAAGTCAGATAGGTCGGAATGTTAGATATTGTCGTCAGAGACAATAGCTCGAACAAATAGGTCGAATTTAGCTCAAATAGGTCGAATTTGAGCCGTATAGGTCGAATAAGCACACCTCGAAATGGTATTCAGAACCGAGATGAAGGAACCCGAATAGGTCGAATTACCCTCAAATAGCTCAAAATACACTCTATATAGATCGAACAAGAGCTATTGCAAATAGCTCGAATTATTGCTCTATAGCTCGAATTCGATGTATATAGCTCGAAATTAAATGCTTGGAAAATAAAAACGTACCTTAGAATGAGGCATGGGACCCCCTTATATAGTAATAAGAGTCCTTATTCAGCTAGAAGTGCTATCCAAGTCGAACTATAACTCTAAATAGGTCGAATTAGACCTATTTTGAAATAGCTCGAATTGGGCCTTCAAATAGATCGAATTTGGGCCCATATAGCTCGAACTGGACTTCTGGGCTTCAAATAGATTGAATTTGAGTCCATATAGCTCGAACTGGGCTTCTGGGCCTCAAATAGATCGAATTTGAGCCCATATAGCTCGGATTGGGCTTGATATAGCTCGTATTAGGCCTTTTCGGGCCCAAATAGATCTCGCTTGGGCTTACTTTGGGCCTACTTGGGCCGATTTTCGAGTTTTGCCTTGAATTGTAATTTTGCATTAAAAAATAATGGTGCTGACGTGGCATAATATGTCCCGAAATACGTTTGTGTATTGTATCGGATATTATGATGTGGCGGTACCAAAATATGGTACATCATATATATATAACTAATACACTTTTTTAAGGTAGTATATACTCATATCATAATTTATTTGTACCATTGGGATGGGCTATGAATTTCATAGTATTTAAATTAGAGGTTCAAATAGTCATAAGGCCATGATGCTGCCACTCATTTGAAGCAGCAATATCTCATGTCTGTGATTGATGTTGGAGAATATTCAAATTTTGGTACTGTGAGACCAAAATTAAAATGGGTGTGATGAGCTCTTGGATGAAAAAATGTTACAAAGCTCTTCATTGCCCAAATTAAAATGGGAGTGATGAGCTCTTGAATGAAAAAAATGTTACAAAAAGCTGTTCATTGCCCTAGTAATGGTGGAAATTTATTCTCCACTTTATGCGTGTATTGGTTGTTTCATTCTCTAAAGCCTATAAATAGAGGCCTTGAGGTTGAAGAGAAACACACAACTCACAAACACTTTTGCATAATCATAGCATAAAAAAGTTCTGAAAAATATCACAAGTGTTTGCCTGAGGAACAATTCTTTCGCTTCAGAAGTTTGTTCGCGTGAAAGACGTTGTACCTTGGAGCTTGGTGTCCACGAGAGCGTGAAGCGATTGTCGGGCATAACAAGCTTAAAGGAAGGTGGTCCAACCGTTGCCTCGTCTAAATCATTCATTGAAATCGGAGTTTGAAGTCTTTTGTATTTTTTATTTTATGTATTCTGTTGTTTCTTCATAAGTTCGTGTTCTTGTGTTTCTTATGTTAATTGTCTGCAAATTATTGAGAATATGTTTAAGCATGTTCATAGCGTTGATTTAAGCACATATACCTCGTCTCGATTCTTAATCTTAAGCTTGTTAGTTGTTATTTGTGTACGTGTTTAAATCTGTGGTTGTTTAGAGTTTACAGATTATTTGTGTATAGGTTACTGCTGCTGTTCAAACCTTTGCAAACTTGTTACAGTTTTATTGAATCTGTCCAGAAATTATTGCCTGCTCTAGTTCTGTATTGCTTAGTTTCTGTTAAAGATTTATAAAGCTTTCTGAATATTTTCAAGTGAGTATTCGTATTTGTGGTTTCTGTTGAAGTTCTGCCCAGATTTTGTTTCTCTGTTTTTCAGTTTTTAAGTTTTTAAGAGATCTTTAAAGTTATTGTTTCACGTTTCTTTGAAGGATTATGTACATCTGCTGTAGTAGTTTGGTTTTTGGAAAGGTTTTAAAATAAATATGTTTTCAAAAATAAAATCAGGGTTCTGACTCCTCTCAAGATTCGAACCCAAAGACCTCTCCCATGCCCACTTGGCCAAAAGCCTAGCTTGTTCTATATATGTGCTAAACTAGTTAATAAGTTTAATTGCTGGCAGCTTATTTGATTTAATTCAAGCTCTTCCATGATTATATGAATTAAATCATACCCCATGCTCTTATGTCATTAATTGCCTATGTGATTTAAATTATCAAATTGCATACATGCAATATATGATAATTGTATTGTGGCCCAAGATGCTTTGAAAAATTGCAAAAGAACCCCTTTTTGCGAAAATATTGTGAAATTCCAAGCACTGAGACTTGTGAATTATTGTGAAAGAAATTCAAAGTGAGAATACATATACGGATTGTTCTGTCTAGAAAAGTGGTACTTAAAGAGGATTCATCCCGCCATCGGCCTGGGAACTTAATATTCTGTCAGAATTCTGGTTCTAACACGGGCTTAAAAACCCCACCAGAAAAAACTGGGAATATCTGTATAAGTATTTGAGTTGAGAATTTTTCAGCATAATAATCATTTATTTGATTGTGTGATTTATTTGATTATAGATATGTCTGCTGAAAACACTGTGAACGTCGAGAGCTCCCAAAATAGAGCTAGCGGTAATGAGACCGTTACATCGGTCGTGAGGACCAAAATGCCGTTTTCTCATCCTGAGAAATCAGAAAAGTTCATGGGTTCCAACTTCAAATGTTGGCAACAGAAAATGCTGTTTTATTTAACAACCCTGAACTTGACCGGTTTTCTTAATGATAAGAAACCTGAAGTGGATCATGAGGATCCCAAATCTACTGCAGTCGTGAAGACATGGACAGACGGTGACTTCCTCTGTCGCAAATATATGCTTAACTCTCTGGACGATGCACTTTTTAGTGTGTATTCCGTAAAATCGACCGTAAGGGATCTTTGGGAATTGTTAGAGAAAAAATACACTGTTGACAATGCTAGTGCAAAGAAATTTGTGGCTAGGCGATTCCATGACTACCGAATGGTGGATGGAAAGAGTGTTGTCACACAATGTGAAGAGTTGCACCTGATTTTCCACGAGCTTGATGCTGAAGGTATGGGCTTGGCGGATTCTTTCCAAGTAGCAATGGTGATTGAAAAATTGCCACCTTCTTGGAAGGACTTCAAAAGCTATCTGATGCACAAGAGAAAGGTGATGAGCCTTGAGGATCTTGTCACGAAACTCAGAATCGAACAAGATGACCGAAAGGCGGATAAGAAATCAAGCGGCATGATTTCAAAAGCCAATCTGGTTGAGACTGGAGAAAGCTCACGTGGGACTAAACAGAAACATGCAAATGTTTCTAAAGGAGAGTCTGAGAACAAGTTCACAGGCAACTGCTATGTCTGCGACAAACCTGACCACAAGGCAGTGGATTGTCGTCAGCATTCCGAAAAGGACGAAAAGAAGAAAGCAGTGAAAAAGGGGAAAGGCAAGAAGGCGCATGCAAATGTAGCTGAAGCAAGCCAACACTCTGACGACGAAAAAGCACTTCAGTGCGGTGGTGTGAGAGGTCAATCTGGTTGGAGGAAACTCCAAAGAATGGTGGTTGGACACAGGGGCCACTCGCCACATCTGCATCAATAGGTGGATGTTCAAGACCTATCAACCAATAAAGAATGAGAAGTGCTACATGGGGAACTCTTCGGTCTCTAAAGTGGAAGGCAAGGGTACGGTGGTGCTGAAAATGACCTCGGGAAAGGAGCTGACCTTGAATGAGGTACTTCATGTTCCAGACGTCCGGAAGAATCTTATTTCTGGAGGGGTGCTGAGCAAGAAGGGTTTCAGGATGGTAATTGAGTCTGGCAAGGCTATTCTGACTAAGGGTGGAGTGTATCTAGGCAAGGACTATGAGTCGAACAATATGTTCAAAATGTATGTAGGGACTCTAGCTCCTAAAGCCTAAGGGGAAGGGTAGTGGTGAGGCTAGCTCTTTTTGTTGTAACCATTGATGTAAAGAAATCTGCCCAAGAGGCCAATAAAGTCAATTTCGATTATTCTTTTTACGTGTTTATGGCATGGTAGATTAGGACATGTGAATTTTAAGTCTTTACAAAGATTAATTTCACTAAACCTAATACCAAAATTTAACATCAATCGCAAACACAATTGTGAGACTTGTGTTGAAGCAAAATTAGCCAAGTCTTCATTCCACTCTATAGAAAGAAGCACTGAACCGTTGAGTTTGGGTCATACTTATGTATGTGATCTAAAATCTGTGCAATCTAGAGGCGGTAAAAGTTATTTTATAACGTTTATCGATGATTGTACAATATATTGCTATGTCTACTTAACGTGAAGTAAAGATGAAGCAATAGACATATTCATTCATTATAAGAATGAAGTTGAAAACCAACTTGATAAGAAGATCAAAAATTTTCAAAGTGACCGATGAGGTGAATATGAGTCTCCATTTTCACAACTCTGTGCTGAGAATGGAATCATTCATCAAACTACGTCGCCATATTCTCCCGAGCAAAATGATATTGCAGAAAGGAAGAATAGAACGCTTAAGGAAATGATGAATGCTATGCTCATAAGTTCTGGCTTACCACAGAACATGTGGGGGGAATCTATTCTCTCCGCCAACTATGTGCTAAATAGACTGCCGCACAAAAAGTTGAATAAAACGCTTTATGAATCGTGGAAAGCTCATGCACCTAGCTACAAGTTCTTAAGGGTTTGGGGCTGTCTTGCAAAGGTTTCGATTCCTCCCCCTAAAAGGACAAGGATATGACCTAAGACAGTTGACTATGTATTCATCGGATACGCGCAAGATAGTAGCGCCTATCGATTCCTAGTACACAAGTAAGATAACTCTGAAATGAGTGCAAATACTATCATTGAAGCTCGAGATGCTTCTTTCTCCGAGGAGATATTTCCCCACAAAACTCGATTCGTGAAGGAATATGAAAGGAATGTAGGGGAATGTGAATCTCAAGAGAAAGAAGAAGAAAATCCGAGAAGAAGTAAAAGAGCTAGAAAAGAGAAATCTTTTGGTTCAGACTTTCTGACATACGTGTTAGAAAATGAACTGACTACTTTCAAAGAAGCAATGTCCTCACCAGACTCAGTCTTTTGGAAAGAAGCAGTAAATAGTGAGATTGATTCGATCTTACAAAACCATACTTGGAAACTAGTGGATCTTCCTGAGGGAAGTAAACCATTAGGTAACAAGTGGATCTTCAAGAGGAAGATGAAGGCTGATGGTACCATTGACAAGTACAAGGCAAGGCTTGTAGTCAAGGGGTATAGACAAACCGAGGGTGTCGACTATTTTGATACCTATGCTTCTGTCTTTAGTAAAAGTCAATCAGATTGATCATTGCTTTTGCGACATTGTTTGATCTTGAGATCCATCAAATGGATGTGAAAATGGTGTTTCTGAATGGAGACCTTGAAGAGGAGATTTACATGGAACAACCTGAAGGGTTTGTGGTTCCAGGTAAAGAACACCAGGTGTGTAAACTTGTAAAATCCTTATATGGATTGAAACAAGCAACTAAACAGTGGCATGAAAGATTTGACAATGTAATGATGTCAAATGGCTTTAAGATAAATCAGTGTGATAAATGTGTCTACGTGAAAGGGGACGAGAAAGACTATGTAATAGTTTGTCTCTACGTAGATGACATGATCATCGTGGATAATAAAAAAAATATTACCATCACCAAGAAAATGTTGTCAAAGAATTTTGACATAAAAGACTTAGTTCTTGTTGATGTAATACTTGGGATGAAAATCACCAAGACTTCAGATGGATATGCACTCTCCCAAAGTCATTACGTCGAGAAAATTCTTGATAAATTTGACAAAGGAAGTGACGCCATAGCGAGAACACCAATTGAAGAGGTGTCCAATACGCACAAAAACCATGGAAAAGGTGTGCGACAATTGGAATATTCAAGGATCATAGGCAGTCTGATGTACCTCATAAACTGCACTAGACCTGATATCGCGAACTCAGTAAATAGACTGAGCAGGTATACAATCAATCCCAGTGAAGAGCACTGAAAAGCGATAGTTAGAGTTCTTAGATATCTAAGATACACTGCTAACTATGGATTGCATTATACCAGAAATCCAGCTATCATAGAAGGATATTCTGATGCTAACTATGGATTGCATTATACCAGAAATCCAGCTATCATAGAAGGATATTCTGATGCAAACTGGATTGCTGACTCCAAGAATATACGATCTACGAGTGGATATGTATTCACGATTGGAGGTGCTTCGATTTCCTAGAAATCGTGTAAGCAAACCTGCATAGCAAGGTCAACTATGGAACCTGAGGTCATAGCGTTAGATCTTGCACCAGATGAGGCGGATTGGCTCCGGAATTTTCTTCAAGATGTTCCGATGTGGCCAAAGCCAATACCTCCCATTAGCATGCACTGTGATAGTACGACAGCTATAGGAAGAGCACAAAATAATATATACAATGGGAAGTCTCGACATATTTGTCGAAGACACAAGAGTGTACGTCAGTTATTGAAAACTTGAGTGATATCTTTAGATTTTGTGAGATCTAAAGAGAATCTAGCAAACCCATTGACAAAAGGTCTTTCGAGACATCTTGTATTTTTTTTTTTTTTTAAAGAAACCGAAACTTTCATAGAATCAAAAGCAAGAGTTAGTCGAGATAGTCCAAAATGGACTCTCGACGCTTACAAAAAATCAAAGCAAACATCAAAAAAGCTCAAAAAAGGAACTAATGAGGGAACCTTAAGTAAGGAACACCTCGACAATCAAGCAAAGCTAAACCAATCACTTTACGACTACATCTATCACTACCAAAACTATCAAAGGTCTTCAAATCACAAGCTTCATTACCCAATAGATCAGCTACTGAATTTCCTTCCCGAAAGATATGCGACACCTTCACTTCCATTTGACAAAGAAGCACCCGAATCCTTTGCAGCAAATCGGCGATCTTCCAATTCCCACAACCGCCCGAAGCCACCAACACTTGTGCATCCAATTCAACATGAACCCTTAAAAAACCCTTTTCAAAACACAACTCCAGACCACGCAACAGCCCCCAAGCTTCCGCCTCCATATTGGTACCAATACCAAAATAGTGATGAAAAGCAAAAAGAATATTGCCCTCATGATCCCGAACAACACCACCACCAGCAGCCTCCCCCGGATTCCCCCTAGAACAACCATCCGTGTTTAACTTAACCCAAGGAAACCTCGGACAACGCCAAACAACCACCTTAATCTCCTTACCACTCGGCCCCACTCTTTGAAACTTCCACAACTTCCCAACCTCAAAATGGCCCGACCAGCCAATCTTAACCCCAATAAGACGAATCGTATCAACGTACCTCAACACCTTTCCAATGATCTTAGACGGCACAATGCGAATCATCCTATGCTTCGAGTCATTACGAGAAGCCCATAAAAACCAAATGATCAAAACCGGAATCAGGCCCCGAACATGACCCGGCTTGACCCCACTCAACCATCCAACCTTTGCCTCATTCAATGTACAAAGCACATTGACATTGAATAGGCCCCCAAAAAAACTCCAAACATGCCGAGCCGCCGCCCCTGACCAAATAATATGATCAATCGACTCCTCCTCTCGACAACATTGGCACTTAGAAGCCAAACAAACACCATTAGCCTGAAGATTACTATCAGAAGGAATCCACCCAAAGTGCAACTTCCAACAAAAAAACGAAATATGAGTCATAATCGATTTATGCCAAAACCACTTAGCCTCATCCACCGGTTCATTTGGAGTTCTCACCAACTCCCACGCAGATTTTGCCGAGAAACATCCATTAAAAGAAGGTTTCCACACCGGAACATCCTTCTTCTCCACACTCGGCCGAATCTCCAAAATAGACTCAACCAAATCCTCGGCGAGACTCTCCCTTAAGAGCGCCACATTTCAACGGCCATCAACCAAAAAATCAGCAACTCGAGCATCCACTGGACCCCTAACCCTTTGACGTGAAGCTAATGTCTCCGGGCCACACCAATGGTCATGCCAAAACGAGATATGACCTTCTCCAACAAGCCAAAAAATCTGCTTTTGAGCAGCCTCCCTCGCCTCCACAAGCCGTTTCCAAACCAAAGAACTATGGGACGTCGCCCGAGCCAGCCAAGGAGACGCCCTTTTACAATAATACCCATGCAAACAAGATGCCCAAAGGCTGTCCATTTTCCGAAACCTCCACCAAAGCTTAATCGAGAAAGAATCTACCACATCCCAAAGAGACCGAAAGCCCAAGCCACCCTCCAAAACCGGCTTGCACACCTTCTTCCAAGATGCCCAATGCATCCGCTTTCTTGTCTCAAAATCACCCCATAAAAACCTCGCAAAAATTCCATGCATTTTCTTGATCACCCCCTTAGTAGGACGCATCACCTGGAAAAAATAGACAGGAATAGTGCTCAATGTTGATTTAATGAGTGTAATCCTACCTCCAGGAGACAACAAATTCAGATTCCAGCCATTCAAATGACCCCTAATCTTATCAATAATCCCCTCAAAATGGACAGCCCTACTACGTCCCACAAAAAGAGGCACTCCAAGATAAGTTAAAGGCAAACTCGTTGGTGAAAAACCGGACAGCCTTTGTATCATCCGACGTCGAGAAGACGAAGCACGCCGTCCCAAAATAAACATACTTTTTTGCACGTTCACCTTTTGACCCGAAACAGCCCCATAAAGCTCAAGGAACCTACACATCCTCCGAACACTCCTTTTAGATCCCTTCAAAAATAACATACAATCATCAGCATAAGCTAAATGAGAAAGTTTAAACCTTTTCTTTGTGTCAAAACACATATCCGGATGTTGCACCATAAGTTGCTCCACGCCCCGTGAGAGGAACTCCGCTGCAATAACAAACAAAGCCGGAGAAATAGGGTCACCTTGTCTCAACCCCTGAGACGAAGCAAAGTACCCTGCATTCTCACCATTCACTAAAACTGAGAAGTGACTTGACGAGATGCATGTGTAAATCAACTTCCGCCATCGCTCTCCAAAACCAAACTTTTCTAACATGGCCATCAAGAACCTCCATTGAACTTTATCATACGCTTTCTCCATGTCCAACTTGATGATCAAATTATGCCCTTTCGTCTTAGCATTTAGAGAGTGCACCATCTCCTGGCCCAGCAAAACATTATCCGCAATCGCCCTCCCTTTAAAAGAACCACTTTGATTCGGAGAGATAATCCTAGGCAACACCGCAGCAAGCCTATCATTCAGAATCTTTGAACAAAGCTTATAAAAAGTTGTACAAAGACTAATAGGCCGAAAATCACTCCACCTTTCCGGATTTGCCTTTTTAGGAATCAACACAATAGTGGTGTTAGAGAATCCTAAAGGCAAAACGTTACCCGCAAAAAACCCTTGCACCGCCATGTAAACATCATCCTTAATAATCTCCCAACAATCATGAAAAAACTTTGTCGTGTAGCCATCAAGACCCGCCACACTATCCATTGGCATCCGACAAAGAGTTTCAAAAATCTCTTCCATAGAAGGGCACTCCACCAACATCCGATTCTCCACCTCTGAAACCAACGAAGGAATAAAATCCAAAGAATGCTGCTCTAAGTCCTCATTCCCACCCCCAAGAAAATTTTGAAAGTGAGACATCGCCGAAGACATCAACTCATCTTGGCCCTCAACCAATTGATCCCCCACCAAGATTTTATTGATTCTTCCCCGAGCCCTCCTTTTCTTCACACAAGCTTGATAAAACTTTGTGTTTCTCTCACCATCTCTCATCCAATTACAAGCAGCCCTTTGTTTCCACATATCCTCTTGCATAGAAACCCGCAACGTCAATTCAGCATTCCACCTATTGAGATCAATCAAATTAACCTCAGAAGGGTCACGGTCAAATGCAAGCTCCGCCTTTTTCACCCTTTCCTCCATCTCTTTCACCTTCACATTGACATCCCCAAACTCATTCCAATTCCACGACTTTAGCCTAAACTGCAATCGTTTCAATTTCTCCCAAAGCCCTCTCAAACCCGAAGTCTGACAAGGCAGCCTCCAATTCTCCTCCACCATCCTTTTGAACTCTCCATGCCGCAACCACATATTCTGAAACCTAAAAGAAGATTTCCTCCTCCTTTGTTGCCTCATAAATTCGAACAACAATGGACAATGATCAGATTGCCTTCTCGCAAGGTGAGTCACCGAAGAAACCTCAAATAAATCAGTCCAACCGCTATTCACCATAACACGATCCAATCTGCCCCACGCTCCCCTTTTGTTCGTCCAAGTGAATTGGCCCCCTGTAAACCCCATGTCAAACAGCCCCGTTTCAGGAAGCACCGTGTTGAAGTCATTGATCTCACCCAACTTAGGCCGACCCTTTCCCTGTCTTTCCGTCACCGAAGTAACCGTGTTATAGTCACCCCCAACACACCACGGCTCATTGGTACAAACAGCCCTCAAACCATCCCAAAGCTCAACTCTCCCATGCCGAGTAGTAGATGCATACACAAAAGTCATAAAAACAGAAATCTGCAAAACCGAATCCTCCACCTTACAATGTACAAATTGAGGATGGTCTTCAACCACCTCAATTTGAACAGAATCCTCAAACATAATCCAAATTTTCCTCGAAGAATTAACAATCAAAGAAGGAAAATTAAATCTCCTAGGAAACCTCCAATCAGCATCAATTAAAGGTTCTAACAATACTAAAATTTTAGGCTTCAAGTCACGCCTCAAAGCCATAAGTTTATCTTGTGCGGGTTCATTCCCAACACCTCTAATATTCCAAATTAGTGTTTTAAGCATTGGAACGGATAACAACACCCTTACCTCTCCTCGAAGTCATTCGAGAAAGCTGATCCTCAACCTCTTTAGACGCCGTCTCATCTCCTGACGGATCTGAAAGGCCACCCTCACTTATTGTTCCACGCCTTGACCTCCTTTTCGCCAATCTGTGTTTCTCATAAATCCAAGCAGCAACATCCAAAGCCCTCAGTTCCTGATCGTCTAAGTCCGAACTCTCAAAAGAACCATCCGACTCATCCCCTGATTCATTAATTTGGTGTTGAATTCGTTGCACCGAATTCTCAAAAAAAGGTGATTTATACGATGTGATCGCCATCGACGAACCAGCCTCATCTCCATCCAAAACCATATTTCGAACCCTTTCATAGTTTCTCCTGATTTGTTCTCCACGTTCCTGAGTGTCTAATGAATTTCCAGAGCCCTCAATACGTTCACCATCACTCAAATTCAAACCAGGAGAAATTCACAAATTTTCAGAATCGGACACCCCTGCGCGCGCCAAGTTCCTTGTGCCCCACTCCTAGTCCCACACCCGGTAGGACTCCTAATTCCACCCCCAAGGTTTCCTTTACCAACAAGGAGTCCTGCCCCACTCCTAGTCCCACACCCCGTAGGACTCCTAATTCCACCCCCAAGGTTTCCTTCACCAACAAGGAGTCCTGCCCCACTCCTAGTCCCACACCCGGTAGGACTCCTAATTCCACCCCCAAGGTTTCCTTCACCAACAAGGAGTCCTCCTTAGGCTGTCGGTCAACCAAAACAGCCTCACCACCTTGTTGCACCACCGGGGGCCGTTTCAAAATCGTAACCGGTCCGGGCATCTCCCCTTGCACACCCCGCGTGCCATGCGTGCCCGGTGTTGCGCGCGATGGGCCATCATTGGCACGGCGCGAGGGCACCTCCGTTCTCCTCACGGTACGACCCGATCCCCTCCTCAACGAACGTCCTCGACCACCACGCGACTTGGATCGACGTCCTTGCTGTTCATGAACAGCCTTATTCACCACCTTTCCATTAACAAAACACCTCTCTTTACTATGTCCGACATGATTACACACCGTGCAATAATGGGGACGATCTCCATAAACAACTTTTTGCCAAAAACTTCCTTCCGGGCCATCAATGAAAATCTCCTTAATCTCCTCCGCAAGCAAATCAATTTCAACACAAGCCCTAGCACAACTTGGCCTAATTACCTTGGCTGTAGATTCATCAATACGTAACGGTGTCCCAATCAAAGACATAATATCATGCAACGCCTCCTTGTGATGCATGACAATGGGCAGCCTTGGCAATGATACCCAAACCGGCACTACCGAAGATTCTGACTTTGGATCAAAACTCGGGGGCCACTTAAAAATCCGCATCGGAAAACCCTGAACCATCCACGATTGTCTCGACCACAACCTCGTGGAATCATCCTCCAAAGTAATCTGAATGAAAACATGCCTCGCATCAATGTCTCCCAACGAGAAAGAACCCCTTAACCCCAACTTCAAAAATCAAGTTTGCAAATCCTCCGGGGACGGACGTCCATGAGAAAATTTTCCAACCAATGCATATTTGAATTGCAACGCAAAGCAATCAAAATTAGATTTGTTAAATCTAATTGCGGGTTTCCCTTGATATGTAAACGCCTTCTTCGGTTCCGTTACACGGGTGCCAAGTGCAAATATAGGATCTTCAGCAAACGATTTGCTAATCGCCCTCGGTGACAAATCCCTCTTGCCCACCAAAGAGTGATCAAACAATCTAACAAACGAACGGCTTTGAGGCTTCACGTTAGTTTTAGGATCCAACTTTCCTCCCTCAACTTGATCATGAGTCCTATTCGGAAAAGACTCCTTGAGCGATGGGAACTCCGGTAAAATCCCATCCTTCGGCTGCTCAACGGCGGTAGGTGGTGGCTGCACCTCGGAAGAAATCAAGACGCGTCGTGGAAGTAACGCGTTGTCAACAACCGACGGAAGATTGACGTCGGAAGTTGATGCCGCCGGCTTGCATGGCGGTGGAACGGACGGGCCCGGTGGCTGATCCACCGGGCAAGGCTGATCGGAGGCGTCGGCCTCCATGCACGGCGGCTAAAGGCCGCGGCGCGAAACCCTAGGAGAAAAAAAAATTCGCCCAAAGAGGAGAGAGTATTTAGCTTCTAAGAGTTATGAAGCTTCCAAGAGTTTGTTTCGAGACATCTTGTAGTGAGTTCATCGAGGGGAATGGGATTGAAGCCCATGAAAGACTTTCATCCATGATGACAACCCTACTTGAATTGGAAAACCCAATTTGCAAGTTCAAAGGGACAACCGAATTGTGAGATTGCGGTCGAACAAAGCACTTGGAAAATTGAGTTCCTACTCTATTCCTATGATGAAAGAGTGATAGACCTGTACATGGTGAGGAAGACGTAAAGTCTCAATGATCCTTATGACTTGTGAGTACAAGTGGGGTATAACAGGATACCTTTTATAAGAGATCACCTTTATCGAATGTGAAGGGGGGCGCTTCTATGAGATGAGTCAAAGGGCTAAATCTCTAAAGCGTTTGATGAAACATTCCAAGGCAGTCCATGATCGAAACGGACAACAACAAAAGGACCAAAGTGATATTGGAATAAGTTGTGTGAGTATCATTGTCTTGGTATACACAAAACGCCGAACAGTTCAAGGCATCGCGTCCACTGATTGGCAAGTATATCCGATGGTATTTCACTAAGGAAGGTTCAAGGCTAATAACCACCTATCCTGATGCAACAAGTTCTTGCAGAACTGTCGAGTCTCATATAGAATTGTTAGGCTTACATGCATTGTTTAGCCAATTACACTCATGTGGGGGATTGTTGGAGAATATTCCAATTTTGGTATTGAGACCAAAATTAAAATGGGAGTGATGAGCTCTTGAATGAAAAAAAAATGTTACAAAGCTCTTCATTGCCCAAATTAAAATGGGAGTGATGAGCTCTTGAGTGAAAAAAATATTACAAAAAGCTCTTCATTGCCCTAGTAATGGTGGAAATTTATCCTCCACTTTATGAGTGTATTGGTTGTTACATTCTCTAAAGCCTATAAATATAGGCCTTGAGGTTGAAGAGCAAACACACAACTCACAAACACTTTTGCATACTCATAGCATAAAAAAGTTCTGAAAAATATCACAAGTGTTCACCTAAGGAACAATTCTTCCGCTTCAGAAGTTTGTTCGCGTGAAAGAAGTTGTACCTTGGAGCTTGGTGTCCACGAGGGCGTGAAGCAATTTCCGGGCATAACAAGCTTAAGGGAAGGTGGTCCAACCGCTGCCTTGTCTCTAAATCATTCATTGAAATCGGAGTTTGAAGTCTTTTGTATTTTTTATTTTATGTATTCTGTTGCTTCTTCATAAGTTCATGTTTTTGTGTTTCTTATGTTAATTGTCTGCAAATTATTGAAAATTTGTTTAAGCATGTTCATAGCGTTGATTTAAGCACGCATACCTCGTCTCGATTCTTACAATTGAAATATGTGAATTGTTCGGAGCGAATAAATGTGAGAGTGGTTTTCAGTAAACATAAAATATTTTAATACACATGTTTCTGCCATTAGTTCAAAATAATGAGGTCCTAAAAGAAACGAAACAAGAGAGTTTTAGCTCAAGATTTCGATTTTTGCTCGGTTAAATGGATGGTGAAATAATCATGAAATTGTGACTCTTAAGTTCTTTTACATGCATAGGTTTTAATCATGCCTTAATACCAAGGTATTTTTACATACTCAAAACTTAATTTTTCATCAATATACAAGTTGCATGTACAGAATAAATCAAAGACATGTTACAAATCAATTGATGATAGCGATATATTTCTCAATTGTGAAATAAGTAGCTAAGAGGATCTTCTAATTTTAAATGTACTTGTAATACTTTATAATAAAAAGATCTATTGCATGTCGTTTAGTGTATGAGGCTTTTTAATTAAAAGCAACATTCTTTATATCTACTCAATGCATGGTTATCTTTACAAAAGGTTTTACTTTTAAACCGAGATAGTAACATCTTTTGCTAATCCGATTTATCATAATAGCAAAGCATTTCCTATTTCGGTTAAACGACAATAGCAATAATTATAAAAAGATCTATTGCATGTCGTTTAGTGTATGAGGCTTTTTAATTAATAGCAACATTCTTTATATCTACTCAATGCATGGTTATCTTTACAAAAAGTCTTACTTTTAAACCGAGATAGTAACATCTTTTGCTAATCCGATTTATCATAATAGCAAAGCATTTCCTATTTCGGTTAAACGACAATAGCAATAATTATATATGACATTTGGTCAATTTAGGCAAAAGTACAGGGTAAGGCTAACAAAAAATATTATGTAGTTCCAAACTCTGTAAACTCCAATAACAATAACTATTTAATTACAAATAATTAAACTCGTTTCTGAAAAATAAAAAAGAAAAGTTACTTTAGCAAAGGAAAATTAAGTCCTCGTTCTCAATGCATGCCTGTTTAATTTAGTAAAAGAAAATCACTTTTACAAAGTTATGAGATTTCTGATTTGGGTGGAGACAGATTAATGGGTACTTGTTTGAGAATAATTTATTGTACTCCATAATCAAATTCCATCAAAATTTATATATAACTACTCGTGAGCGTGAGTAATTTTCATTATAAGGTCCGCATGAATATCATAAGAAGTAATTTTCTTGCACGTGGTTAGGATAAAGTGCAATATATAAATCAAACTTTGTCGCTTTTCTCTTGCAAAATTGGTAAAATGATTAAAAAAAAAAAGACATCGTACTGGATTTGGACAAACATACGAATCAGTCAACTTTGTCAAATTCCTAAACTTAATAAGATGTTAGAAATAATAGACAAAACCACTCGTCCACTCACTGGAAAACCTTTGGTTTGAAATTATATCACACGGCTTTAATTTGCTTCTTGAGGAATGAAATTAAAGTTTTTTGCATGGTTATAATTAAGTCTACTTAGATTGCTGGCTTGAAAGAATCTTCTGCATATATTGGTCCCCACGAGATAATTCGTGTGAGTCATAAGAAGTAGTAATTTTTCAAACAAAAAACTGTAAATTACACCAAACCTCGAAATATATATAGCCGTGTCTAATTACTATTGCTCAAGTTTAATTTACACCATGCATGCACCAAAACAACGTCTCTTTAGCGAAGCAAAAGTCCCCATATATTACCTGAATTGCATCCATGTTTATTTTTAGAAAAAGAACAACTTCTAACCCACAGGCACGTTAAAACAAATTAAGTCTATCTTAAGCAAAGCAAAAGTCCCCATATTATAAATAAATAGCTATGGAGAAAAAATCTTTTCACCCATATAGCTTGGAAAAAAACTTTACAGATTACACGGTACACAGAATTAAAAAAAATTTGCAGCTTTAGATTTTGCCTCATGTCACACAAAAGTAGTACAATATATCCAAGGTTGGTGCATAAGATTGATCATGCATGTAATGCACAACAATCAATCAGAACCTTTTTTTTCTTTTTTCATCGGCAAAGTGCAATTTTAATTATTAAATATCAAGTAGCAAATTAAGAAAAACACCCTGGAAACCAACAGCAAATTAAAGAGCAAAGAAATTAACAACCAACACAAATCCCACACACACCATCTATAAATTAAGGCGCCCGGCCACTCTCTCAACAAAAAACTAAGTCAGACAATTCCTCTTACTCCATATATACACAACTCCATTTTTTTTTTTTTTTTTCAGTGTACGTGTTCTGATCAAAACTTTCTGTGAAAATATTCTGCTCCCACAACAAAAGCATTATAAAAAGGTTCGTCCAAATTATATACTTCTTCTTTTCACCAGTTGAGTTTACAAATAAAATTTTTGGCTGAATATTGTATTGTTTAGTCCATCTGTGGTAAGGCAATTTAAGTACGTGTATGCCAATGTTAATTTCTTGCCGAATTGATTTTCTCATGTCTGTGATTTTGTGATTTTCTGGTGCATTCTTCTTTGTTTAATTTGGGAATTTCCCATTCAGTTTCCAGCAATTCCCTTGTTTCTTGAAGCAAAGACAAAACTATCATTAAAATTAACTTTCAAAATGACTTCAGTTGTTAGTTCAGTTCTTAAAACTTTTTTGAACAATCAATGGTTTTAAAGGTACATACTTTGAGCTTTCAATATTTATGTATTACATATGTGCTCCTTAATTCATTGTTTTCGTTTACATCCAATTGAAGTATCTGTATGTATATGCACAGTTTGTGGTGAATTTTTTGCTTAAACTAAGTCAGTTAATATGCAATCGCGTGTATTCTTAACGAACACCGGATTTTCCAAGAGCTTAAAGGGTGTATGCTGTTGATATAGATATGCTGGTGTCCTATATCTGTAATAATTTGTGGTAAATCAATTTATGACGAGATAGAGTGTCATGCATGTACCGATCAAGAAAGTGCGATTAATCATTATTACTGGTGGATCAGTCCATATATTATGAACATTGAAATTACTGATCAATTTTTGAGTTCTATGTGACAGTTTGGTTGGTTTTATAGTGTAAATTTTCTTCAAGGACTTACGAGTTCGAACATTATTTTGGCATATGTTAAAATTTCCGATACATAAAAACAATCTATATATTCATCATGAGCTATAACAGTGAACTGTTTGCTTCAACACCATGTATTTTGATCTCTTAGTAATTTCCCTTTTCGACAAACTTTACCTCCTTTATAGAGAAACTGCAAGTGTAACTCTGACAAGTCTACAAGATTTAGCTATATTGGTCCACAGAGAGTTTTGTTTTAATTGGATTTCGTTTATGTTTTCTTAAGTCTGCGTAGTATTCATGACGGCTCCAGCCTGTTATTTATCAAATAGATTTTAGTTTTACTTCCTCAAGTTTTTGAATATGCATCATTGCTATTTTTTGAAACAGGCTAATATCGTCTCTCCTAATCTCCCTAGAAGTGTAGGTCAGGGCTTTTCTCCAAGAATTGTAGAGCTGAGATGATCACTTTCTTCCTTTTTAGCACTGATTTAATTATTGTACGTTGCCACTGATTGAAGCAACGCAGTGGTGTTGGCTGATTTTACCTTCTCTCTTGTTCCTGTTTTTCTGCTTTTTTACCAGCTTTGTTTCTGTCTCTTGTTTACTTTTGTCTTTTGGTTACTCTGTTTCTAGTTTTCTTGTTCCGGTTTCTTGTTTTGCTTACATTGGTTTGTTAACTCTTCTATCGCGGTGTTTGCCATTTTGTTGCAATGAAATGTTTCATTGATGCTTTCAAAAAATAAAAAATTGTTGCCACTAATTAGATTATTTATAGAACAATCCAGCTCATGAAATATAAAATGCTTTTGCTGGATACTTTTTGATGATTGTCTAGTTTTGATCTTTTTCCTGTTGTTAAACGCATACTGCCATGTTTTGACTTACACTCATTACGATTAGGTACCTTGGTGCAGCCCGCCCTCATCTTCCTGAGAGCACCAGCCATCTCCTCTTTTTTTTCAGCAACCTTCAAGAAGCTCAGTGATCCTCTTCTCATACGGTGCAAAACCAACAACTTCTCTTGCAATTGAAATTAATGGGGCCGAGAGTGCGGGTGTCGACGGTGGTAGTACTTGTGGCATTGGCGGTGATCTCCGCGTGTAAGGCTCAAACTTTCATGTTGGAGAGGGTCAATGACACCGCAGTCAATCTCATGCATCGCGATGGAATCCGACACCGAAGACTCTTGCGGCAACAACAAACTGTCGGTGTCGTTGAGTTTTCCCGTGCCAGGGACATTCGACCCTTTCATTGCTGGGTATGATATATCTCCTCATTTCTTTCTTATATATATATATATATATATATATATATATATATATATATATATATATATATATATATATATATATATTGGTTAATGAAATCTTCTAATTATATTTATTGAGTTTTCCAGTTGATGTGGGGTATTTTCGTCTGGATACGTGTCCGCTCTCCAACACTCCGCGTCAGACTGCTTTAGTTCCTGCTGGATGCTTAAGCAGCTTTTGAGTTCGGAACCTGCACTCAACACCACACGTAAACTAAGCCGGTGCCTCCTCCGGCGAAGGCACTCCGACGCTCAAGTCAGATAGGTCGGAATTTGAGGTATTGTCGTCAGAGACAATAGCTCGAATTTATAGCTCAAAATATGCCCAAATAGGTCGAATTTAGGCCAAATAGCTCGAATTTGGGCCTAAATAGGTCGAATTTGGGCCCAAATAGGTCGAATTTAGGCCAAATAGGTCGAATTTGGGCCTAAATAGGTCGAATTTGGGCCTGAATAGGTCGAACTGGGCCTCAAATAGCTCTAAATATGCCCAAATAGGTCGAATTTGAGCTCTATAGGTCGAATTAGCACACCTCGAAATGGTATTGAGAACCGTGATGAGAAAACCCGAATAGATCGAATTACTCTCAAATAGCTCGAAATACACTCTATATAGATCGAAGAAGAGCTATTGCAATATAGCTCGAAATTATTGCTCTATAGCTTGAATTCGATGTATATAGCTCGAAATTAGATGCTAGAAAATAAAAACGTACCTTAGAATGAGGCATGGGACCCCCTTATATAGTAATAAGAGTCCTTATTCGTCTAAAAGTGCAATCCAAGTAGAACTATGACTCAAAATAGGTCGAATTAGAGCTATTTTGAAATAGCTCGAATTGGGCCTTCAAATAGGTCGAATTAGGCCTCAAATAGGTCGAATTTGGGCCCATATAGCTCTAACTGGACTCCTGGGCCTCACATAGATCGGATTTTAGCCCATATAGCTCGAATTGGGCTTTTGGGCCTTCAAATAGATCTTATTTGAGCCCATATAGCTCGGATTGGGCTTGATATAGGTTAACTGGGTCAAATAGGTCGAATTTGGGCCAAATAGGTCGAATTTGGGCCAAATAGGTCGAAATAGGCCAAATAGGTCGAATTTCGACCTATTCTTCAGCTTTGCGCAGTCTCACCATTTTTGTGATATCTCCTTCTCTGGACCTCGAAATCTAGATCCGCTTTTTGATTTGGAAACTAGACTCAAGAGGCTTTCCAGGCATATACAATTCATCGAATTTGGAGTTGAATTGATAGCTCGAATTCACTAGTCGAAATCCAGCTCCGGCCTGACTCTCCAAAACTTCCTCCCCTTTATATACCACTTAGAGTCCTTCCTTAGCTAGAAGTCCATTCCAAGTAGAATTATAAGTTGACTTGGGCCCTGAATAACTCTAAATTGGGCCTGCACAGGCCTAATTTTGAGTTTTGCTCTGAATTGTAATTTTGCATTAAAAAATAATGGTGCTGATGTGGCATAATAATCCCAAAATATGCTCATGTATTATATCGAATATTATGACGTGGCAGACTGGCAGTACCGAAATATGGTACATCATGGAGTCCCCCAGTTTGTAAGAGTAATGTGCAGAAACATTGGTCATACAAACTATAATATCTCAAGAAACTCCGATAATCGTGCAACGAGTCCGTAAAGATTTGAAAACTCAGAGTTCCGGCTGGAAAACTCAGATTTTCGACTCATGACGTGAGTTTGCTACTGAATGACGTCTTTTACACTGTAAGATTTTTAGTAGTCGAGTTTCATGATCAGGTAAACTGCATGTCTCAGGGCCTTGTATTTATAGCGACCAAACTGTTTGGCGTAGGGTATTGATCTTTATCACCTAAGCTGCTTAGCTTAGGGTGTTTATATGTTTCTTGAATCGAGGCTAGTGCTCATTTCCCATTTTTTTAACGTCCAAGCTACTTGGCTTTGGATTTTGTGTGTTTACCAACTAAGCTGCTTGTTGCTTAGGGTATTAAAATCTTCATGAGTTGAGGCTAGTGCTCATACTTTGCGTGTTTGTGCACGAAAATTTTTGTAAGTGTGGAAACTTACGAATTTTAGTGCTTGCGCTAAAGTTTACGAGTGCTTGTGCTCGAAAATTTTATAAGTGTGGAAACTTACGAATTTGAGTGCTTGTGCTCAAATTTACGAGTGCTTGTGCTCGTTTTACGAGTGCTAGTGCTCGTTTATCCGAGTGCTTGTGCTCGAAAATATTGCAAGTGTATAAACTTACTAATAAGTGATAATTTCCCATTTTTTTAACGTCCAAGCTACTTGGCTTTGGATTTTGTGTGTTTACCAACTAAGCTGCTTGTGGCTTAGGGTATTAAAATCTTCATGAGTTGAGGCTAGTGCTCATACTTTGCGTGTTTGTGCACGAAAATTTTTGTAAGTGTGGAAACTTACGAATTTTAGTGCTTGCGCTAAAGTTTACGAGTGCTTGTGCTCGAAAATTTTATAAGTGTGGAAACTTACGAATTTGAGTGCTTGTGCTCAAATTTACGAGTGCTTGTGCTCGTTTTACGAGTGCTAGTGCTCGTTTATCCGAGTGCTTGTGCTCGAAAATATTGCAAGTGTATAAACTTACTAATAAGTGATTGAGTTCTAGTGCTCAATCGTACGGAGACTAACGTCCGTTTTACGAGTGCTAGTGCTCGTTTATCCGAGTGCTCGTGCTCGACAATATTGCAAGTGTATAAACTTACTAATAAGTGATTGAGTTCTAGTGCTCAATCGTACGGAGGCTAACATCCGTTTTACGAGTGCTAGTGCTCGTTTATCCGAGTGCTCGTGCTCGGCTTTACGAGGCTTGTGCTCGTTTTAAGAGTGCGAGGTTTTGCTCGGCTTTACGAGTGTGTGAACTCATATTAAGTGTGCGAGGCTTTGCTCGGCTTTACGAGTGTGTTAACTCATAAATAACGTGTAAGTTAAATAATGTGTAAGTTAAATGTAGGCGAACAATCAAACTTGAACAAAATAGGAAATTTTATAAGTTTTGGGACTGCGCTCGAGTAACTTCCGAGTTGCCTACGTATCCTGCCATGCTTAGATGGTCAAGAATCAAGTCCACGTAGTTCAGTGCTAAAGATTACAATTGAGGTTCCCATGCAGATACTAGTAATCCATGAGATAAAAAGTAATGATAACATCCAAACTACGGCCCTAATGTGCCAACAAGACAATAAAAGAATTGGAATGATTGGTGTCTTACTTGTAGTATTCATGCTTTGCGCATCGAAAAATTTAGATTTAGCCAAGATTGCGTTGTCCACAGATTGATTGATTCGAGCGGCTGATACCAACTTCCTCATCTCAGATTGATCCGCCTGAGATTACGTTGATCCAATTGTCATCAACATCGATGAGGTTGTCCTTTTTGCACCTTGGTTCATCCTCCTTTTGTTGCTGAGAACGACTCCTCTTTCTGCCCCCAGATGGTTTGTCGTCTCGTGGTTCTCGATCCTCAAGGACAAACTCAATAAGTTTTCCATATTGAATGAGTCGTTCAATTTCGTTCCTCAAGGCCTTGCATTCATTAGTATAATGACCATGCTGTCTGTGATACTTGCAATATTTTCTTGACTCCTTCATCTCGTCAGTTTCCTTGAAGGGTCTAGGTACTTTGAATATCCCACGATCCTTTGTGACAGCAAAGATTTCAGCAATGTTCTTTCTCAAAGGAGTATAGTTTTCAAACCTCTCGAAAGGTGATCGGCCTCGATCACGATCTTTGCCTCTGTCATCCTTTCTCCTGTTTCTATTCTCTTTACCTCCATATGATGTCGGTGAATCGACTAAACCTTGGTTTAGAGTAGCTTCTTCCATGTCAGTCACTCTGCGAGAAAGATCCATGATTTGCTCAATAGTAGTTGGTGCTTCCCAATTTAACACTTCCACCAACTTTTTACTTTGACATCGATTTTCTAGTACAGATATAACTAGATCAGCAGTAGGAGATTGCACTCGTCCAATCTCTATATTAAGGCGTTCTATGTACTTTCCCAAAGTTTCATCAGGTTTTCTGTGAATATTGAACAGAGTACTGGGAGATTTCTTCTTCATCCGATAAGTGGCAAATTTCTTGACGAACATCTCCCTGAACTGTTCTGCGGATCTAATAGTTTGTGGAAGCAAATTCTTGAACCATTCTTTGGCAGTTCCTCTTAGACTAAGGGAAATCAACTTTGCCCTTAAATCCTCATTGTACCCCAAGACTTGCAGTTCTGCATCCAAGTCATCAAAATGCGTTGATGGGTCAGTCGTCCCATCATACTTCTTCATATCAGGAAGTATAGTGCCTTCCTTCAGTGTTAATCTACTGATTGCCTCACAAAATGGGTTCGGCCTCTCCCTTAGTGGAATATGTTCTGCCACAACAGGTTCTAATCTTGGTGCAACTCTTTCAGGCAAGTCCCTATCTCTTCCGGCAGTTCGACTTGCTGCAAGTCGATGATCAGAAACTCTCTGCCTTGAATTCACCTCTCCATCCCTTACTTCTCTATCTCGACCAGTTGCTCGATTGGGAGCTCTGTAAGCATTAGTCCTCACTGAACGAGGATTCCTTCTTTCAAGCGAGGGAGATGGATCCCTTGGTCTTGTCATCCTAGTTTGCGTATACTGCCTTGAATCATCACGACGCTGGATCGGATGAGTCCTTCCTTGCTGCAGTGGCGCAGGCTGTGTTGCTGGTTGTTGTGCTATTGGAGCTTGAGCATTTTGTAAAACAGAAGTGTTAGCCAATTGCTGCACAATCATTGGGACCATAGTCCTTTGGAATGCCGCCATGATTTGATCCAACTGAGCGGAATTCAATAGCTGTTGTTCCGTGGGAGAAACGTCAGGTTGATTCGCTGTGTGAGTTGGAGGATCAAGGGGAGTGCTGTGCGCTGCCACTGATGTTCGCTCAGAAGCATCAGGCGCCCGATTATCATCCTCTCTCTGTGACCTAGCCCTTCCAGCCATTCCATTCTTATCCGTTGCTCTCCGTTGAGCCATTGAGTGTCAGTGTTTGTTACTAAGTGCGTGTAGAAGGTTCCCACAGACGGCGCCACTGATGTGGGGTATTTTCGTCTGGATATGTGTCCGCTCTCCAACACTCCACGTCAGACTGCTTTAGTTCCTGCTGGATGCTTAAGCAGCTTTTGAGTTCGGAACCTGCACTCAACACCACACGTAAACTAAGCCGGTGCCTCCTCCGGCGAAGGCACTCCGACGCGCAAGTCAGATAGGTCGGAATTTGAGGTATTGTCGTCAGAGACAATAGCTCGAATTTATAGCTCGAAATATGCCCAAATAGGTCGAATTTAGGCCAAATAGCTCGAATTTGGGCCTAAATAGGTCGAATTTGGGCCCAAATAGGTCGAATTTAGGCCAAATAGGTCGAATTTGGGCCTAAATAGGTCGAATTTGGGCCTGAATAGGTAGAATTTAGGCCAAATAGGTCGAATTTGGGCCTGAATAGGTCGAACTGGGCCTCAAATAGCTCTAAATATGCCCAAATAGGTCGAATTTGAGCTCTATAGGTCGAATTAGCACACCTCGAAATGGTATTGAGAACCGTGATGAGAAAACCCGAATAGATCGAATTACTCTCAAATAGCTCGAAATACACTCTATATAGATCGAAGAAGAGCTATTGCAATATAGCTCGAAATTATTGCTCTATAGCTCGAATTCGATGTATATAGCTCGAAATTAGATGCTAGAAAATAAAAACGTACCTTAGAATGAGGCATGGGACCCCCTTATATAGTAATAAGAGTCCTTATTCGTCTAAAAGTGCAATCCAAGTAGAACTATGACTCAAAATAGGTCGAATTAGAGCTATTTTGAAATAGCTCGAATTGGGCCTTCAAATAGGTCAAATTAGGCCTCAAATAGGTCGAATTTGGGCCCATATAGCTCTAACTGGACTCCTGGGCCTCACATAGATCGGATTTTAGCCCATATAGCTCGAATTGGGCTTTTGGGCCTTCAAATAGATCTTATTTGAGCCCATATAGCTCGGATTGGGCTTGATATAGGTTAACTGGGTCAAATAGGTCGAATTTGGGCCAAATAGGTTGAATTTGGGCCAAATAGGTCGAAATAGGCCAAATAGGTCGAAATAGGCCAAATAGGTCGAATTTCGACCTATTCTTCAGCTTTGCGCAGTCTCACCATTTTTGTGATATCTCCTTCTCTGGACCTCGAAATCTAGATCCGCTTTTTGATTTGGAAACTAGACTCAAGAGGCTTTCCAAGAATATACAATTCATCGAATTTGGAGTTGAATTGATAGCTCGAATTCACTAGTCGAAATCCAGCTCCGGCCTGACTCTCCAAAACTTCCTCCCCTTTATATACCACTTAGAGTCCTTCCTTAGCTAGAAGTCCATTCCAAGTAGAATTATAAGTTGACTTGGGCCCTGAATAACTCTAAATTGGGCCTGCACAGGCCTAATTTTGAGTTTTGCTCTGAATTGTAATTTTGCATTAAAAAATAATGGTGCTGATGTGGCATAATAATCCCAAAATATGCTCATGTATTATATCGAATATTATGACGTGGCAGTACCGAAATATGGTACATCACCAGTGAATTAGCTAATTATGGATAATGTTATTATACAGTTGTCCTGTTGGACTGTTATATTCTGCATATATTCTAATTTTGGAATGTCAAAAGAGACCACTTACGGGAAAACTCATCTCCTTATAACCATATATTCTGCATATTGTTACCATCAATACTTAGAGAAGAATTAAAAACTGTGCATATATATAGCTATTTTTCTAAACAAAAAATAAATTCCTTTCTTATATAATAATATTTGTGTTGTACAATATTATTTGATTAATCGTATTGATATTTAAATTCAAAAGTTATCCACAATTTTTTATGACCTTAACTTCTAAATTTATTTTATTGTACAATGAGATGCTCAATATGGAGCAAAACATTGAATATTTCACAAGTGTGAAAAATTATTGAGAATAACAACAGATTCTCCACAACCGAATGCGTTTCTCTTTAATTTAGGATGTTAATGTTTTTACATGTTATTTTAATTATACAAGAGTTATAAAGTTTATGATCTATAATAGAAAGTTGTATAATTCCAATTTACAGAAACTTGTTTCCCTATGCTTTTCATTTAGAAATTTGTAATGTCATTCAAAACTTTTAAAAAATTCTAAGATTAATAAAAGCTTTATAAGTTATATTATAATAAAATGAAAGATAACAAATAATATGTAATAGAAAATGGACATTTCAAAAAAGAGTAATAGAACATGAACATTTCACAAGAAAAGTAATGGAAAATGAATATATTTTAACAAGACAACGTATTGCCGCACTATATTTTATAAGGGGAAGAAATATTATTAGAGGAAAACTGAGGAAATAAACCTAAAGAGAGGAAGTCTAGGCAAGAGGTGTAAATTGGGTCGTGCTGGGCCAGCCCAGCACAAGCCTGAGCAGGCCCACCACAGTTTCGGGTTGTGCTGGGTCTGGGCCAGCTCACAAAATCTTAATTAAAAGCCCAGCCCTAACCCAAGCCCATAAATCATGGGCTGGTCCTGGGCTTGGGTCGGGCCTGTCTGGGCTTAGCCCACGTTTTATTTCTTTGCAATTGCGAAAATAAAAGCTTCATCTTAATACTAATTTAAAGTATAATAGTAAATATAATTTGTAAGGCTAATACTAACTAATGACAATATCACAAATTACTAAATAAATTTGAAGTAAGTATATAGGAGAGAAATGAGAGAGTTAAGATGAATAGAATGAGGTGAAAGATGATTACAAGTGAGGAATTAAAAGAGGGAAGAAGTATATTTATAGATAGAGAAAACTGAAAAAAAAAAAAAAGAAAAAAAAAAGAGATGAACGTTGCATTGCAAAGTCCAAAATGCATATTGCATAAATGCAAATGCTACAGTAGCATGCAACGGCTACTCTAGCATCTGCATTTGTAAATGTGGGCATAATTGTCCACATTTAAGAAGGGCCATTAGGCCCTTCTACATTTAAATTATAAATTAAGAGAAGCAGGTATGGGCCTCTGTGGCAGGCTAAGCCTGAGTTTGGGTTAATATGGGCATGGCTTCGTGCCTGGGTTGGGCTCAAAAAAGTTAACCCTTTAGGACCAATGGACCCTTTAGCCCAGCCCATATCTTTAAATGGGTTGGGCTTGTCCTGGACTTTTTCGGGCTGGGTCGTGCTGGGCCTGGGTTGACACGACCCAATTTACAAATCTATCGGTCTTGCATTCCCGTAGCCCACTTTATTTTAATTTTACTAAATGTTGAAATTTGGTTGATTTTGAGGAAGACATTTGCCTTAGCCATATATTGCTTTCACTTGTCCAATTGCCTTGTTTTCTTAAAGACCTCACTCTCTAACTCCCTTACAAAACCCAACTAAACCAAGTATGGTATCTTCCGTCTAGGGGTGGCAAAATGGATCCGGATCCATGGATCCAACCGGATCCGTTGTGGATCCATCGGATCCGATCCACCCAGGATCCACCATGGATCCGAAACCAAGTTGATCCGGTGGATCCAAGGTGGACCTGGATCCAATGTGGATCCGTGCGGATCCAAACGTGGATCCGAGTGGATTTGGGTGGATCTGTGAGTGGATCCGGCTGGATCCTATCATGGATCTGGGTGGATCCGTGAGTGGATCCGGATGGATCCACATTTGGATCCGTGTGGATCCATCCAAGTCCATGTCTAGATCTAACTCAATTTAAATCAATTTTTGGCATTTAGCTTTTTATTCGCGCCACTATCTCATTGTCTTTATGCATTTGTACACTTTTAAAATATAACTTTATTTTACTATGAATTTAATTTTTTAATTACACAAAATAATTTGACAAAGTATAACTATTCATTATGAGAAGAAGATCTCGTGCTTTAATTTGGTAACTATCAATTAAAGTTAAAGATATGTACAATTTATGGTTGATTGGCATTTTTATTCTCATTATTAAGTTTTATAATTTTGTAATCTTTAACCTCAATTTGTAAAGAGGCAAAAATTATTCTCAATCATATATAAAAAGAATCTAAATAATATTTCTAATCCTTAATCAAAAGCTCGAGAAAGTCTTCAAATTCCAAAACTCAACTTCATTAAAAACATTACAAAAAATAATATTACTTTTGCTATAGAAGTATTCATGATTTCTATATTTTTCTCAAATACATACATACATATATATATATATGTATATATATATATATATAAAAATTGTTTTATGTGTATACATATATATTTTTAGTAAATACATCTCAAAAGAGCATTGCATATTTTAAAATAAAAAGAAAAAGTTAAATTATGTGAAACACTAGCTTGCACATTTATATCGTAATGTCGTTGAGTGTTAAATTACAATTTTTTTTTTCTTTCTAAGCGTCCAATATCTTGTTAATTAAGAACTAAGAATAATGATATATATTATTAAATTTAAGGTGGTGGGATAGATTGGTGGATGAGAAAATTGGGTTGAGTAGAGGTTGATTTGGTGGATTAGATGGATCTACCAAGATGGATCCACTTGGATCCGACAATGGATCCATATGGATCCGACTATGGATCCGCGGTGGATCCACAAATGGATCCGTTCGGATCCATGATTGGATCCAAAAATAGTACTACTTGGATCCGCGGATCCACATGGATCCGGACCCGGATCCGGTCCAAGTTGAATCCATTTGAGATCCACCCATATGGATCCGGATGGATCCAAATCCTAATGGATCGGATCCACATGGATTTAGACTTGGATCCGGTCCGGTTGATCCATTTGCCACCCCTACTTCCGTCAATTATGATATAAGTTTCTTGTTAGAATATAAAACAATGGGTTAATAAATTAATTTGGTAGGATTTTAACGTGCGTTTCTAAATTTATTAATAATATGTTTAATTAATCTATGTGAAACAAAGTGGGGAAGGTCCTCCACAAGTTTGGAGAAGTTCAGTATGATAATGATGTATTACTTGGTCTTTTATTATTATTATTATTATTATTATTATTATTATTATTATTATTATTATTATTATTATTATTATTATTATTATTATTATTATTATTATTATTATATTTATTATTATATTTATTTATTATTATTATTATTATTATGATAATATACTTTTTAATTGTTAGGTGAGATGACGGACATGTTAAAAAATAAGATGCTACAAACAAGTTTCTAAAGTGACAAGAAATTTTGAATACCACTGCAAAAAATATTTACTTTAGGACGTTGGTTTCTTCTTTTCAACTTTAAATTTTTATGTTTAATTTCATTCATAAGCTATGATAAATTATATTTGTCTATATATGTCCAAGACAAGAGAAGTGACTTTTATTTAGCAATAAAAGTCAAAGACAATGATAAAGAGATAATTACAGAATACTAAATTGTGTTTGTCAAGATTTTGTTTCGTACTTGACTAACTTAATGGTGTTAGGTCAACTGGTCCAGATTCGTGTCCATTTAGTTCATCAAAATAAATAGGCATTGCCCATTATCATTTTAAAAATTACCTTAGAGCCCAATAAGAATTTGAAACATAAAGCGGCTGAACTAAACACCGACTTTAGCCCAATAACAAGTTCTTTTAGCAGTAAAGCTTTTATTTTATTTTTTCTTGAACTGAAACACAAGGGTCTCTCTTCGACTTTCTCCCTCTCAGAAGCTAGTAAGTTTATTTAATTTCTAATTTATGTTTCAATTCGTGTTGGCTTATTAGATACACCTTTTAGTTTAATAAGGTGTTTCGTTTGATTTTGATGTGGAATTGTTTGCTTCAAATGTATATTTAGGTATCACTTTTCAGTTGCATTGAGTAGTTTTGACTTTGATTGACCTGTGTCAATTTGATGTTGCACATAAGATATTGATGAGTAAGTATTTTTTGGTATATTTATCCAGCTCAGTTCCAATTTTGTTACTAGTGCCCTGTAATCGTTTTGACATTTCCATTTATTTGAAATGGAATAAATACAAGAGTTGCTGCAACTTTAAGTCTTGTATACAATTTTGTTGATAATCCAATAATTGGTACAGTGGATGGTAATGATGGACTCGTGGTAATAAAAAATAAATATATATCTCATATGAATAATGCTTTTTATTTTTATTTGTTTAGGCTTTACTATACAAGAGTTCAATTGGGAACTCCTCCGCAAGAATTTCATTTGCAAATTGAAAAGGGAAGTGACGTGATTTGGGTTAGCTGCAATCCGTGTAGCGGTTGCCCAACATTTACCCCACTCAATGTAAGTCTATAATCATTTGATTTTCTGTTGATATTGTATTTGATAACAGCGATTTAATTTTATGGAACTTTGTTGCCTTTGAACAGATTAAACTCCACCATTTTGACACTACTAGTTCATCGACATCCTCGTTGATTTCATGTCGAGAGGTGTGATGTGGGAGGCAAATCAAGTTGTATTAATCACAATCAGTGTGGTTATGAAATCAACTATGCTGATGGGAGTGCGACGCCTGAATATTATATATCCGACTCGATGGTTTTGGATTCCCTTATGGGAAATTCATTGACCTCGAATAAGTCAACACCAATTGTTTTTGGGTATGTAGGTTTTTCATGGATCTACATGATCTACATTGAATCACTATTCGCATCTAGTTAGTTTATTCATGTTATGTTGCCCTTTTTTGGCTGAACAGTTAAGTTACTTATGATTGTCCTGTTGTTGTTTTGACCAGCTGTAGCACTTCACAAAAAGCAGGAGTTCTGGGATCAGATACCCCTAGATGGGATATTAGGTTTCAGACATCATGCACAACTCACCTCGCAAGGAATCACCCCTCACGTGTTTTCTCACTGCCTAAAAGGAGACGAAAATGGAGGTAGTTTTATGGTTATTGGTGAGATCATGAAGCAAAATATGGTTTATTCTTCGCTTCTTCCATCAGAGTACGTATATTTAATGATCAATATTTTTTAGAGTTGTCTAATTATCTCTTCGTGCCACTTCCTTTAGCGTTGTACAAAAAAAAAAAAAAAAAAAAAAGACCGGATCAACGATACGGATTATTTCAATTGATCTAATAAATGATCAGAGACCAAATACTAAACTATAATTTGATTTGGTATTCGGTACAAGGGGTCGGTGTACCAGGTCGTACCGAATACTGATCTCTTATTTTTTTATATACCTAGACTCGTTAGTCTTTTTCTTTTAATTGATTAGTCTTCTTCACACGACTTTAGTCTTTTTTCTTTAATTGATTAGTCTTCATTAATCAAGCAAGGAAAAAAAATTAGGAATTTAGAATTCGAAAAGAAGAAACCCTCTTCCGCGCAAAGCAGACTCACTCATCTTCATTCTTCAAAAGTTCCATTGCTCTTCATCCGTCTTTGCCGCGTTCAAACACGCCACCACGCAGTCATCTCATGCATTCTAATTCGTTCGACTTATTGCGATCGATGAACATGATAAGTTGATGAATGATGGTTGATTTTGTGTTGGATAATTCTTTTCATGTCTTGTCTTGTTTGTCATAGTGTTTTATCACCTTAAACTTAAATATTTAGGTGTTATATTATCGAATTTATTTATGGGTTTTATGTAAAAAGTGTTTCAAAACTAGTTTGGCAAAAATATCAAATCGTTTGAGAATTACTAAACTAAGTTCGGTAATTACCAAATCATACCCCATTTCTAAAATATCGAATCAACAATACAAAAAACACGGAATTGTACAACCGCAGCTTAAGGGACATTGTATTGTAGTGTAGATTTTCACGTGACTCTATATGTTTCACGTGTCAAAAATTATATTTGGAAAAATAGCTACTTAATTATTTGTTTCCAAAATATAATATGTTCTCTCTCTGTCCAAATTCTCAGACCACATTACAATGTGATTTTGGAAAACATTGTTGTAAAGGGGCAGGCATTACCGATCAGCTCATCCACTTTTGCTTCAGACAACAAAGGGGTAATAATCGACTCATGAACAACCTTTGCATATCTTGCTAAAGAGGCATACGATGCTTTCTTTACTGCGGTGAGTTGTCGAACCAACTCTTTGGATTCTAATTAAATCTCATTAAAATTATGTGTTTTAAATGACCACCAACATTATTCACTTCATTTTCGGAGATTCTATATAAAAAAAATATCATGTTATTTGTTTGGCAGCTTACACAGGTTATATCACCATCCGTGTGTCCTATAGTATCCAATGGGTTGCAGTGCTACATAATTAGTTCCAGGTTTTTCTTCATTGATGTCTTTTATTCTTCTTATATATATATGTCCCTAACCAATTTCCTTGCTTTTTTTGACTTATTTATTTTCTCTCGGCAGTGTGACGGAGAGTTTCCCAATTGTAGATTTACACTTTCATGGTGGCGCAACAATGGCACTAATGCCCCTGGACTACCTTTACCAACAGATTCTTTCCATAAGTTGACAGTTCATACCTTTTTCAATTATCTTCCAAATCAGAAACTTTTTAGGCTATGTTGGGAATTTCTCCCTGAAATTGTCCCATTTGCTGCAATATTGCTTGACAAAGTTATGAGAGTTGTTGTAATTAATTTTTTTTTTCTGATGCTCAGTGGTAAACCAGACTTATCTAAAGTTACTCATACAAAAGTATGACTAATTGTATAACACATAACCAAAATGCAATAACTTTACCAAATTGATTAATTGGCCCATTGATGTCAAATTCCTGTATCTACTGCTTTTATTGCCAAATAATTTTTGCATTATTGTTGCACTTATAAGAGTTGAGATAATCGTTTAGCTAGCAACAATGTGATCAACTATCTCTCTTTTAGCTAACGACGATGTGATCAACTATCTCTCAAGTTTGTTGATATTTACTAAATGTTGATATGTGGCATGACTTGCTAATGTAGGATTCCCAGTGGTGCCTTGTCTTTTTGAAAAGTCAGGGACGAGAAACTACAATTTTAGGAGGTACGTTACATTTTAACTTAAGTAAACTTTCTTTTTGCTAATGAATATAATTATCTTCCCTAAATTCTAAAATAAAAGTATGCTTGAGTTAAACTAATTTCGACTTCGAATTCGTTCCATGTATTCAACTCTTATTTCAGCTAATTGATACAATCCTTGATATCATGCCATATTTGGCTTCTCAATGTGTTTGGATCATCAACCTTTGTACTCACCGGGGCATATTTTCCACTTTTTGTTAGTGTCATGAATAAGTATTTCTTGTTGATGTTTGGTCACCGAACTTCTTGGTTTTTCTGTCGTTTTCTTGACTGGTTTGATATGGAAATTATCGTCTTGTATTTATTTTTAGTTCTTGAAATCCGCAGATCTTGTGTTAAAAGACAAGATCGTGGTATACGACTTGGCAGCACAGAGGATTGGATGGGCCAATCATAACTGTAAGTTTCATTACAACCACTTTAACTACATATAAACATATACTTTAAATACATTATTGTGTTGTATAGATATGATAGTGTTTCTCACATATATTCTCGTGTTGAGTTTTAATTCCATCTCCCCAACTTTTCCTCGATTTAACTTCAAAGTCATATCCTACATACTTCGTTTGGCTAATTTATGCATATCGTGTATTGTAGGTTCTTCTACTGCAAACATCTCTATATCAAGCAATAGCATTCACCCTGGACCAGTCGGGAACAATAGTCCAACAAGTTACAAAGTTTATACTTTTACGGCTTTCTTGCTCTCCCAAATCTTACACTTCTACGCGTTCAACTGAGTATCTTAATCCGTACCCTGAAATTGGTAGAAATCATAACGGCTAGAGAATTTATCATTATTGTATTTTAATAGCTCAAGAGGTACTATTTTATCAGTTCAATTTTCTAGCAAAATAGTATGCGGCACAACCACCCACTATCTAAATGTATTTAATATTAGTTCATTGGATATTGAAGTGGATAAACATTTACGCGGATTGTGATGTACACGTTGCTGGTAGATGCGGGCTTGTATCACTTTATTACCAATTATTGCGTCGGCCTTCGTTGTAATTTTCTCATTACATACAAAAACCTTTTACAATGCTGAGATGCTCAGACAAACACCATGTGTAATTCTTTAATATTAAGCAGTCATGAACATCATGATACAAATAAAACAGGAAAAATTAAAGAAACATAAATCACAAATTCATCCAAGAAAACTTGCAAATTTATGGTATTAGAGATCACGAAGCTGGCGGAGATTCATGGGAGATATATATCTGGTGTCACCATCCAGCAATTGTTTAGCAATTATAAGGTTAGCAGCCTCGCTTGGATGGTAAGGATTCGAGAAAACATGCTTGTCACTATCCGAGCACATGCTCGATGTCGGCCCACATGGTATTATTCCAGCAAATTGGCCCCCGTCCCCGCGGCAAGCTTTACTTGCTGTGAATCTGAAAAGGAATTGGCTTAAATCAATGGCCTAAAAGAAATTCTAACAAAAATATTGCTACATTTTTTTTTGATAAGTTGACGTTAATTGATCATGCCGAGTTTTTAACAAAATGTAAAGAATAAAACATAGTAAAAGCTGATGAACATGATGAAGAAAAGAAGATAAGAATCGAATGAAAAAGATGATGTATTGCTGAATTCAATGTATATACAATCTGATACAAACACTCACTTATATAGTACAATCAAAGGAATAATCCACCTAAGGGAGAGAGAAGAATATAAGCTAAAACAATCCTAACAAACTATTATTCCCTCAAAAGATGCTTTTTGTCCTTGATGCATGAATGTGCATTTTTATCTCTTGTTTCAGCTCTATGCACCAAGCTAGCCGTTGCATTTGAACCTTGCTCATCTTCATACTCCCCCTCAAGATGTGAGTTGGTGTTAACTACTCCCATCTTGCTCATAAGCTCTTTCAAATCTCTTGAATCCAAGTGCTTTGGTGAAAGCATCTGCCAATTGTGTTTCTGTTGAAACATGGAACAACTTGAACAAGTCCTGTTGTAATCTCTCCCTCACTACATGACAATCAATTTCTATATGCTTAGTCCTCTCATGGAACACTGGACTGGAAGCAATATGAATTGCTGCTTGATTGTCACAAAACAGTTGGCCAGGTTGATCATGTTTGATCCCAAAATCCATTAGCAAATTCTTCATCCAAACAACCTCACATGTAGTAGATGCCATTGATCTGTATTCAGCCTCAGCTGAGGACCTTGAGATTGTTTTCTGCTTCTTAGATTTCCATGAAACTAATGCACTCCCAAGAAAGACACAATATCCTGTAATGGATTTCCTTGTATCTAAGCATGCTCCCCAATCTGCATCACTGTATGCTTTGATGTGAATAGAGTTGTCTTTAGGAAAGAATAGACCTTGTCCTGGTGCTGACTTTAAGTACTGAACCACTCTGTAGGCAGCCTTCATGTGTGTATGTTTAGGATCACTCGTGAATTGACTCAAAGATTGTACTACATAAGAAATGTATGGCCTGGTTACTGCAAGGTATAGCAATCTCCCTATAATCCTTCTATACTCAGTTGGATTATCCACACTTATGCCTCTGGTTTGTGAGAGTTTCAAGTTCTGTTCCATTGGGAATCCCACAGATCTTTCCCCAAGCAAACCACAGTCTTTGATGATCTCCAGTGCATACTTGCGCTGGTTTATGTTAATTCCTTTTGCACTTCTTGCAACTTCGATTCCAAGGAAGAACTTTAAAGGACCAAGATCCTTTATCTGAAAATGATACTTGAGTGTTTCTTTCAGTGTCTCGATTGCTTCTTCATTGTTTCCAGCTACTATAATGTCATCCACATATTCCAATGCTACTGTAGTAACTCCATTTTCATGTTTCACAAACAAAGAATGATCTCCACTTGATTGTTTCAAGCCTTGATTCAAGATAACTGAACTTAGTTTGTGATTCCACTGTCTTGAAGCCTGTTTCAAACCATAGAGGGATTTGTGAAGTTTGCATACCATATTCTCCCCCTCAATAGCAACTCCAGGAGGGAAAGACATGTAAACCTCCTCATCAAGATCGCCATACAAAAAATCATTGTTCACATCAAGCTGAAAAAGGAACCAATTGTGAGCAGCTGCAACAGCAAGTAAACATCTCACACTGGTGATCTTTGCTACTCGTGAGAAAGTTTCAAAATAGTCCAATCCTTCCTTCTGGTTGTATCCTTTTGCAACCAATCTAGCTTTATACCTCTCAACAGCTCCTGTGGAGGTATATTTAACCTTATATACCCATTTACAACCTATAGCAACCTTGTCAGGAGGTAAGGGCTGTAAGGACCAAGTACCATTAGCTTGTAATGCTTGCAACTCTGCCATCATAGCAGATTGCCAGAGTGGATGTTTAGAAGCTTCCTCATAAGAATCAGGTTCATGGTGAGAATCATAAGATAAATCACGATGAAAAGAAATGAGAGAAAGAGAATTACCTGGGTGTGATGGAGTAGCAACTGGAGAGTTGATTGGAGTGATCAAGGTGTGAGTTTGGTTGCACCTGTAGTCTTGCAGATGTGAAGGCGCATTTCTAACTCTAGATGAACGGCGAAGAGGGATATCTGGAGATGATATTGGCCTGATATCAGGAGAAATATCAGGAATACCAGGAGAAATGTCAGGAAGATCATGATGATCAGGAACAGAAGATAAAGAAGGAGAAGAGTGGAAAACAGGAGAAGGAGAAGATGGCTCTATGTGAGGTGAAGAAGGATGAACCATAGGTTCTGTTGGATCATCAAGAAGAGGGAAAGAATCAGAAGGAAATAGTGAAGATGGATTTTGAGTGTCAGGATCAGAAAAGGAAAAGTTATCTTCATAGAAGATCACATCCCTTGATATGAACACATTCTTGGAGTGAAGACCAAAGAGTTTGTAACCTTTTATATGAGCAGGATATCCTATGAAGATGCATTTAGTAGCTCTACTGGAGAATTTATTTTGAGGTTTGGGGAGTGTGGTTGCATAACAGAGACAACCATAGGTTCTGAGATGTGAGTATTGAGGGTGTTTAGAATATAAGTGATAAAAGGGAGTGAAGTTATTGAGAAGAGGTGTGGGAGTTCTGTTTATGAGATAAGCTGCAGTGAGGATGCAATCTTCCCAGAAAATCATGGGAAGGTGAGCTTGGAGTCTGAGTGAACGAGCTACATTTAGGAGATGTCTATGTTTGCGTTCAACTACAGAATTTTGTTGTGGAGTGTAAATGCAACTTTTCTGGTGAATGATACCATTTGAAGTAATGAAATTAGTCATGTCAAATTCTTTCCCTTGGTCAGTTCTTAGTGATTTTATGACAGTGTTAAATTGAGTTTTTATCTGATAGAAGAAAGTTTTGATAATGTCTCTAGCTTGGCTCTTATTTTTCATGAGAAACACCCATGTCAATCTACTGTGATCATCAACAATTGTGAGAAAGTATTGAGAACCATTAAGTGATGGTGTTTTGAAAGGTCCCCATATGTCCATATGAACCAATTCAAAACATTTTTCTGATCTGTGAGGTTCATCTGGAAAAGGTAATCTATGTTGTTTAGCAAGATAACAAGTATCACAAACCATGGAATCAAAAACATTAGGAAAATTTTGATTGGAATGATGTAATAAAGATAACCGGGATACAGATGGATGGCCAAATCTATTGTGCCATAGTTTAGATAAAGTGAAAACAGAAAGAACATGGGAGGAATTCACAGAACTAGAGCCAAAAATTTTCCTATCTGGGACTATGTAGTACAAGCCATTCTCTTCCTTAGCCATCCCAATCATTCTCCAGCTGTTTATTTCCTGAATCATACACAAGTTAGACCAAAGAATGAGGCAACAATGCAGATTATGAGCAAGTTTACTTGCAGAAAGAAGGTTGAAGCTGAAACTTGGTACACACAAGACATCAACTAACATCATGTCTTTGTTAAAAATCACTGTTCCAGTGTGTGTGGCAAGTGCAGATTTTCCATCAGGTAATTTGACAAAAAACATTTTGAAGCTCAGTGCATTTGGTGTAAAGATTTGGATTGCAGATGATATGATCTGTAGCACCTGAATCTAAGATCTAAGTGCCAGGTTCAATACCAGGGCAAGAAGGAGCAATATTTGTGGAATGAACACTGTGAGAAATACAACTCAGAGTCATGTGTGATATATCCGATAAGCCACCATGAGCTGACTTATTGACCTGATTCACCTGAGTGAGGAGTCCTTGATTTCCCTGAAGTAGATTGTAGAGCTGTTGAAATTGCTCTTGTGAAACAGGAACCTGAGGCTTTGTTTCTCCAGTGTTTTGACTCACTTGGTTTCCTGTAGTGGAGTTAACTCTGTTGTTTGAGTAATTTGGACTGAACTTGGCATACTTGGCATACTTGTGGCCAGGTGGGTATCCATACACCTCAAAGCAAGTCTCCACTGTGTGGTTTGTCTTTCCACATTTGCTGCAGGGAGCTCTGTTCTTGAAACCATTTCCACCAGGTTTGTTCCAAGGCTTAAACTGACTTTTGTATTGACCTGGCATAGCTGCAGCAACAGGTATGGTGGTGTTTTGAGTTTTCAGAGCCATGGCAGCTGACTCCATAGTGTTGTTTTGCTGCACAGAAAGTTCCATGGTTGCTTCCTCTTGCAGTGCCAAGTTAAACACATCATCTAGTTTAGGCAATGGATCTCTCAAGAGAATCTGATTCCTAACTTGCACATATGACTCATCTAGTCCCATAAGGAATTGCATCACACGCCTAACATCATTTCTTTTGTTTAGAACAGTACTAACACCACAATTTGGATTTGTGCAAGAAGATGTTTCCTCATAGACACCAATTTCATCCCATACAGATTTCAGTTTGGAAAAGTAGGGTTACCATTCTGTTTTGTGTTGATTAGTTGCTGTTCTAGCATGAACACACGATTGTTGTTGGATTTAGAGAATCTTTGCTTTAGTTCCTTCCATACCTGAAGAGCAGATTCAGAGTAGAGAGTGTAGCTTGATATCTCAGGGGACAAGCTATTTGAAATCCAGGCAAGAACCATGTAGTTACACCTGATCCACTTTCCATAAGTTGGATCTGCTGCAGGTGGTTGTGGGATTGTCTCGTCGATGAATCCTAGCTTATTCTTTGCTAGGAGAGCTATGTACATGGTACGGCTCCATTGATGGTAGTCTTATGAGGTAAGAGGTTGGTTTACCAGGACTTGTCCTGGATTTTCTCCATGATGCAAATATAGTGGATTTGAAGGATCTTCGGCTGTGGCTGTGATGCCTTGTACAGCCTGACTAAATGAAGGTGTTCCAAACATGGGTTGTGATGCTTATCAACTAGAATGTTTCTGCGGAAAATATAGCTCTGATACCATAACAAAATGTAAAGAATAAAACATAGTAAAAGCTGATGAACATGATGAAGAAAAGAATCGAATGAAAAAGATGATGTATTGTTGAATTCAATGAATATACAATCTGATACAAACACTCACTTATATAGTACAATCAAAGGAAAAAAAAAAGAAATAATCCACCTAAGGGAGAGAGAAGAATATAAGCTAAAACAATCCTAACAAACTATTATTCCCTCAAAAGATGCTTTTTGTCCTTGATGCATGAATGTGCATTTTTATCTCCTGTTTCAGCTCTATGCACCAAGCTAGCCGTTGCATTTGAACCTTGCTCATCTTCATAGTTTTTGTTACCATATTTAGCATAATTTGTGATGACTTCATGACAAGATCGTAGACGTTGGCATGGACAAAAGTGGCTCCTTTGAGGTTTTCGTTAAGTTCTTGAACGAGATCTTTCATCTTGGCATTATACAGAGTTGCAAGCTGGTTTGGTAATGCAACGAACTCGTTTTCGCTCAACTGATTGATCGTTTTCTGATAAGAATGCATCCAAGTGGCCCAACATTTCCTAAAATAAACTTTCTTGCATCATCTGGTAAAACCTCTGCAATTACAACATAGCTAACTAAGAATTTATAACTAATTCAAAATCCTCTGTTGGATACTGAACTATGAATATAATGTAGAAAATTTGTGTTTACGCACCGTAAGTTGTCCTCTGAGATGATTGATGAGATCATCCACAAAAGGATCTGGGGTTTCTGCTATTCTTGCACCTGCTGAGATTACAGGTAGGAGATAATTGTTTAAAAAATCATTGGATCCTACAGAGATGGAGAAAATGGATCTCTTGCTGATGTATTCTTTACCCAATAAACCATCAATTTGTTTCCTTCTGATGTTGAAGTAATCAATCTGAATGTCCATTGAAAGCCTGTTAACCTGTAAAATATATTAAGCCTATAAATATATTTGCCTACATCTAGTTGTAACATACACATGTGTGATAAAACAGAGTTGTGTCTAGCTGCTTACAAAAATTCTTCCAGTTGCATTCATGATTCCTCCACCTCCCGACGCGTAATTAACGCCATACAAGATAGTTCTGCCGGTAGTGTTTGGGGCGAGAAATGGCACGGCGCAGTATGGCTGCCCCAATTCCTCACCTGAGATACAAAACATAAGAAGAATTATAAAGGGAATTTCACGTGAAAAAATTAACAATGCGCTCATAAGTATTTTATATGTGACAAAATATGTTTTATACGCAAATGTATATGTGGTATAGACTTTCTCATGATATTGTTAACATCTTATTTAGGGAGAAAAAACCATTACAATTTGTTATTTTAAACACCTAATAACTATTATTATATATGTCTATTGGAGACATTAAAAGAGTGTCAAATAACTTTTTTTTCTAAATTAACAAAATTATATTCTTATGAGATTATTGTTTATATATACAGGCCACGATACGGGAAAAAATGTGGAGAAATATGGTGAGCTACTTCTTTCTGAACACGCTACATTATTTGATCTTTTTTTGTGTACTAAGCAATAAATGTGCCTATAACACTCAACAACCATGGTACAAACAAGTAATTTTTCTTATCAAAAGATGATTATAAATTCAAATATTTATACAAACTGCTTAACAAAATGACATGGGAGTACTGATCTTACCAATAATGTCTCCTATGGTTGTTCTTCCGTTCGTATATCGAACCGTCGGGTTCCCTCCCGAAACTTTAAAATCAATACCATTTGGAGGAATATTAGCCTTCGACAACGTTTGCAAATAGTTATTATTCCCGGCATCTACTAACAAATCTCCAAAGTTAAATGAAGCTCCCTTCGATAAATCCTCATCAATTTGAGCAAATCCAAAAGAGGCTCATATTCAAAACCATCAACACTACCAAGGCCACAAGTGATTAATTCATTGTTGGTGTCTTAATTTGGCACAATTTAAAACTTGGTGCCTTATTGTGGCAGTCATCAAATTCGGTGCCCTAATTAGGCAATTTTGTCAATTTGAGTACTCCGGCACCGAAAAATTCAAAATTCAATTGGAATTGCTTACGTGGACGTGACATGGTAGAAAATTTAGGGATTTTGACTACGGTCAACCCACCACATCAGCGAGACTCCACGTCAGCTTCCACTTGTATTATTTTTTTTTTTAAAATAAAAATAAAAAAAACCCAAATTGTCCATAAGGTGGTTTGAGTATGGACAATTTGGGATTTTTTTATTTTTATTCTAAGAAATAATACAAGTGGAAGCTGACGTGGAGTCTTGCTGATGTGGCGGGTTGACTGTAGTCAAAACCCCAAAATTTTCTGCCATGTCACGCCCACGTCAGCACACTACAAGAATCTGTTCATATAGAAAGGGAAATATAAAAAGAGAATTGAAGGGCCTTTCTAAATTAGTGAAAAATTAAATTAAAAGTAAAAGAATAATGGTAGAAAGGGAATTTGAGGTTTCTACCGTAAGAAACGGTCTAATCCCTTTCTATTGATATTAAAATAAAATAATATAATTAAAAAAATGGATAGAAACGGAAATTGGCATTTCTGCCCATAAAGAGAGCAGAAAGGGAATATTCCTTTCTATGGCAGAAACGGATATATCCCTTTCTAGGGTCACGCGGACCATGCATAGGGCATGATCGCGTGAGTGTAGAAAGGGAAATATCCCTTTCTTCAACTTTGGCTAGAATTCTATAACAACCCTCCATAATTTTCTTCCTCAAACTCTCACAATTCCTCCATCTCATATCCTCCTAAGGCTCCAATACAACAATTCTCTCCATCCTCTTCATCTTTTTTATTTTTATTTTTTATGCTTAATTGTTTATAGTTTTCGATACTTTTATGTAATTAATGCTTTATATTGTAGTTTCACCCATAACATATAATATTGTTTCATCAATGAATTTTTTATGTTTCATTCGTAATTAATAATGTATATTCATATTGTTTTTCTATTTCATGTAAAATAGTAAAAATATGTTGTAGTTTTAATTAATTACCCTACTAGTTATAATATTGTAAGTAGTGTAGATATATAATTTAATATGTTAGAATATACATTTATATATATAGTATACACCACATAGTTACAACTTAAAATTCTTAATTTTATATTATTCAAAATCTAATTATAATAAAAAGTGGAAGTTAATAATTTAAGTTGTAGATCTATAATGCTTTACAATTTTTGTTTTTTTTTTATGAAAAAATATGGGAGAAACGGATTGCTCCCTTTCCACCTTTTCAAAATTTAGAGTTTCCCCCCCATTTATTTCACCTAGCAAGGGATGCAGTTGTTTCTGTCCAAAGAAGTACCTAGTCCCTTTCTAAAGGGAGAAAGGGACAATTCTCTTTCTAGGCTAGAAAGGAAACTTTCTCCCCTTTCTGAATTTTCTTAGCAACCACACCTACAGAAACGGATTCTGGAAACAAAATATTACCTTTCTATTGCTCTACAGAAACGGATTTTTAGCCTATAGAAAGGGACTAGAGACTTTCTATATGGGCAAATTCTTGTAGTGGCAATTCCGGCTGAATTTCGAATTTTCCGATGCCGGAGTACTCAAATTGACAAAATCGCCTAACTAGAGCACCAAGTTTGATGACTGCCACAATAAAGCACCAAGTTTAAAATTGTGTCAAATTAAGGCACCAACAATGAATTGATGAAGGCCACAATTTGTTGAATTTTGAAGGCCATGGTATCAATTGTTACAACATTTTGAACAAGCCAGTTGGCAAATATATCGAGTTGGCAAATATATACGTTTGAGAGAATATAGTTGCAATATAAAATGTTGTGAAACTTGTGATACAGGGCATAATATAAAAAATAAACAAGGCACAGTTAGACTCAGTTTGATGGAACAGGTCGTACAACCAAAATTAACTAGTTTTCGAATGAAAAAATGAAAACGATGCAATTGATCACGTACTTGAAATTGTCATCCATGTATAATAGGTTTTGTTTCTTTCATCCCTTCCTTATCCTTTTATTTAATGAAAAAGCCAACATTTGGTTTATAACTAACTTATTTTCTACGTCTTCTAGACGGCACCGATGCAAGAAATGTGGCTACCCGTTGTATAAGTGAAGAGAAATGTAAAAATCATTGCGGTTGCGGTGTAACTGGCTACCACTGTGGCTTTGGTATTTGCTAGCTATTGTGGCCCTTATTAATCACAACACACAAACTCGCAACAACATTTTTAGAATTCAATAAAGTAATAGTACGTACAATAGTATTGATTTGTTACGATCTTTACTGTGCGCGTTTGAGTATTTTGTTTATAATCACCCTTAACGGTAAGTGTTGCTGAGCTGAGATATGAACGATACATTTTAGTGAGTGATATATTTTTAAGTCTAATACTTTATGTTTTAAGCAGTAGTTGCAATACCTAGTCTAGACAGATTTGTAAGACAGGTATATAAGACAGTAAAGTAAGACAGTAGATTTTAACGTGGTTCGGACTATGTCCTACATCCACGAGGCTTTCGTCTGAATCAAACTTCTGTCAACGGACAAAAGTTATTACACCTAATGGTTTTACTCTAACACCGAATCCCTCAAATGTTGATACCACCGGAACCTTTTTTGCGTCTACTCCGTTTGACCCGTAAGACCAAAACTCCCGTAGTGATCTTCTTATGAACAAGCTTCCAAGCGAACTGCACGTACGTATAGATCCCTCTAACTGGCGCAATCCTTTCCCGTTGAACTCCCTTCAACTCTCGTCAGCTCGTCACATTCTTGAATTGAATCAAGAGGGCGAAAACTAAGAAATCAAAATAAAAGAGAACACCTAAAGATGTATATTTTGTTACACGAGTGTTCTGCATTGATTCCTAGGATTTCTACTATTTATAAGATAGCTCTCCTTGAAAGATCTCCTTGAATCTCGGCCAGTCTCCATATCCAGTCGAGACAGGATCTTTCCAAATATATCCGAATTATTCCATTATAAGGCGTCATTTCCTTTTGATAAGTCTTTGTTTCCATTTGATAAGATCTTCATGATCTTCGTGAATCTGCACACCAAAGACAAAAGAGAACTCCACAAGGAAAAGATTACTTAAGGATATAAACAAACAGTTTGATAAAGATTAACTTTTCATAAGATAAGATTCTATAAGATCAAGTTAAATCTTTACAAACTTACCCAAATATTCACTCGTCTTTAACAAGATAATTACCATATAATCTAGAGCGAATAATTAAGTAAATAAATCAAAGTAAATAAAACCAAATTTTCTTTTAAAATAATTTTGCACACAAGGAAATAAATCGAGTTGGACTTGCCAGTCCTGACTGTTCAATCAAGTTCGAATCGTGTGGACTTGCGGTCCTAAATATCTCTCCCAATTGACTTGTTTGGTAAAAACACTTTAAATCCCAAGGAAAATGTAGACATGCTGAAATAAAACAAGTTAGTAAGCACATAAATCAACTAACGAGTCTTAACAGCAATAAAAACTTGTTGCAACAGCAGTGCAACAATCCGCAAAACAACTTAATAAAATAAGCAGTTAATAAATATTGTTCTTTAGCGGAATAATAAAAACAAAATAAAATAAAAACATAAGATAACAACAACAGCCTTGAAGATCTCCCCCATTCTTCAAAATCTCCCCCATTCTCCATTTTCTGCTTATTCCCCCATTTTGCCAGAACTAGTCAATTGAGCAAGTGACGGGTTCATGTACTCCAGCAATGTAATCACACGGGCTAGTTGCGACTGAATGATGTCGAGACTGCCCTCGGGAACAGATGGTCCAGCTTCGTTATCCCGAGCAGTTGGGACAGGTTGCCGGATCGGAGAACCAAGGAGAGCTTGAACAAGGTGACTCGGGGCATGATAAGGATTGGGCCTGCACGTCATCTTATTCTTTTTGACCCGGATATCCATTTGAGATGCGAGCGTGCGGTAGATCAGCGATGGATAGCCCAAGGTCATCTTTATCTTTTGGTCGAATGCTTCAAGTTGTATGTGCTCAAAGACCAGTTTCCCAAGATTAATGGGAGCATTCAAACCAATTCGGAACAAGACAGAAGCAGTTAACAGGCTTACAGTAGAAGTATGGGACATAGGGTACCGATTTCTTACCATAATTCCGTAGATTAGACCATACAATGGAGAAAGGGAACCTCGCTGTAGATTTCCATTCTTTGGCCACTTCATGGGTTGGCCGGTTATGATTGATGCGACTGCGTCTAAGTCTTCCTCCAGTTCAAGCTCGGAGTTGCGACCGGTTTGCACATCAGGAGACCCCAACTGCATGTTCAGGACCTGAGGACTGATCTGGAAGATGTATTTCCTCACATACGCTGAATGTTCCTTGGCTGAGCCTGGAACGCCTAGTTGAGTATCCAAATTGGCATAGAACTCGTGCACAATCTGGGTTACAAACGGTTGCACCCTGCGAGTGGATTCAAGAAACCCTCTCCCTTCCAAAAACTCGATAATATACGTACCCGCATATGAATCATCATGAAGTTGAACTTCATTAACAGGAATGCGTCGGGCAAAAATAGGATACCGGAGTTTGGCATTAGCGGTGTAGAACCTGTCGGACATAGCCTTTTTCACCATGAAAGGCTCATCGGACGGTAGGATACGGGGAGGGACGGCGTAACCTCCTTTAGCTTCTTCTTCAGTCTGGGCTTGGCTGCCTTCATCAGAGGCCGACTGGTCGCCCGACTGGTCACAAGGACTTTGCTGGTCGTTTCTGTTGTTTGCAAAGGGGGCTGGAATAGGTGTTAGAAACCTCGATTGGAGCAGATTCTGAGGCAGCAGTAGTGGATCGGGGACGTTTATGAGTAGGAGTCTTGGTACGTGTCCCGACTCGGCTCGCGACACCCTCTGCAACAGGTTTAGACTTTTGGCGAGCAGATGGGGTGCGCTTTGGAGGTTGACCCTTCTGCTTCCCTTTGGGCGTGGCGGTGTGGCGGCGAGAGGATGCAGGAACAGGTGCAGGAGGTGGTGTCCGTGATGGAGACGGAACCACTGGTGACGGCGAAGCGTCTTCTGGCGGCGGAACAGAGTGAGAGTCATCCAAAGGTGGAGAGAACTCTCGAGCCTGAGGTGATGTGACACGTGGTGGTGATTCTATTGCCGGTGGCGGTGGTGTGGTCTCTTGCGGCGGCGGTGGTGCAGCTGCACTAGCCGGTGGAACATAATCCGGTGGAATCCGGACGGAAAGTGGCGTCGGTTGCAAGACATTGGACAACTAGTTGTCCGTGGAAGATGCGCTATCATAGTCAACGAAGGGGGTCGACTGGGACGGTTCACCTGTTGACTTCTTTTTCACCATGTTAAAGATTTTCTTGAGAAAGAAGACATACACAAAACCATACACTAAAGAAAATAAGCACAAGAGAGAGAGTAAGGATGGCGTGAGATATGAAGGAAAGACATATAAACAGATAAAATCAAATCAACATCATATCTTCCGTAATCATTATCCACAACTTCCCATAAGTGATAGGACTCTTACCAAGACTAATCAAGGAAAGATTCCAACAGAAAAACACGCTACTCAATCTCTACAAAAATGCGGCAAAGAATAGGCGGGAAACGAATCATGCCGAAATTAAACATATCGCGTTTTAAGGACAAAATAAATTAAAAATTAAAAGTGCACCTGATAAAAATTAAACACAAATTAAAAGAAACAAACAGAAAGTAACTCAGCAAATTACACATAACTCACCGAGTACCGATTTAACTGGTGTAAGTGGATGTCGAGACACCCTGTCATGACAGACCGTAAGACTGAGTATAGAACAACCAGAACTGAAGAATACTCATGAACCAGATGAATACATTAAAATGCGTGTGTGTGAATTCTCATAAGATAAACAGATGAACGGGAAGAGAATTTGAAAGGGGCAAAAAATGTTTTGTAAGATATCTCTTTTCAAACAATACAATTGCACCATGTACACACACTTTGAGCTTTTTGCATAGAGGTAGCTTTCGCTCACAACTTTATGTAGAATATGCTAGCTCTTTTCAATTTTGTGATGACCGTGAGATATGAATTGAATGCTTTCACGTATATTCATTGAGTTTAGGCAGCTTTTTCCTCCATATATTTTTTCTTTTGAAGCACTTTTCCTTTTGGCTCATGCCCTCTTTGTTCTTTTCTTTTCATAACTCTTTTGCACACTCATTATTTTCTTTTCATGCTCAATCCTTCTGGTTTTGATGTGATGAGGTAGCAAAAGTGGACGATGTCCATGTCAAAGAGATAATACAAATTAAAAACAAAAATTGCCCGTTGCAAAATCCTTCGATTTCACTGATTTAACTGAGGGAAAGATGTGCACTGCGTATCAATGCAGTTCTAAGTACGCTCCAGAACCAACTGTCCAACAGGTCTGCAAGTAAGTCATGACAGTTAGTTCAACAAATAAAAAACAACTCAGTTAAATCGGGCACGCGACCATTGCTTAGTGAAGACAAATGCTGAGACTTTCTGAGGGTCTCAAAGCTTTGTGAAACAAGTTTCTTCATATAAATAACAGCAGTTTGTCTTCCAGTCGCGACTTGCTTAATGACAGCATATTCATTTTAACCAAAATCACATATGAGATGGTGCCATATATCCGTGTGCTGTGTGCATAAGTGCTTAACATGATTATGAGCAATGATAATATCACAGTTGTTGTTACTAAAGACCAGCATATCACTCTGCACAAAATTAAAATTCTTAAGCATGTGATCAACCCAACCAACATCAAGTAATATGACAAGATTATGCTTAGTTAGGTAGAGATGACTTCCTGTTCCGAAAGTGGAGATACTGAGGTCTATGAAGTTGCCTCTTGTCTCATTGACAACTCATGTAGGACAGAAATCATCAACTGTTCAGCAGTTTCACGGTCAAGGTCCTTGATAGGATATTGAACACACTTGGATTGATCGATGACCAATCTGTTGGCTCCTTGACTATCCTGCGAACCATAATAACAAATTAGTTCACTAACTTTAGGAGGAATGAATCTGTTTAAAACAGAGTTTGTGAACTGTTCTGTAGGGAGTCGTGACTGCTTTAGAATATAGCAATTTTCAGCAGTCCGCTTTCCTGGAAAAACACAAAACTTTTGGTTATCAAACACATGACATTCATCTTGTGTGAAAGTGACAACCATCTTTTGATCGCATAGCTGGCTTATGCTAATCAAATTCTGCTCAAGTCCAACAACATAGAATACATTGCTAAGCATGAGACACATATTGATAAAGAGTGTTCCTTTTGCAACCACTTGACCATTTTTACCATTTCCAAACTGAACTATTCCACTTGGACCAGTAACATAGTTAGTCAAAAGGTTTTTGTTCCCTGTCATGTGATGAGAGCAAGCACTGTCAAGATACCAACAACCAGGTGAGGCCTTTTCAACAGAGGAAAATGCAAAATAGATATTTTTATGAATAGAACATTTCACCCTTATGTGATTCGTTGGCTCAGAATCTTCATCGGAGTCATCTAACACTGTTTTTCGTGGAGTCGTCTGTGTTGTCGTGACTCGTGGTCCAACATGTTTCTTTGTTGTGCTCCTCGATGAGTTCTGTTTGAAGTTAGGACAGCGTGAACGAATATGACCTTTACCACCAAAATGACAACAGACTCTGCAAGACTTGCGAGTCAGTCGTGACCACCAAACGGGACTGGGCCTGTTAGCTAGACTGGACGTGCGATTAAAAGTATGAGACTGTGAGCATATAAGATCACGTGCTAAACTATCATCGTCTATATCAGATAAACTAAAATTCTCCCTGTTTAGATGGATCGGTGGATGGTAACCAAGACCAGCATGGTTGGGACAAGGACTTCGATGATCCGACTCCTAGTCTAGATTGTCTGAGACAGCCTTATCGAGAACCTTAAGAACATCTTGAAAAGTGTTTTTCCAAATCCTCAAAAATGGTGATGGATTCTTTTATACTAAGCACATCAATTTTGAGGGCCATGACTTGTCTTTTAAGATCAAGGTTCTTGCGTATTTCTGAAAACAACAAATTTGAAGAAATCTAATTTCCAAAAATGGATTAGGGGAATCATCGTCCTCAGAATCATCGTTGATTCCCTGACTAGACAAGACAGATTGTAAGTCATGATCAAAAATAGAAGAAAATGCAAAGAATGTTCTTTCTTGATGTTCATTATCACAAAAATCTGACTCGTCATCACTGCATATAGATATCATCGTTTTATTCTCAGAAGCAGCTTCAGAGTTGTCCTGGTCAGTCGCGACAGGTGATGAGTCAGGTCGAATGACAGAGGAGAGTGCAATATTTGCTTTTTCTCCTGCCTCATCTTCACTTTCAGATGACTCTTCATCACTCCAGGTACACACCATGGCTTTATTTTTATTCTTCGGGAGAAGATTTGCACAATCAGTTTGTATGTGACCATAGCCTTGGCATTCTCTGCATTGAACACATTTTTCTCTTCTTTTGTAGCTAAGATCATTAGCAGCGGAAGATTTTAATAAATTATCAGAGTTTGAAGGGAAAGTGTTCGTACCTTTATTTTTCCATTTGAAAAACTTTCGGAGTCCTTTGGAGAGAAACGCGATAGATTTCTCGAACTCGTCCTTATCGTCACTTTGAGGTTTGTCTTTGATTTCAGCTTTAGGTGCAACACCTTTTGTAGTGACTCCATTCAAATTCTTTTTGAACTCAAACGTTGAAAGGGCACCCGTGAGTTCTTCAAGTGACAAGTTCTCCACATCTCTTGCTTCTTCAATCGCCTCAATTTTCATATCGAATCTTGAGGGCAAAGTGCGAAGAGTTTTCTGAACAAGTTTGGACTCACTGTACTCGTCACCAAGGAGGAAGGCTTCATTAGCAATGTCTCTAAGTTTGGCATTGTATTGAGCTATTGTTTCATGTTCCTCCATTTTGAGTTCCTCAAACCGTATACCAAGGATTTGTCTTTTGGATCTTTTCACGGATGGGGTACCTTCATGGGCAACGCGAAGGGCATTCCATGCATCTTTAGCCGATTCACACTTTGAAATCAGTTTGAATTGGTTTAGGTCAACTCCATTTAAAATTACATTGATTACAATGGAGTTGTAGCTCGAGTCGAGATCTTCTGCGTTAGACCAGTCGAGCTCCTGCTTTGGCTTTCCATCTTCATCTTTTGGTGGAGTCCATCCTTTGAGAATGCTTTTCCACGCTTTCTGATTTTCCCGTTTGATGAAAGCTTTCATGCGGACCTTCTTGTATGAATAGTTGAATTCATTCAAAAGCGGTGGCTTTGATGATGATGATCCCTCAATGTTTTGTGCCATTAAATCTGCAAGATCTAAATAAAACCAGAATCTCACCAATGTAAGTAGGTGATAGACTCTTGATGCCAATTGATAGATCTTTAAGTCTAATACTTTACGTTTTAAGCAGTAGTTGCAATACCTAGTCTAGAAAGATATGTAAGACAGGTATATAAGACAGTAAAGTAAGACAACAGATTTTAACGGGGTTCGGACTATGTCCTACATCCACGAGACTTTCGCCTGAATCAAACTTCTTTCAACGGACAAAAGTTATTACACCTAATGGTTTTACTCTAACACTAAATCCCTCAAATGTTGATACCACCGGAACCTTTTTCGCGTCTACTCCGTTTGACCCGTAAGACCAAAACTCCCGTAGTGATCTTCTTATGAACAAGCTTCCAAGCAAACTGCACGTACGTATAAATCCCTCTAACTGGCGCAATCCTTTCCCGTTGAACTCCCTGCAACTCTTGTCAGCTCGTCACGTTCTTGAATTGAATCAAGAGGGCAAAAACTAAGAAATCAAAATAAAAGAGAACACCTAAAGATGTATATTTTGTTACACGAGTGTTCAGCATTGATTCCTAGGATTTCTACTATTTATAAGATAGCTCTCCTTGAAAGATCTCCTTGAATCTCAGCCAGTCTCCATATCCAGTCGAGACAGGATCTTTCCAAATATATCCGAATCTTTCCATTATAAGGCGTCGTTTCCTTTTGATAAGTCTTTGTTTCCATTTGTTAAGATCTTCATGATATTCGTGAATCTGCACACCAAAGACAAAAGAGAACTCCACAAGGAAAAGATTACTTAAGGATATAAACAAAGAGTTTGATAAAGATTAACTTTCCATAAGATAAGATTCTATAAGATCAAGTTAAATCTTTACAAACTTACCCAAATATTCACTCGTCTTTAACAAGATAATTACCATATAATCAAGATCGAATAATTAAGTAAATAAATCAAAGTAAATAAAACCGAATTTTCCTTTAAAATAATTTTGCAAACAAGAAAATAAATCGAGTTGGACCTTACAGTCCTGACTGTTCAATCAAGTTCGAATCGTGTGGACTTGCGGTCCTAACAGTGAGGTGTGTTGTTTTCTCCTCTTACTTTCTTTCCTTTTCCAATGAAACTTTTATTTTGTTTTGGATTTTTCATTTGTCAATTAGGCGCTAATATTTAGCAAATTTGTTCAAAGTCCTATATCTTTCGTCTTTAGATATTTTTGACTTCATTATTATTATAAGATCTAAATGGTTAATTCATACACAACCCTGACATTGAAATACTTACTTCTAAGCCTAATAAGTACCCGCTACTAAATTTTGAGATACAAAATACATCATAACCTTTTTATTTCCAGTGTAAGTAGAAATATAAAAGTTTTATATGATTTGAATATATGCATAGAAGTATATATGTGTGTGTGTGTGTGTGTTTGCTAGTGTGTGTTTCTGATGCGTGCATAGAAATATAAAAGTTTTATATGATTTGAATATATGCATAGAAGTATATATGTGTGTGTGTGTTTGCTAGTGTGTGTTTCTGATGCGTGCATAGGTATACAAGTTTGTAGTAAGTTTGACTAGGCGTATTATAATATGAAAATGCCAAACTAAATTTAACCTTCTCAATGTCTTAAAAACTAAATTCACAATTTCTCATATCTTGTTTCAATTGAATGGAAGTGAAATATTTATTAAAATATAATGACATATCATAAGAGAATAAAGATGTTAACGTAGGTCGGATTTATCACTCAATCACAGGCCGTAAGGGCTTATAAGGGCAGATCACATAACTGAAAGAAAGATGGCAATTAGAGTGAAAAGTGAATTTCCTCATTTTGTAGTCAGTAGAAATGAAATTCATAGCAACTTAAGTACTGACCTGGCTTACTCAACTTAATAGGCTCGCAGAAGAAAGGCCTAGTCCTTGGAGCCATACCACCAAGAAGTAGATCAGGGGAATCTCTACCATCAGGCTTCGAATATGAGGTTTTGAATGGAAGGTGAGCTAGCGCAGCAACTCGAACTGAAGCAGGCTTAATACATTATTAGCATTATGTAAAGTTATAGAATGAGACCATGTGATTCGCTGGAATTGTGAGTTTCGATATGTTTTGTGGTGTTGGTTCTAGTTTTCGTTATATTCCAACTGAATTAGAAATAACTAATTGGGAATCAAAACGTCATTCATCATTCTAATATAAATCAACATTAATAAAGTGTACAATGACTAAAATATTCCATTTTAGAAAGTAATATAAGAAAAAAGTTATAATCTATAAAGTATCAAGGAATACTATGTACAATAAAATAGAAAGTCAAAACTAAATCAACCAACATTTTATTGAACAAAAAACTCTCTCACAAATGACAATGTTTTACTCATTGTTCAAATAAATTAAAACAGTGTAATTATGATGATATGCCAAGTCGTTAACTTTTTTTTACTAAAATTCTATGTCCTCTTTCACCAAGTTCATACTTTCCATAAAATGTGAATAATTAATGTTTTGTAATATTTTTGCATAAAATATTAAGATATGTAGTCATCTTAACACAAAAAATGAGAGCTACACAATTCAATATTAAATGTTTGTGGTATAAAACTCAAACAATGAAAGAAATAGCATATTCTGAGCAGGCCTTAATCTACTTATTTAGGTTACTCGCTAATTGAACTTTATCTTATTCTTTATGATAATTTTCGACGTAGACACAAATGAACTAAATATACCTCCCGTTGAAGCCTACTCATTGGCATTGAAGCCATGTATACTTCCTGCCAATTAATGGTAAATCAACGAGATCAAAAGAAGTTCCTTTCATTAAAATAGTTGGTTGTTTAATTCTAAGCACCGGGAATTATTGGGTTGGGTTTCCAGCTTCCAGAAATAATAAGAAAACCAAATAGTCTACATAGAACGCCTTGATCAAGCATTGGGCTCACTTACGGTATTTGCACTCTCTTTCGAGTCAATTGCCAAAATAACACTCTTAGAAAAAATAATTGTCTAACTAACACTCTTGAAAAAGTAATTATCAAAATAACACATTGAACAATACATTTCCCATTTTAACCTTTGTCTTTTGTGAATAAATATTAAAATAACACCAATTAAATTATACTTCATGTATATATGTAAAATATTTGTATTTTGTGATTAATATACATAAAAAATATATATAATTCATGTAAATACATACCAAAAAATATTAAAAATATTAATTAATTAAAGGGGAAAAAGAAAAAAAAAGGTGTATTCTCCTCCCTCCACACTTCACCATGTTCGAAGGTTTGCACCCCCGGTGGGAAATCAGCCGACGAATTATCCGACGAGATCCAACCATGAGATGGAGCTTTAATAGAGTTGAGTCGGTCTATATACCGTGGAGATTGATGAAACGAGATGGAGTGGATCAGTCTATTCAAATTGGTATTTGGATAGCAAGATTGGAATGGAATCATAGGTCTATTTCACCTACTCCTGGGGCCTTGCGCCGTAATTGTAGCTGGTGGTTTTATGTCTGTGGTGGCGCCGGCGGCGGCCAGGGGTGGGGGGGTGTGAAGTTGATGAGTAATTTAGATTTTCCTATTTTTGTTAATGTTAATTAAATAAAAAATAACTTTAAGATTTTCATTACTTTTATTTTTATTTTCTAATTCTGCAAGTATAAAGATTTGCTATTTCAAAAATTTAAAAAGGTGTCTATGCTTTCTTGTTTTATTTTTAAAAGTAAGATTTATAAAATCCATATAGCAATTATATATTTTAGGAAAATCTGACTATAAAAAACTAAAGTTCTATTTAATCTAAATTAATCAATTAAATGTGAGATCGCGTGAAACGTCCTATAAGTTCACCTTTTAAACGTACTTAATATTTCTAATTTTAATGCTATATATATGTATATTGTTTATTTATACAAAGTATAATTTAATTGGTGTTATTTTGACATGTATTCACAAAAGACAAGGGTTAAAATGGGGAATGTATTGCTCAAAGTGTTATTTTTGGAATTACTTTTTCAAGAGTGTTAGTTAGGCAATTATTTTTTCTAAGAATGTTAGTTTGGCAATTGACTCATCTCTTTCCCCATCTCAAGAAAAACTGTTACAATCATATTTTGGGCCTTGACCTTATACCTTCATCACAATTATTACAAGCAATTTTTCTGAAACAAATTCTCCTGTTGCAACTAATCCAAATGCTTCTTTTCCTAGCAAGTTCTTGAACTGACCATATATATGGTTTAATTAAGAAATATAACCTTAAGATAATGCATTGGTGGTCTTTGCATATATGACCCTTATTATCCCCTCCAGCAGTGACAATAAGTCGAAACATAAATTACCACCCGCTTTTCTAGGATTCAATAAAGTAAAAGTACGTACAATAACATTGTTAAGGCTTTTAGGTTGCTCGTTTGAGTTTGTTGTTTGTAATCACCAAATACTATAAATGTTGCTCACCTCATAATTGAATGATACATTTTAGTGAGTGAATTTGTTTATCCCTCTCATTTCCTCTCCTTTTCGAACGAAGTTGTTTAGTTTATCTTGGTTTTTGCATTGGTCAGTTAGGTGCTAATATTTGGCAAAATGGTTGATTCATAAGTCTCATATCGTTCGTCTTTAGATATTTTCGAATTCAAAATCTATGTATTTTCAGTTAGTAAAAAGAAACACATATTTCAATTATATATGTGTGTGTGTATATATATATATACAGATAGAAATAGATATCTGTGTGTGTGCATGTGTGTTTGACGTGCATAGTTATACAAATTAATTTGTGGTAACTTTGACAAGGCGCATTATAATTTGAAAACGCAAAACTGTCTTTAACCTTGACAATGTCTTAATAACTAATTTCACAATTTCTAATAACCCGTTTCACTAGAACAAAAGTAAATCATTTATTAAAGCATAATAATTAATATGTGTGTGTATATATATATATATATATATATATATATATATATATATATATATATATATATATATATATATATATTATTATTAGAAATATGAGTTGCTATGGAAATAAAAGATTATACACAAATGAGACCATTTGATATAATGTTATCTGATTATGCAAGGCTCTGGGATAGCGTGTTTCCGTAAGTTTTGTGGTCTTGGTTCTAGTTTTCATTATATTTCAACTGAATTACATATAACTCAAAATTAAAACGGAATTAATCATTCTAATGTAATTCAACATTAATAAAGTATGAAATGAGTTAAATATTCCAGGTGAAAAAGTTTAATATAAAAAAAGTTAAAAATCTATATAGTATTAAGGAATACTATGAAAATAAAATAGAAAGACAAAACTAAATCAACTTCATTTTATATTCATAAAAAATCTATCACAAATGGCAATAATTTACTCTTTGTGTAAATAACATTGTAGTAAATCCTAAAGTTATATCCAAACACTTAAGTTTAATTTAAAATAGTTTATTCTTAAAATTAAGTTAAAAATTAAAGTAATGATTTATAAAGCACGTGATGAGTTTTGGACAAGATATTGTATTTGTCAACAAATATATATACTTTCTAGTTTCTACACTAGCTCGTCAACTTGTATAGGGTTGTTCGCAACAAAGTTCCTCCATATTATGTGATATAGGCACATTAGCCCTCTCCAAAAAATGTATACGCAAATTAAGAGATTTTATAAACAATATATTTTAAAAGAGTAATACCAGAAAACTATATATAATTCCACAATATTTATTTTAAACTACTGCAACACCAGAACTAATATCAAATTAACCGAGGAGACAATGGTAAAAAATAAAAGCCTGGATAAATCTATCGCTAGGCTTTCACGAAATTTTGATAAAACTCAATTTGTACAATTTTAGAGATATGAAATCGTAATGATATGCAAAGTTGTTAACTTTTTTTTATCAATAAAATTCAATATTGTATTTCACTACATTCATTGTTGCAGTGGAACGTGAACAATTACTGTTTGGAATAGTTTGAACAAATATTAAGTATAGTCACCGTGATACGCCTAACTTCAACCTTAATTTTCCTAATTCGAGTTTAGGAGACTCCAAGAGAATTTTGAAAAGAAAATAGGCAGATTAATTCATATATAACTTGTTCGTACCTTGTACATTGTGGGAATTATTTAAAGAGAAAGAAATATCAACTTAGCACTATTCTAGCTAACCACTAATCACAATTGTAGGCACTTATCCAAACAACTTCTACTGCCCGTTATAATAAAATGCTGACTAATTCTAGGAATTAAACATTTAATTAAATAAATAACATAACAAATAAAATGGCTGCAATCCTTTAAGAAAACGATGGGCCAACATAATCTTTGGTCCATGAGGGAAGCTTGGTAACACGTTTGGGCCGCGAATAACTTTGGGCCGTATCAATCCCCTCTCCTTCAGACAAGGCCTCGTCCACGAGGCCCGGTTTTACAGTGGATTCGTCAACGAGGGTTGGTGCAGCTGATTATGTGTCGATCAGAAAAGGAAAACGTGCGATCAACGTTTGATAATCTTCCCACGTAGCATCCTCATTCAGACAGCCTCGCCATTTGACTAGGGTTTGTGCGATCTGTTCGCCATTTCGCCAAATCATACGAGATTTCAAGAGAGCTTCAAGCTCCAGAATTACTTCGCCATCTTCAGTAGTGGTTGGAATCAACGGCGGCGACGAGGTGGGCTCACCAAGACAGGCGCGGAGTAGCGAAACATGAAAGATGGGATGGAGATTCCGGCAACTCCAACTCATAAGCAACCTCTCCAACACGGCGGCGGATCCGGAACGGGCCAAAATAACGGCGGCTGAGTTTACTGTGCGGCTGATTTTTGGCCGTGACTTGTTGGTAAGTCCTCAACTTTACATACACATAAGCTCCTTCCTGAAATTGCATGTGTTGTCGATGTTTATTAGCTTGTTGAGACATTCTCTGTTGACTGCGGTGCATATTCTGTTTGAGCCGAGTAAGAAGTTGATTGTGTAGATTGAGTGTAGAGTGGATTGTTTCGTTAGATGATTGACCCGCCTGGTAAACTGGAATTGAATTGGGTTTTCGACCGAATAAAACTTCAAATGGAGACATCCCAATAGATGAGTGAACTGTTGAGTTGTACCAAAACTGGGCAAATGGTAGAAATCGGGCCCATTTTTTTGGTGACTCAGTTGTAAAACACCTTAAGTAGCACTCCAGTGTCCTGTTCACAACTTCACTTTGTCCATTTGTTTGCGGGTGGTATGCACTACTGAATTTGAGAGTGGTACCGAGTTGCTTGAATAACTCCTGTCAGAAATGGCTCAAGAACAAAGGGTCTCTATCGGAGACAATTGATTTTGGGAGTCCATGTATGCTGTATATATAATTAAGAAAAACAGAGGCCAAATATGCAGCAGTATAACGCGGGAGTATGGCTATAAATCGTGCAAATTTAGTTAGTCTGTCAACAAGTATCCAAATAGTTGTCTTACCTGTGGAATTAGGAAGGTGTGTGATGAAATCCATCGTGATATCCTCCCATGTATTTTCTGGAATCGGTAGAGGTTGGAGAAGGCCATACGGTTTGCTTGTATGATATTTTATTTGTTGGCAAACTTGACAGGTTTTAACATACGTATGCACGTCTTCTTTGATTCCTCGCCAATGAAATAAGGCTGCTAATCGAGCAACGGTGGTTCTAATGCCCGAATGTCCCCCTGCCGGTGAATTATGGAATTCGGTCACTAACTCTTGTCTCAACTTGTTGCCTTCAGGTATGTATATGCGCTGCCTATAATAAATCAAGCCATCCTTGACTGAATAAGCTCCATTGTATTGGTCTGATCCCACTTTCTTCATGATTTTCAGGCCTTCTGGTGTTTGTGCATAATGGGTTTTGAGCTGCTCCAACCATGGTGCGTTTGGGATCGAAATTGCATAATACTCAGGTGATGTTACTCGTGATAAGGCATCTGCTACCTTATTTTCCCTGCCTGGTTTATAAAATACTTCATAAGTGTAGCCAATCAATTTAGAGATCCACTTCTGTTGCTCAGGGGTGTGTATAGCTTGGTTGAGCATATGTTTCAAACTTTGCTGATCTGTGAATATTCGGAATGGTCTGCCTAATAAATAGTGTCTCCACTTTTTGACAGCTACGGTGACCGCGAATAATTCCTTGTTATAAGCTGATTGGGATTGCATTCTGGGCGACATTTTCCTACTGAAGAAAGCTATGGGGTGATCCAACTGACTCAGAATCGCTCCAGCAGCTACAGACAAAGCATCTGTTGTAAGATCAAAGGGTAATTCGAAATCTGGTAAAGCAAGAACAGGAACAGTAGTCATTAGTACTTTCAATTTATCAAAAGCTTGTTGTGTCATTATATCCCATGTAAATTGTTGTGCTTTTAATAAATTGGTAAGGGGAGCAGCGTGAGTGGCGTAATGGCGCACAAAACGCCGATAATATCCGGTGAGGCCGAGAAACCCACGCAATGCGATCACCGTGGCAGGTTTTGGCCAATCCATAATGGCTTGAATCTTGTCAGGGTCGACCTGAACCCCGTCCTTGGAAATGATATACCCTAAGTAATGAACCGTAGGCACTGCAAACACACATTTAGACATGTTAGCATAATAATAATTATTAGATAAAATCAAAAATACCTCCCTTAGATGCCGTAAGTGTTCTTCCATTGTTGCACTGTAGATAAGTATGTCGTCAAAGAAGACGAGGACAGATTTTCGTAGATAACTGCGGAAGAGATTGTTCATTGCTGCCTGAAATGTGGAAGGTGCGTTTGTTAATCCGAACGGCATCACTAAGAACTCTTAATGACCATCGCATGTTCGAAACGCTGTTTTATGCGTATCTGCTTCGTGTAATCTGATATGGTGGTATCCAGACCGTAAATCTAGCTTAGAAAACACTGTTGCCCCTTTAAGTTCGTCCAGCAACTCGTCAACCGTCGAGATTGGAAATCGATCTTTGATGGTTATGGCATTTAAAGCTCTATAATCGACGCAAAAACGCCATGTACCGTCTTTCTTTCTTACTAGCAATACGGGCGACGAATGTGGGCTGCAACTCGGCTGAATTATGCCTTCTTTGAGCATTTCGTTGATCATTTCAGTCATAATGGCCTTTTGGTAGTGTGGATACCGGTAGGGTTTAACATTTACTGGTGGTGACTCAGGTTTTAAATGTATGTAGTGATCGTGTTCTCGGTTTGGGGGAAGGCTAGTTGGAGTAGAAAAAATGGGTTTGAATTCCGCTAATAAGTCCTGCAATTCCGGTGTTCCTAATTCTGGTATTTCCACTGTATTCGTCTGCATGTTAGTAATATCATCAATAGAAATAGAATGAATTGAATAAACAGAACCTGTTTGGAGTAACCGTTGCAATTCATTTGTCCGTATCTCGGAAATCTTTGGTTCCCCATCCAAACGTTTCCACTTTCCTTCGTGCATAAATGTAATACTCGGTTCAAAACAATCAGCAATCATGGGACCTAATTGACGTAGCCATTCAATTCCTAGGACCATATCTGCTCCTTGAATAGGTAGGACTAGCATGGAAATTGCAAACTTAGCTCCCTGTAGTTGAACACTAATATCCTTGCACTCCATGTACATGTTATGTGCTGTCCATTCCCTACCATTACCGCAATTTGTGGCCGCGCTAAGACTGGCAAATGGAGTTGATCGGATAATTGGGGTTGTATTATATTATGAGTACTTCCTGAGTCGATTAAGACTGATAATGCTCTTCCTCGAATGCGTCCCGTTACCCGCAAAGTTCGGGGTGCTGTGGTTCCTATAAACGCTGCCAAAGACAAATGAAACTGAGGTAGAGGGTCAGTAATATTATAAGACAAAAACCTGGTAGGAGAATCTGGTTGTTGACCAATATCCGGAGCTTCCTCTTCCAACTCCATGTCCGAATCTGAGGTTAGATGGGATTCGGTGTTTTCATTTGTAATCAAAGCCAAAAATTGGGGTCCTTTGCATTTATGACCTGGACCGTATTTTTCGTCGCAATTGAAGCAAAGCCCTTTAGCCCTCCTAGCTTGCATCTCTGTCGGTGTTAATCGACGCAGAGGTAACTGTTGCGATGCTCACGGTGCAGGTAATGCCAATGTTGGCGTCGACAATATGGCTGGTGTCGCCGTGACTGGCTGCCGTGAATAGTATGGTCGCGATCTGGTGTCTCTTAGTTTTGACTCAATCAACTTTGCAAGCCCAATTGCTTGACGTATGTGCGTTGGTTTCTGAATAGCGAGTTCCTGCTGTATTTCATGCTTCAACCTGAAATAAAACAATTTAGAATAGTATCAGCATTAACATCCGTAACAAAATTATTGATTCGTTCAAACTGTTCTTGATACTCGTGAACCGATTTGGCTTAGTTTGAATAGAGTAGCTTGGTAATTTTCGTAAGACGATGGCCCAAACCGAGTGGCCAAATCATTTGCGAACACATCCCAATTTTGCAACTGGAAGGTGTGGTGCATCCACTTGTACCAGCTTAACGCCTTCCCTTGCATATGGATTGAGGCTATTGCCAATTTCTGGTCCGATGGGATTTGGTAATATGCAAAAAATTGTTCGGCTTGAAAGAGCCAATCTAGCAGATCACTTCCATCAAACATAGACAATTCCAGCTTAAAGGTTTTATAGGAATTGAAACAAAGGGTTGTTTGTAGGTGCAGGACTTTCAATGTGGTACGGTATGTTCGGGGGTGGTGGTGGTGGGTTCGACGATGTTGAGGCATGAGTTGGTTCTGTTTCATGGGTCTTACGGCTAAGTAATTTCATTTCGGCAATCAGCATTGCCATCGATTCAGTATGTTGCTGATTCTGCTGGCGTATCTCTTCCGCCTGTTGTAAGTGTTGTTGGCGCGTTGTTGGCGCATATCCGCCAGTTCAGCTTGTAGCACACGAATGGCTTCAGTGGTTTCTTCATTCGGATTTTGAGAACTAGAAGGTTTTGGAGGCATGATTCACTGGATGAAAGCACCAATTGATACGCCTAACTTCAACCTTAATTTTCCTAATTTGAGTTTAGGAGACTCCAAGAGAATTTTGAAAAGAAAAGAGGCAGATTAATTCATATATAACTTGTTCGTACCTTGTACATTGTGGGAATTATTTAAAGAGAAAGAAATAACAACTTAGCACTATTCTAGCTAACCACTAATCACAATTGTAGGCACTTATCCAAACAACTTCTACTGCCCGTTATAATAAAATGCTGACTAATTCTAGGAATTAAACAATTAATTAAATAAATAACATAACAAATAAAATGGCTGCAATCCTTTAAGAAAAAGATGGGCCAACATAATCTTTGGTCCATGAGGAAAGCTTGGTAACACGTTTGGGCTGCGAATAACTTTGGGCCGTATCACACCGTAACACAAAAAATGAGAGCTACACAAACCAATAAATGTTTCTGGTTTAAAATTTAAACAATGTATTTATCACCAAAGAAATCGCATGTATTTTGACCAGGCCAAAACTACTTATTCAGGTAACACTTTATATTATTCTATATGATAATTTTTGACATAGACACAATTGTAGTAAGTGCAAAAAATTCTAAGCATATTGCTGACTGCACAAATTTTATCAAAATATCATACTATGTTTATCTATTTAAAAAAATATTGACTAGGCTATACCATAAATGATTTTGGTATAATGATTAGTTCTTCCACGAAATCTAATGAAAATAATTCTTCACTATAATTTGGTAACAAGAATTTAAGTACACAACTAACACATAATATGATGAACTTTTCCATTTTTGATACATCCTATCAATTGAATTTAGTTATTCCTCACACGATCATCTCAGCATAACAATCACAACATTCTCTATCCAGATACTCCTATCGCCTCACGATACACGATGAAATTAACTATTCATAATTGAAGTAAACACATAAATGCCAATAAAATAAAAATTGATCTCAAATAAAATAGTTAGAACGAATATCTCGTCCAAACAAACATACAAAAATAACTCACAATATACAAAACAATAAATTAGAATTCAAAAAGCAAAAGAATACTAATAAACATAAACTAAATCACAACTCTTATTCTTGTTCCTTTCTTTCTTCCTCCTTCTCTAGAATGACTCTCTATGTTTCACCAAATTCGCCTTCTTTTTATAAGTTTTTGGTCTTCAATTTATATCTCCTCGGACTTGGAAAATCTCACTCATTAATTCTGCATCAAAAACCTAATTTTTGAGACTAAGTGATCGTAAGCGATTGATTATTTAGGGTTGCGTCATCTTTAAACATAAGCGATCGTTTACATCTTTGTCGTCAATTCGAAGCGATCCCTTGCACTAACCAGTTTCTCCTCTTCGCTTTCCTTTGCTTTCCTACTTGCATGATTTGGCCACGATTCCACTTTTTTGACCTATTTTTGTCTCTTTTCACTAAAACAACTCATAAACAACAAAATAAAAGAAAACAAGTAAAAAAATTCAAAACAATCAAGAACCAAGCATAAATTTAGTCTATTTGATATATGAATTATGAGTACAAAATGCACTCACAGCCATCGAAGTGCCATTGAATAAGATTATAGTCATGAAATTAATTGATGTAGGATATTGGCATGTTTTAAATAAGAAGTTCAATACGTGGTTCACGAGTACACCAAAATTATCTTTTCAACAAAATAAAGTGATATCATATGCATATTCACTAAAGAATACAAGGCAATGGCTATAAAAATATGGTGAGTGATTATAATCTGTAGCCATGTAGCTACTGAATTTAAATCAATAGAGTCCAAAAAATTTGTAGCCAACAATGGTGAGATAATAATCACTCACCAAGCATGGGGTGAAAATAATTAGTCACCATTGGAAACAATGGTGACAAAATAATTTGTAGCCATTTAAATAAAACAAAAAAACAAAAAAAAAAATACGAAAATAGGCAATGGAATCCAATTTTTCGGATGCCACATGGTGTCAGAGATCTGACACCATGGCAGGCATCCAAAAAATCGGATGCCATGCTTTAATTAAAGAAAAAAAAAAAGAAAAAGAAAATTGGCTATGGCTACAGATTTTATGGATGCCTGCCATGGTGTCAGAAAAATCTGACACCATGGCAGGCATCCAAAAAATTTGTAGCCATGCTTCAACGGATCACATCATGCCGTGTGGCATGATCTGATCTATTAGATCTTTTTTTTTTTTCTTCTTTTCCTTCTCATGATTATATTAGTAATTAACACTTTTATGAAAATTTTTGTATAATTAGTAATAAAATTATAGTAATTTGATTAAAATTAATTAGTAATTAAGTTTAGCTAGGTAAATCATGATCATATATGTGTACTCATTATATAATTAGTAGTAATTAGGAGAATTTCATTTTAATTAGGATAGTTTTAGTAAAAGTGTTGGATTTTATTTCAAAAATTAGGAGAAGTTAAGATATATTATGGAATTTAGGATAAAACTAAAATTTAGGATAACATAGGAAAATTAGATGTGTAGTTTAATTATATGGCATGATTACATTAGTAATTAACACTTTGATGACAATTATTGTATAATTAGTAATTAAACTATAAATTTCATAGTAATTTGAGTAAAATTAATTTGTAATTAAGTTTAGCAAGGTATAAATCATGATTATATAAGTGTACTCATTCTATAATTAGTAGTAATTAGGAGAATTTCATTTTAATTAGGATAGTTTTAGTAAAAGTGTTGGATTTTGTTTTAAAAATTAGGGAGAGTTAAGAAATATTATGGAATTTAGGATAAAAATAAAATTTAGGATAACATAGGAAAATTGGATTTGTAGTTTAATTATATGGCATGATTACATTAGTAATTAACACTTTGATGACAATTATTGTATAATTAGTAATTAAACTATAAATTTCATAGTAATTTGAGTAAAGTTAATTAGTAATTAAGTTTAGCAAGGTATAAATTATGATTATACATGTGTACTCATTCTATAATTAGTAGTAATTAGGAGAATTTCATTTTAATTAGGATAGTTTTAGTAAAAGTGTTGGATTTTGTTTTAAAAATTAGGAAAAGTTAAGAAATATTATGGAATTTAGGATAAAACTAAAATTTAGGATAACATAGGAAAATTAGATTTGTAGTTTAATTATATGGAATGATTACATTAGTAATTAACACTTTGATGAATTTTTTTGTATAATTAGTAATTAAACTATAAATTTCATAGTACTTTGAGTAAAATTAATTAGTAAAATTAAGTTTAGCAAGGTATAAATCAAGATTATATATGTATACTCATTCTATAATTAGTAGTAATTCGGAGAATTTTATTTTAATTAGGATAGGTTTAGTAAAAGTGTTGGATTTTGTTTTAAAAATTAGATTTATGTTAATTAGATTTATCATTTCGATTTCAACGTGTAATGCATGTATTTTTATTGAACTGAGGATGAGACTACAAGAGCACTAGCTAATTACTCGTGTATTAAACTATACTTTGTTACTTGGATTAATTCAAAAATGTCACACTTCATGAGGTCATTGTTGAATCATTTTATTTTTAATTGCACTTTTTCCACTTATGGATGCTCCAAAAGAGACTGAAGTCCATTATTTGGATTGTTAGTCAATACAATAAAAGATTGCGATTCATTGTCTTTGCTCAAATCAATTTGTTTAATGTTATAGCCTATGACGACATATTGTTCTTTTCTGTTTCGAATCGCGACTCATTTTTACGAGTATGCAATGCGACGTCCTCGTGAAGTATGTCACAATATTTTATAAAAAACTTATGAAAGTAATTATTATTTTGTTTAAAAGTTCATGTTTATAGTGCAAGTAGTTATATATATCGTTTTCTAACACGTCCTATCATATCCAGTTATCCTTTTGTTACGTTGGTGACATGTCATTTTATAGTAAATGTGTAATGGTAAATTCTTAACATAAATTTATAGTTTAATTGCTAATTATACAATAATTGTCATCAAAGTGTTAGTTACTAATGTAGTCATACCATTTAATTAAGCTATAAATCTAATTTTCCTATGATATCCTAAATTTTAGTTTTATCCTAAATTCCATAATATTTCTTAGCTTTTCCTAATTTTTAAAACAAAATCCAACACTTTTACTAAAACTATCCTAATTAAAATGAAATTATCCTAGTTACTACTAATTATAGAATGAGTACACATATATAATCATTATTTACTTAGCTAAACTTAATTACTAATTAAATTTACTCAAATTACTATGAAATTTATAGTTTAATTGCTAATTATATAAAAATTGTCATAAAAGTGTTATTTACTAATATAATCATGAGGCATTTTTTTAACCTACAAATCTGATTTTCCTATGTTATCCTAAATTTTAGTTTTATCCTAAATTCCATAATATTTCTTAACTTTTCCTAATTTTTAAAATAAAATCCAACACTTTTACTAAAACTATCCTAATTAAAACGAAATTCTCCTAATTACTACTAATTATAGAATGAGTACACATATATGATCATGATTTACCTAGCTAAACTTAATTACTAATTAATTTTAATCAAATTACTATGAATTTTATAGTTTTATTACTAATTGTATAAAAATTGTCATAAAAGTGTTAATTATTAATATAATCATGAGAAGGAAAAGAAGAAAAAAAAAAAAAAAATCTAATGGATCAGATCATGCCGTCCGTTGAAGCATGGCTACAAATTTTTTGGATGCCTGCCATGGTGTTAGAAAAATCTGACACCATGGCAGGCAAACAAAAAATCTGTAGCCATAGCCAATTTTCTTTTTTCTTTTTTGTTTTTTTTCTTTAATTAAAGCATGGCATCCGAAAAATCGGATACCATAGCCAATTTTCTTTTCTTTGTTTTTTTTTTTTTTGTTTTTTGTCTTTAATTAAAGCATATATGAGTAATTCTTAACTTAATAAAAAGCATATATTAGTAATTACTATAAATTTCATAGTAATTTGAGTAAAATTAATTAGTAATTATGTTTAGCAAGGTATAAAGCATGATTAAAAACTAGTTTAATTACTAATTATACAATAATTGTCATCAAAGTGTTAATTACTAATGTAATCATGCCATTTAATTAAACTATAAATCTAATTTTCCTATGTTATCCTAAATTTTAGTTTTATCCTAAATTCCATAATATTTCTTAACTTTCCCTAATTTTTAAAACAAAATCCAACACTTTTACTAAGACTATCCTAATTCAAATGAAATTATCCTAATTACTACTAATTATAAAATGAGTACACATATATAATCGTGATTTACTTAGCTAAACTTAATTACTAATTAATTTTACTCAAATTAATATGAAATTTATAGTTTAATTACTAATTATACAAAAAATTGTCATAAAAGTGTTAATTACTAATATAATCATGAGGGATTTTTTTAAACTACAAATCCAATTTTCCTATGTTATCCTAAATTTTAGTTTTAACCTAAATTCCATAATATTTCTTAACTTTTCCTAATTTTTAAAACAAAATCCAATACTTTTACTAAAATTATCCTAATTAAAATAAAATTCTCCTAATTACTACTAATTATAGAATGAGTACACATATATAATCATGATTTACCTAGTTAAACTTAATTACTAATTGATCTTAAGCAAATTACTATGAATTTTATTGTTAGGTGTGGGGTCAAGAAAATCACTCACCATTGCTTTAAAGTTTGTGCGGTCAAAAAATTCTGTAGCCATGTTTGAACATGGCTACAAAATTTTTTGACCCCAGAAAAGCACAATCCATGTGATATCAATGGTGTCAGATTTTTTTTACCCCATTGAAGGCACAATCCTTGTGATAGCAATGGGTTAAAAAAAATCTGTAGCCACAATTTCATATATCTATAAATATACCCCATTTTTCACAAACTTCATCTCTTCATCTCCTCCCCCTCAAAAATCCAAAAATCCTCCCCTCTCCCTCAAAAAATTCGAAAATCCTCCCCTCTCCCTCAAAAAATCCAAAAATCATCTCCTCTCCGTCAAAAAATCTGAAAATCATATCCTCTCCCTCAAAAATATGAAAATCTCACTCTAAAATCCGAAAAAATCCTCTCATCTATCATTCTTTTTTTTTTGGGTGTTATATTAGTTATTTATTGTTTTGGTGTTTATATAATATATGTATATATTGATTTGTGTGCTTATATATATATATATATATATATATATATATATACTATATATATCATGTTTATATATATATATATATATTTGTGTGTGTTGGTATATTATTAATTATATATGTATATATAATAAAATGGAGGGAAAAAGCCCACCAAATTGAAAAAATTGAATTTTTGGCAAAAAAGTGGCGGTAAATCCGCCATCATTTTTTTAAAAAAAATCCGAAAATGTGGTGAGTGAATAATCACTCACCACGGTTTAAAAAAAAAAAATTAAAAAAACCATGGGGAGTGATTATTCACTCACCATGGTTTTTTTAAAAAATAGAATAAAAAACCGTGGTGAGTGATTATTCACTCACCACGGTACAATCGTGGTGTCAGAATAATCTGACACCACGATTTAAAAAAAAAAACGATTTTTTTTTAATATTTGATTTTTGATTTATTTTAATTGTATGGCTACAAATGCATTTGACCCCACGTCATGGCTACAGATTATTTTGACACTACATGGTGACTGATTTTCTTGACACCATTGTTGATGGCTAATTAATTTGTAGCCATTGCTGACGTAACTTTATGCCTACGAAGCCAATAGTAACAAAAGCTGGTTACAAAATTTTATGTAGCCAATTGATCAATGCTCACTGAAAATATAGCAATAGTGAGTAATTTTTTTGACCCCATTGCTACATTTTCTTGTAGTTATTGCTTAAACAAGTACTAGAGCATTTGTCAAGGTAAAGATTTACCAAATTCTTTTATAAAAGAAAACTTTGCATACGTATTTTGAAAATAAAACACTTTGATATAAATAATATAACTTTTACCTCTCAAAATATACAATTTTAACCACACCCGATCTGCGCACGCACATAACTTCGTAGGTTTTAGAAAATTCGTTTGTGTCCCCCACGTTAGACCATGAGTATCACCTAAACACGAGGGTCGTCGTGAAGAATAGTCTCAAGAATCATGCAAAACTAAGAATGACCTACGTTTCCTCTCAGCATTTATTAACTAGTTGTTCATTATTTTCTAATACACTGAATCTTGATTTTATGTTCTAAATACGTACTTAAATTGTTTTCCTTTCCAATTAAACTTTATGTTCAGCTGGTTGGCCTAAACCCAACTCATATATACAAAGCTAAGCTTCTAAATTCACAAATATGATACTCAATCTAGTATTAGGCCTTTGTGACCGATTTTAAATAATAATATTTAGACTTATTAACTCTGAAGAACAAAAATATTTATCTAATGATGAAAGCAATCTGAGTTTATACTCTCTAAGTCATTGTTGCGGTAATAATCAAGAAACTGATTAATCTACTCAAACGTGCATATCAAGATGTAACATACGTCTTGATTTAGTTAGGCCAAGGCTTCACTAAGTCACCTATAATGCGTATCCTTTGTACCTTTATAAAGGTTCATCAAGATCTAATAGACAACCATAATCCATTACAGTCTTATGTGTAGTTAAAGCCTCCATATTTTTTTCATAATCCATTTGAACAATAAAACTAGAAAACTCTTTTACCCATCGTGCTCGAAGTCTTTCACTACTTTATAGCTATCATATTAGATTCTAAGACCGAAAGTAACAGGTATGCATTTGATAACCCAATTAATTATTCTAAGGTATTCAAAATTTTACCACTAACTATTTTGGCACAATAGATCCGCTGCCCTTGTCCCTTCTCTCTTTACTTTTACCTTGATTTGATCTCCATTGATATATTTATAAGTATATACTGATTGGTTTATTATAGGCATATAACATATGTAGAGGCCTCGGAGGCGGAGCCAAGGGGGGCATATGGGGCCGCAAAAATAATTCTTTGCTCTAATTCTACCACAAAAATAAAAGATAATAATTCTTTGCTCTAATTTAGTAACAAAATTAGGCACACAATTAATACATAATAGGTTGAACTTTTCCATTTCTGATACGTGCTTGCCCTATCAATGTAGCAGTCCAATGGCTTTAACTCCACACCAAAAAAACAAATTTAATAAGACAACAAGTTAGTATTGAAGATTGACACAAGAAATATAGCGTCTTGTGGATTGTTGATTATTCAGTCATGTACTTATTTTACAATTCTTTTGATTGATTTATGTGAAAAAGTAACAAAATATGTGTGCAATGCATGCCACCAAAAACAATGAATGTGAGATTTCTGTAGAGGCAAAATTAACCAAAACTTTGTTTCCTTCTGTGGAAAGGACACTGAACCTCTAGACTTATTCATAGTGATATCTGTGACTTAAAGTTTGTGCAAATTAGATGTGGCAAAAAGTACTTCATTACTTTTTTTGATGATTGTACCGGATATTGCACTGTTTATTTACTTAGAAGCAAAGATGAAGCTCTTGAAGCTTTTAAAGTATACAGAGTTGAGGTTGAAAACCAACTTTGCAACAGCATAAAATCTATCCGCAATGATAGATGTGGAGAAATATAGCTCCATTTGATGATTTTTGTGCTTCCTCAGGCATCATTCATCAAACGACAACGCCTTATTAGCCGTAGTCAAATGGTGTAACTGAACTCGAAAACCGAACACTTAAGGAGTCAAATTACGGAACTTAGCACCAATGGTAAATTTTAGCAAATTCCCCAAAATCATTATCCAAAAGAAGAACCATTGGTTGAGTACAGCTCAAATATTGCTCACTTCACAAACAAATCCAATAATATTTACAATTAAATACGAAAGCAAATGACAACTTAAAGGCCACTATTTTGCTAAATTCTTAAAACATTGTACTATGTAATAACACAAAAATTTACATGCTTAAGTAATTGCGAACCCTCTCTCCTCCAAATAAATAAGTATCGAAAAAGACAATTGTATAATGGTAAGAGGTTTTGCAAACATTTCACGGTTACAACTTGAAATATTGAATTCTCTTTCCCAAAAGGATAAACTTGAGGGTGTTTTTGTTGTTGTATCAATTCATATTTGACTAATTAAAAACTTAGAAATTCTTTAGCTTAATGTCTAGTTAATTGCTCAAAACCATTTTAAGGTGAATGAGGAATAAAATGATAAAGAATAATTACTTTTGAACAAGATTCTATTATTTTTTAATTTAATTTTGGTTCAAATATAATTTAATTTATTTAAGTGATAAATGGTTGTCTAATAGGTGCATCTAGTCACCTAAGAGGTGAGTCCAATCATCTAAAAGTTGTGTCTAGCACGGAAGGTGTTAGTTTCATAATCAGCCTCCTAAGCAACTATTCAGTTGTGTAGGAAAGGGGTGAGTGTGCGAACAACCTCCTAAGCAACTATTCAGTTGGAAAAGGTGTGACGAAGAGATCGGATGTGTCCCTCTAGCCACCCTGACACCACCTTTCACTTACTATTAATAGACCCCCCTAGTATTCATTTTCATTCACTCATTCACAATTTCTCTTCTCTTTTGTTCTTCTCTCTAGAGTTCAGAATTTCTTTTGATTCGCTGTTCTTGATAATTGCAGTGCTGCTTTATTAAATTTTTAGTGTTGTTGTATCCTAGGAAACGATTGCCTGAAGTATAATATTCCTCTATCACCACTGCGGGAAAATATCGTTTTAAAGACAAAAGTCCAACTCTTGCCTCGAAACTCTGTCCTGTTTCTACTCTGTTTTCAACTAGTTAAAGTCAAAACTCTGTCCCATTTTCTAGACCGCTCCTAACATTTGTTGGAGCATTGAGATACAAATATTTAGATTTACCAATTGTAGTGCTACTGCACCTACAAATATTTTATGGGAGAGAACTTCATATTATATTTATTTCTGATTTGAGATTATAAAACGAGGAATCGTTGCTAATTTGTAGATGCGTCATACAACATGAATTAAATAGGTATTCATTCACTTAGACTAATCATCAACTACTAAGTGACTCTTGAGCATTACTAGATGGACTCTTGAGATTTACTTGATGCACTTAATTCCAATGTGACCTTCAAAATGACAAATTAATATTTTCAACACTTTCTCTTAATTTTTCATCCATAGTGCGTCTATTGCCTTCTGAAATTTCTCCAACGTTATGACCTTAGTAAGCAAGTCAGCAAGTTGATCATTTATGCTGAGGAATTCCAAGTGGATTTCTTCTTTGCTTACCGTATCTCGAATAAAATGATGTCGCAATTCAATGGGCTTCCTCTTTGAGTGAACGACAGGATTCTTGCTCATAGCTACTATAGAAATATTGTTGCAATAAAGTATGGTTGGTTCCTTTTGAACATGTTGCAAATCTGAAAGTAGCCTTGTCTACCAAATAGCTTCACAAGTCGTATCAGTTGTTGCAATGTACTCAGCTTTTGCAGATGACAACCCCACTGTCTTTTGCTTCTTAGGACTCCAAGCATTGATGTTGATTCCAAGATTAAAATGCCCAATCACTATAGGACAAATCAATTAGCCGAAAGTCATTTGCTTTCACATATTTGATGCCCAACTTTTTGCTTCCTTGTAAGTACCTCAAGATTCTTTTTGCTGCAGCAAAATGAATCTTGATAAAATACTTATTGCTTGAACAATATCCGGCCTTGTGTTGGTCACATAATTTAACGACTCGACAGGACTTCTGAATAACTTTGCATCAATCTTTTCACTTCCATCATTCTTTAGCAACTTGTAATTTGTAGCCATAGGAGTAGGAAGTGGCTTACGTTTCCCCATATGAAACTTCTTCAAGAGATCTTCGGCGTAATTTTCTTGTGAGATAGAAATTTCACCTTTAGATTGCCTCACTAACATAAAGGCATACCGCTGAGAAACCATCGCCTTCTTTTCTCACATAGGGGGATGGTGCATTTGGATTAGGGTGAAATTTATTTTAGAAAATAGCCGTTAGTATTGCTATTCCAAACTCCTAGAGCTCGCTTCAAATCCTAAAGTGTTTTTTAAAGACGATACATTTTATGTTGCTCACCTTTTACTTCCAAAACCTTTAGGTTGATCTACATATACTTCTTCCTGAAGCTATCCATTGTGAAATGATGATTTGACGTCTTGATGGAATACTTGAAGTTGTTAATGTGGTGCAAGTGCGAGAAAAACATGGAAAGTTTCCTTTGTTAATTACCGATGCAAAGGTCTCGTTGAAGTCCATGCGATGTTGAAAGAATACCCTCTTGCCACCAACCTTGCCTTGTGTGTTTGATTGCTTCCCTCTTCGTGATACTTGGTTTTGAAAAACAAATTCTGTCTGATCAAGTCTTTTTCTTTTGGAAAATCAAGCAATTCCCGTTTTTTATTTTTTCAATCATTGCAATTTCTTCCTCCATAGACTTTCTCCAATTTCTTGACTTGCTAGTTTGAATGAATTTCTAAATATTCCTAATTTTCTAGTCTGTTCTTATCTGGGAGAGTTTATTCAAGAGAAGGATAACTATCAAGTCCAGGACCGTAAGTAGTTCCAATCCTATCCTTTCCTCCTAAAGAATTTAAGGGCCTGAGCGGTTTACAATGTTTTTGCTGAGCTTCGTGGGGGTAGAAGGTTTTGATCCTTTTGTTCTGGGACTCCAGGTTGCTTTTTCTCAATCGTCGTTTTGTTGGCAACCAAGAAAGCACATATGATTCCACATCATCCCGCAATTTGCAGATTGGAAGCTCTTTGAAGGTGGGAACGACGGACTAGCCCTTTCGACCTCTTCCATGTCTTAATATAAAAAAAGGAAGAAATGAAGGAAAATCAAAAAATTTATCCCCTTTCAATAAAAGAGTAAGATAGCTCGACCTTTGTCAGCTAGCTATAAAAGAAAGGCTAACAGAAAACCAAAATAACTAGTTATAGTAGGCATGAAGGGGCTAAAACTCCAGTTGCTGTCATTCCCGTCGCTTCTGTTTGAAGCAATAGATAAAGAGAAGTTTATACCGAATCCTCAACCGCTCGGCCAATCGTCGAAATGTGTACGAGATACCATAAGGGCCCAATATCTCAATAGCACCTTTGTTTAAAGCTTCAAATGAGATTACATATCCGAAAGTGATGTGCTTCCAATGCCAATAAAAAGTAACCCATCCGCAAATGGATCTGCCGGTTCACCAAGCATTGATGGTTCTAGAACCGCGAAGCCTACATTACATGCTGGTTTAGCCCATTAACCCCAATGATGAATACAAAAATAGAAACTGGATACCGCCTTTAACAGCTCCTCTTGTGGTAAAAAAAAGATCTAGTACAGGTTCCGGTCTATAGCCGCAGTCGCGTACCAGGTTCGACTCTTCCTATAAGATAGAGGTAGCATCCAAAGAGTTGCAAAGAACCATCCAGACTGCCCTAGTGGATAAATCAGGAGTACATAAACAAAAACAGGATGAGCATCAGTAGCAAAAAAAAAATATCGCAAGTGGTGAGAAGATAAGGAGGCAGATGTTGGATTTGACCTAAAGTTTCAGGGTATATCCGACCAAAGATTTTACCAACGCAATAGTGAAATCCTGCAAATAAAGCAAAAACGACTCCCATAGAAAGTACACAATGGAAATGTGCAACAACATTATAGGTATCATGTAGAGCAATGTCTAGCCTAGAATTTGCCAGAACTATTCCAGTGAGTCCTTCTATGGTGAACAAAAAGATGAACCTCTTGGATTATGAATCGCCATTTCTTTCTTAAGCACACGGAACTGGCTGCAATGTCTGACTTGGAACTTTTGTCAACTCCTTAATAGTCAAGTGGTTTTCAACTCTTTGTGGCTAGCTGCCCTTACTTTGGTTCCAGGTTCTGGGCTTTCCTTTCTTTTCGAAGCACCGTTTCCTTTTCCTTCTGCTGAACTCTAGCTCTGGTGTCTGACTTCAAGGGTATAATAGGGAATGCGCTATCTAGTAGGAAAACTCCAAGCCTTAAGCGAAAGGTCTTCCATTACTAAAGAGGTATGGGCTAATGGTAGGGTCAACTTTGTCTTTGTAGCTTCCCATTCTTCCTCCCGGGAGTTGGTGCGATCTTATCAACTCTAACTCGGTTGGCTCACTGCAGCTCCGCCTGAAACCTTGACTTAGAAAATCAGAATAAACCTTGCTGCTCTTGGAGCTTGCAATAGGCCATAAAGAGCCTTTTTTCAGCTTGAGGACTGTCTTTCTCACAATGAATCGAGGGGGTTGACGGAGCCCCCTCTTCTTCGGGAGAGATTCCTCTCCGTGCCTCATCGTTAGTGATGAACTCAATACACTTGGCACTCTCATTCTGTTCTTCCTTTCAACGAAATGAGAAGGGAATCCTCAACTTTTCCACCAACTACAAGTGGAAAAGCGTCCTTGTCTTTCAAACGACAAGAAGAAAAACGAATCAGAAAGATGAAGCCAAAAAGTACTATTCCAAAGACAAACACTGTGGATCTCTCTCTTCTCGAGCTTCTCTACTATATCGGGTCTCTCATCTTTCTATTGAGCATCTTCAACCTCCTGTCTATTATATGAGATATTCTCCCTAATGTATTCTTCGAGCTGACGACAGCCATGCAACACCTTTATGAAAGTCGGATCAAACCTATGGGGCTTAAGGAATGATATAAAAAACACAGAGAAAAAGAAACTAATATTAACTAAAAATGAAGAACCCAGATTCCCCTACCATTAGCTGAAAGTCAGTCTGGTTCTGCTTTCTCTGACGCCTAGAATCAGAAAAGTAAAACCGGTTAGTGGTACAAATAACATAAAGAAATGTAACCGGAAAAATCAACCCAAAATATTTGCTCCTTGCATAATATGGATTCCAAACATTCATGATCTGACTCTGAAAAAACAAAAAAATAGCATTGAAATCGATTTTTATGGACCAATCCGAAATATCTCCCAGATAGAGCTTTTGCATATTTTCATTAATCCATGAACAGGATCTATACATCTCGATCAGAAAAGAATCAAAAGAAAAAGAAAGAATTGGAATTGATCGAATCCCCTTCTTTTTCCCATTGAACCTCCCAATCAAATTCGTCGTAACACTCACCACGATCAACTTTACGAAGACATCCACAGACGGCCATGGCTGGTGAGGTAGATTCATCTGGCCGGGGTGAGCTCTTTACAAGGCATTCTCGTTCTCAAATCATGATGTTAAAACGCCTATCATTCTTTCAGATCTGTGAAGGCTCAGTGGCTCAATTAGGCTTGGGAGCAAGGCTGTGCCCAAAGGCACATGGCTCTATGGGCTATTGAAGAGCCAAGCAAACAAACGAACCTGCATCTGTTTTATCTCCTGCATTTTTATTTAGAATATTTCACATTCTCGATCCAATTTATGAAGATTGACCCACCACTTCTTATTCTATACAGGGGTCATGCCCAGTTTTGCACTGTTTGGATGAACAACGTATACAATACGTGTAGTGAGATCACTACCATACCTTTTTCAATTTCTCTAGTGAACAATTTTTGGGTGATAGAGGGATCAAATGGTGTAGTTGGTTTGTTGGTATCTTATCTTGGAGGATTAAAAGCATAACTCTTGTTTTCCAATTGAAAAATCGGAGGTACGTAGCAAGGGCTTCAAGATCACAGTAATGCCTGCCAAATGGGTAGCTTAGTGGTTCTAGAACCATCAATGCTTGGTGAACCGACAAATCCATTTGCAACCACTTTGGAAATATTACCTGAATGGGATTTATTTCCCGTATTTCAAGGGAAAAGGGGACCTCTCTCGGAGCAAGCTAAAGAGCTCTTCCTTTAGATCGTCGCTTTCCGGTAAGGCACTCGATGAAGCCTACACATCCCTTTTGAGTTTGAGGGAATTTATCTCCAAACCATGACTGTTACAAATGTACAGGGTCGAGTGGTTTCTTGGTCCTCCACCGGTACTTGTGGACTCAAGGGTACGAGAAGGGGGACACGCTTTGCCGCTCAAACTGCAGCAGCAAATGCTATTCGTATAGTCATTGATCAAGGTATGCAGCTTTCCAGTCCAAAACAAAGTCTTGATAGGTCGAGCTCTCGTTCTCTATCTGGCCGGGCGATAGGAGCAAAGTCTTCGACTAATTGGAGCAAGAGCAGCGAGAGCAGCAAGAAGGGGTTATGTACACGCCGAAGTCACTTCACTTTTTGGAGTCAAATCTAGCCTTTTGGCTTTCTCCTCTATGGTCTGGCTAATTAAGAAAGCAGCAACTCCTACACTTTAACAGAACAACTACCGACACTCACCTTTGAACCCCGAGCTGGTTTACTCGACTCTTCCTCTCTCCCACACAGCTTCTGATTCAAATTAAGCGGAACAGAGCATGTGGATAACTTGACCAGAAAAGGATGTCTGTGACCCCTGGATGCTGAAGGCACCCTTGGGGTGATCTCGTAGTTCCTACGGGGTGGAGATGATGGGGTCGGTCCATGAATTTTCCTTCATTTTCTTTTGCCGCATTTCTCTCAAAGTGTAGAAGGGAAATAATGCATCCCTTTTCAACAAATCTGTAAGCGGGGATGCTCTCTTTCGAGTACCCCCTGATGAAAGGGCGGTACTAATTGGCAAGTATAAAGAATGATTGCAGCTCCTTTAGCAAATCTGTACCCCTAGCGGCCTCTTCACTAGCAGCTTCTTCTAGACCAGGCGATTCAATTGCAGCTACTTCAAAAAATTTGGAACGTGCCCGTCGAGTGAATTCGCATAGAAATAAGGTCACTATTCACCTACTACTAATAAAGGCGGCGAGTGAATTCTAGATTATATCAGTCGGTTAGGCTAGACAGAGGGCTAATTGGAACAAGGGTAAACAAACTTCTTAATAGAACTGTTCATTAGAAATGAATTTTCTAAAATTTGACTTCTTACCGCTACAGGATTCATTCGTTCGTTTGAAAGATAGTCCAAAAATTCAAGCAGCTGACGCCTGCCCAGTGCCGAAAGGTCAAGGAAGTCTGTGACCTGATGACAGGGGAGCCGGTGACCGAAGCCCCGGTGAACGACGACCGTAGCTAGTTAGAAGAAGCCAATGGGCAAAATCACGATATGAGCAGTTGTGAGGGAAAGAGATTAGCTGGGATATGTCATGGCCAACTTTCCCAGATAAGGATGGCTCAAGCCTATAAATAGTTCAAAAAACTCCTCTTAGTTTCGGCGTAAGAAGAGTACGAAAAGACGAATGGGTAGTGCTTGAGATCGGCTACTTGGAATGGGGTAGGGGAACCAAGCAACACATAATGTTAGATGGCACCCGTCCATTAGAAAAGATCATTAGAGAATAGAGGAGACAACCCATTTTCCAATCCATTGAATTTTCAAATAGGGATGTGCGGCTCCGCTCCAGATAGCTTCTTCCAAAAGAAGAACACATAAAATAGAAAACGTGAATGAGCGATGGTCTTTCTTTCAAAGTGAAATTCTTAAGACATTTTGTTTCACCTTTGGCATTAGTTTTTTGAAGTTCTCTTTGCCATCGGACAAATTGCTCCTAAGGACCCTCTCAAAGTTCGTCGGGCCGATGAAACCCGCTACTCGGATTCTTTTCGGCCAATTCATTTGGGACCCTGCAGATCCGCTCTTTTTCCTATTTTAAGATCAGCCCCCTGGTTCTATGTATTTTTCTAAGAAAGTCATTTCAGTCATCGATTGCCTGACTTGAGTAGTGAAAGGCTTGTCTCTTCTCCGGATTAAGGACTTTTGCTTAGCAAATGCCCATTATGAATTTATCTTGAATCGGGATCATCAAATTCGTTGAAATTGTTCGTTTGTAAATTTCCCAAAAAGAGAATCACTGTGCATTTGTTCTGAAAACAACGCACTCAACTCGGGTAATAAATAATGCTCAGCTTCTATCCCGATATTGAGCCAAGCCCACTTTCCTATTTGATCCCTTTGAATTCCATATTCGAAATTGTGCTTTTTTATGGTTGCGGCCTTTGCTTGTCATGCTAAACTTTTCTAACACTCTTACTAGCCCAATGGGTAAAGGCTATTTTTATGCGCAAAGGCAGAATAGCGGATTGGCTTGCCTCTATCTTCCCGGAACTTCTAGGGCTCTTTCAATTGGCCTTGTCTCGTTTAACTCGTTGAGTAGTGATTGTCTCAGAATGAAGATCTCTTCAAAAATATGTCGCTTCTGAACTTAGATCAATTATCTAATTTGATCCTGATCTTGCCCACGGGTATTTCGTCATATTCCAATATAGAATAGGCAGGCTATAGGCGTAAATCAATAGACTGAAATGAAAAATTGGAAAGCCCTTCTCTTTATTTTATTGAGGGTTGGAGAAATGTTCATGACGTAAGTTAGTGGAAGCAAAGGGGCAATTGGCTGCTTAAATGACCCCATTATTGGTACCGAGAAGAAGGTATCAGCAACAAATGGTTTTATTACGGGACAGTCTCCTCACTAAGGTAAGGGCAGACTAACGATCTCTCTATTTTTCTTGTGAACATCTGAGAAATAGAATTGGGTAAAAAGGCTTTCAAATTCTTCGACTACTGGGCTAACCACCCTAGATTCCTGTCATTAGTAGAGAAGGTTTGGAAAGATGGCATCTTTTATTCTTTTAGACAAGTCGTCTAGTAGGCAAGAGGCTCTTTGAAGGTGGGGAACGAAACTGACCATACTCCGGCTTCCCTAGCAACTTTCCTTACTTATTTTGACTCTTTGGAACTATAGACTAAGCAGAGTCACTTTGCTCGCCTAATGCTCTTCTTTGTCTTGGCTTGGAGACTTCGACCTTAACCATCCTGCCAAGCCTCAGCTGCCATCGCATTATATCTAAGCACACTGTGGCAAAACAAGATTTCTAATAGATTGACCCCAAAATAGCATATCCAAATTATAAGAGATCCAATAGACGCCACAATTGCTGAATTTGGACCCGTCCATTTTTTGTTTGTTCGAGTATGTAAATAAATTGCAAATATGATCCAAGTAATAAAAGCCCAAGTTTCTTTTGGGTCCTTTCCCAGGAGATGTTTTCTATTTACATTCCCGTCTCTTAGAAAGAACGGCTAAACGATCGGACCAGACAGGCGCAGGTAGCTTAACCGCCTTGCCGTATTGGCATGGATTTGTCAATGGACCGGTCTAAGGCTGAACCGGAGAGTCGAGAGAAAAGGTAGGGCCCACTCAACATGCTATCGACTGAGTTGTTTAGGTTCTGGAATTTCATCTGAAGTTGGGGGTTTCGATTCGAAGGAACTCAAATGTGGTGCGGGTTCATCTCTCTCGACCAGTAAAGGCGTGATAGCACATCCGTTTTCTTGCTCGTTAACGGCTTTAGCTCGTACTACCCTCCATTGCGCATCATGTGTAACAACAAGGAAAGGGAAGGCTCATACTCCCGTGGCGGCTCCTCGCTCTTTTCACTGAGTACTCAAGACCATAGAGACCTTTCTTTTATGGCCAATCTAATTGTCCAAGATCCGCCTTTAGCAAAGAGGAAAAGTCTGGCTTAGCCCTAGCCGACTCTAGCTCATAGGCTCAAGTTTAAGTTTTTTTCTGTTCGATTTGACTTCTCTTTGCCTTTTCGATCTCCTAAAGTAAAGAGGAGCTGGGTAGTGATGCGGGTTTTCTTACTCCTACGAGGGATGTGAAGCTATGCGTACTCAGGATGGTCCACCAAAACTTACTGGATAACTTTGCACAGGTGGGGGTGTAAGACTATCCATGACCAGGATGAAGCTTGGGTGAAACTAAGTGGAGGTCCAAAACGACTGATGTTGAAGAATCAGCGGATGAGTTGTGGTTAGGGGTGCCCAGCCCTTAGTTGTTTGAAGAAACCCTCCACTTCCATTGGTATTTTTTCACGAAAAGCAGGGAGTAGCAATTAAGAGTTGGAACTGCTGGCCGGCTCAACCTTTCAATGAGTTGAAATAAACCATGTTTTTTAGGTAGGATTAGGTTGGCATTAGGAAGAAAGCCTTGACAGGCAGAAATTAGGTTGATTGTCCTCTTCAAAAATGCAAAGATTGAACTTATTCTCATAAGAGAAGAGCTCCTCAGCCACCTTACAAATCTCCAGCCTCTAAGGCTGTTATAGGTCCTATTTGACCTTCTCTTTCCTCTCTTAAAGACGCTTTCTGCCTGTAATAGATCATGACTCGATAGGTAATTTGATAAGCCAATGATTTTTTGTGTGTTTCAGAATACGGTCATTTTGACCTAACTACTCTCACCCTGTTGAGGCCCGAGTAAGAGTGATTTGAAGTGGAGGGAAATGAAGAGTGTAGGAAGGCCGACGACTACATAAGCTAAAAGACTACGACTACAAGACATGAATATCTCATTTGGTTGTGCCTTATACCATGCTAAATTGTGTCTTTGATCATGTTACTTTCCCTTCAACCATTTGAGATAAATGTGGCAAAAGAAAATGTAAGAAAATCCATGGACTGGCATCCCACCACGAACAAGATCTAGCGCCTGCCAAGATTTGCAACAGTTTCATAATTCTGAGGTTCACAAGGGAAGAAAGCAAACTCATTGTTTTCATAAATTTCAGCTGAATAACGAGTCTTCTTTATCGGTGAATCTAGATCTAAATTGTTTGAATTTTGATTTGAAGAAATCTGAGGACTTGAACTAGGCAGTGGAGGGACACGGCTTGACTCTTCTTCAAGTTTTGGTGATTCTTTGGGAGCAAGTAATTGAGAAGGATTTTACTTGCAACTTCATGCGGACATCTCGTGAAATATCACATCGCTTGAGATTACAAGCTTTTGATTTATAGGAATGTAAAAGTGATAGCCTTTAGACTAACCGATGTAACCGATGAAGATGTTTGTTTCTTCTTTCGCATCGAGTTTACCTCTATTTGGGATAGAGATATGTGAGTATGCAATGCTTCTAGAAATCATCAAGTGATTTACCATTGGTTTCTTCTTGTGCCACGCCTTAAAGGCTACTTTATTTCGTACAGCTTTTGTTGGACATCTATTCAACATACATGTATGAACTGTGCATGCCAAAAAGATTTTGGGTAATCCTTTACCAATTATCTTGCTTCTAGCCATTTCAACAATTGGCGGTATTTGCTTTCAGCCACTCCGTTTTGTTGAGGACTTCTTGGAATAGTCCGCTACCTTTGAATCCCATTTTCTTTGCAATACTCCAGAAAAGGAGCCTACATAAACTCGCATTCACGATCAGTCCGAAGAGTTCTCGTTTCATGGCTGCTTTGTTTCTCAACAAATGCCTTGAATTTGAGAAATGTAGAAAAGGCCTCAGACTTCTCGTTTAAATAATAAGCCCGCATCATACATGTGTAGTCATCAAAAATAAGATGCAGCATATTTTGTTGCCAAGAGAAGGAGTCCTAGACGGTCCCCATAAATCAGGTGAATAAGCTCCAATGGCTCTTTAGCTCTCCAAGACCTTTTTAGGATAGGCAGTCGATGCACTTTGCCATATATGCACCTTTTACGAACTTTAGTTGTTTCTTGAATTTTTTCATTCGAAGGTATAAACATGGGGAATAGCATGTTCGAGCTCATCTGAACTGTAGCAATACTGCAATTGCTTTTCTTATTATGAATTTAGCACCACTCATCGTCAAAAGATAACGAGTACCTTTTTCGAATTAATTGTTTGACACTAAGAAGATTGCTTGTTAAAGTAGGGACATATAAACCATTAGATAATCTTCTTATTACCTCCTTTAGTTGATCCCTTTTCTTCTGAACGGTCCATCTTTGCATCTCCAAGTTTTACTTCAGTGTTGAAACTTTTACAAACAAACTTCTATGTCCAGTCATGTGACTGCTGCACTGTCCAAACACCACACATATTGTAGTTGTTGTTGAAGTGTCATGCAAGACAAAATTTGCTCTCCTTCATCTTTAGAGAAGTTTCCTTCATCAATCTCATTTTAGTTTTGATAAAAACAATATCTTTGAGAGTGATTTGGGTTTCTGCACCTTTTGCATTTGTGCCAACAATCTTTTGCTTCGTGATTTGTCTTCTTGCAAATTCTACAAGAGCGACTTGAACTTTCAGCAAAGTTCTTTGAGTTTCCATTATGGTTCCGTGATTGGTTCCCTTGTCCTCGTGCTCTTCCATGTGGTTGAGATCTAGAATTTGTATTACTTGAAAGATTCATCTTTGATTCAAAAGCTTGCTCCAATGGTTGATTTCACGACATATTCGTTCTTTCTTCATCCACTTGAGGTGAACTCATCAAATCATTTAAAGAGTATAAGGACAAATCCATAGATTATTCGGTGGTAGCAACAACGTAGTCATATTTTGAAGGAAGGATTCGCAAAAGTTTTTGGACAACTTTTTTCTCTTCGAAATGTCTCCGAGACATTATATATTATTCACGATTTCAGCTGCTCGAGTTAAATATATTTCCATGCCTTCACTATCTTTCTTCGTAAGATTGTCAAACTTCATCCAAAGTGATTGAAGCATTAGAGTTGTCACTTTGTTGTTGCCATGAAACCCTTCTTTCAAAAAATCACAAGCTTGCTTGGATCTTTTGACTCCATGTATGTAGGATAAATGGCTTTGCTAGCTCAATCCTTGCTGAATAAATCTAAGAGCACTAGCATCTTTCTTTATATTTTTCTTGTTTTCTTTTTGTTGACCAACCGCCCATTCTTCTCCATCATTTTGCTAAGGTGGTTCTGCAAATGAAACTTCTGACATATCTTTTGAAAGAAATAAAGTTTCCATTTGACTACTCCAATATTCAAAATGCTCACCTTCAAAAACTGGCACTTGATTGGAATAGTAGGAGAACATCGTAGTAACTTGTTTTGTTGGACCAAGAACTATTTCTGCTTCTTGGAGTCTATGACAATAATAAGACTAATGAGTAGATCCTTATATTGTGACTTAATAAGTACTAATCATTTATGTCAAGAGTGGAATCTTCTGGTAGTTATAAGGAAAAATAGTTTGCTCATAAATTACAGCACATGTGAAGTTTTGAAGCTTTTGCAATCTGCTATTTGTACATCCATGCCTGGTTTAGGTGGTGAGAGGGAATTACAGTTTAAGCACAGAAGTCTTATTGAACAGTTGATAAAATTATGGTAGCTGCTCGACTTATATGTCATTCATGGATTTCCTATTTCTTAGGGTTCCATTGAAATCCTCAGAAATAATAAAAGGAAAAGCCGTCTATTTTTCAATCTGTAAGCTATTATTTTTTTATGCCTTTTTTTGTAGCAATTAATGTTTTTTAATTGGCTTTTGGAGCACATGTGTGTGGTCTTTTGTGATCCCCAGAACCTTTTAAAATTTTGATTTCACTAAAATAGGATCTTGTTATTCTTGCAAATTTGTAATCAGCTGATTTATTAGTCTTGTGAAAATTGTGGCATTCATATTAGCTTATAACATGAAACCATAACATATTTGACGAATTCCCCATTTTATCAAATCGTAAGAAGCTCCTAGTCATATCCTGGTAAATTAATATTGTTCATACCATAAACATCCAGTGTAGTCTTGATTAGAATAATGAGGAATACATCGGATAATGAGAAAAGTCACAATAAGCTCGGTTTAGGATTTCTAAAACCAGATTTTGTTGTAGCAAGTCAATGTGGGCAAGCTTTTAGGATATATCCTCTTTAGAAACATGTGGAATCTCCTCCTTTCGGGTTTAGAGACTCATGGATAATTTTTAGATTTTTAAAATTTCTTCGGATGTTGTGTTTGCTTCTTTAGGTAAACAAATGCATTTTGCACAATTATTCGTACATATAATTTCCGGACTATGTTTTATTCCTACTATTTGAGAAACTTTAGAACGACATGAATGTGGCAATGTTTTTTTGAGATATCCAAATTTGTTAGAAGCATTTAATGTTCCTTAACTATGTGCTATGGCATGTGGGTTATACTTCTTACCAAGGCTAGTTAAATGATGGTAGAAGATCACTCCTTGTCTTAAGGAGATTGTTGCAACTGGGATTCAAATTGAGGATTTCCCGTCCTATCTTTTAATTGTGATAAGTTTTTTAATTCAGATTTTAAGTTGTCTTGTAAATAGGATAGTTGTTATCTTTGCTCTTCTATATATTGTAACATTCTACCGTATTGAAAATAATGAAACACAAACACTTCTCTTTTCTATTTACACTTCAAATGATATGCCAATCCCATCCTTTTAAACCGGTTCTTGCCATTCTGAGTCAATCTCCGCCACCACAACTACCAATTGAGAACAAGCCAAAATTATTTACTTGGTAATTCTTCACATTCTTTTCCTTTACTTGGTGTTTTATGTATGTATTTTACAAAGTCCTTTTTACGTTTCTAATTCACTAGTGTAATTACTCTAAGTCAAATAAAAGACTCCATTAATTACTCCTTCTTCCGGTCATACCCAAAATCCCTATTGTAGTACCTAAATCTTTCATCTCAAACTCACTCTTCAGTTTAGCTTTAATAGTTCCGATTTCTATCTTTTTGTTGCTCACTAACAGTATGTCAGCCACATACAACAACAAAATTGCATAGCTACTATCTGAGTTTAACTTGTAGTACACACAATTGTTAAATTTACTCTTGATAAAGCTATTCAGTTTGCATACCTGATCTTCTTTGTTTTTCACCTCAAAACCTTGTGGCTGCTTCATAAGAATGGTTTCTTCAAGATCAGTGTAGAGGAATATTGTTTTAACATCCGTGTGTTCAGTGACCTGTGTTTCACAACTGGTGAGAACATATCATTGTATTCAATCCCTCCTCTCTTAGTAAGACCTCTAGCTACCAATCTAGCTTTGTGTCTACTCTCCTCACGAATTCCCTGCTATACCTTGTATATCCATTTACAGGTCACAAGCGTTGCTCCAGCAGGTTTCTTCACTAAATCCCCATGTGTTATTCTTCATTAGATAATTCATCTTTTCTCTCATAGCTTCCAACTGTTTCTCCTTATATGTGCTAAAGCCGCTCTATAGTGCTTTGGTTCTTCTAGAACCTCACTAGCAGCTATAAGTGAGCAGGCTAACAAATCAGCATAGTCATACGTCTCAGGTGCTCTTGGTTGTCCTCTTGGTCTGTCCCTTGTCAACATGTATTCTCTTTCCTCCTGCTGTTAAGGTGTTGGTTCTTGCTGAGTAGGGGTTTCAAGTTGTGATTCTTCATCAACATCTTCCAGAAGTCATGTACCGACTTGAGTATCAAAGTCACTTGACTCTACCTCAAATTGAATTATGTCAAGTGTATTATTCTATTTGCTAGTATTTTGTGTAGCCTTTGTGGTTTTCTCTTTCCTGAGGGCCATTTCTTCTTCGTTAAATACCACATCTCTATTGATTATGCATCTTTTATAACCAAAATCAAAACACCATAGCTTATACCCTTTTACTCCTTCCGGATATCCTATGAACATGCACTTTAGAACTCTTGGCTCTAACTTGTCTTGTTTTGTATGTGAAAATGCTTTGCATCCAAACACCCTGAGCATGCTCAAATCAGAGACACGCCCATACCATATTTCCTCAAATGTATTCATGTTGAAGGACAACTATTTATCAGATATGCAGTTTTCACAACAGCTTATGCCCAAAACAGCATGCAGATATTGAACCTTTCAGCGAACCCATTTTACTAAGTTGTATAAGCTCCTAACTTTTGTCTAGCTATATCAACTTATCTGCAGTATTTATTGAAGTTTTATGAGCAAACCTCAGAGCCATTATTCGTTCTTAACCTCTTAATCTTACTTCCAGTTTGATTCTCCATCTAAACTAACCATGATTTGAAGGTTCCAAACACTTCATCCTTACTTTTCAAAGTGTAAATCCATATATTTCTTGAGCAGTCATCCACAAGGCATAGAAATTCTGGCAGCAGAGTGTGAAGGTGTTCTTGAAGGACTCAAGACATCCAGATGAATGTGGTAAATTTTACTCTGTAAGCTGTACTATACACGCAATTTTCACATAAATTTAGCTTCTCCAACTTGTCAGCTCCAAGTATTCTTGTTTAATGAGCTCTGTTAGCACTCTCTCACTCACATGACCCAATATTCTATGCCATAGCTCAGTTTTTGTGATTGCAAATCCTGCTGCAGCTGAAACTAATCCCTGAGCTACCTCTCCATAGGAGAGTATATAAGTCATTCTTTGTATATCCTTGCATGACTACCAATGAACCCTTTAGTACTTTTAGAATCCAGTCACTACATTTGAACTAAAAACCTTTTTTATCTAAGTCACTACGAGATATGATGTTTCTCCTCACCTCTAAAACAATCCTGACCTCTTTCATCAACCACGTGTGTCCATCATGCATTTTGAATCTTACAGATCCAATTCCTTCTACTCTACAAGGTTTATTGTTACCTAACTTTACTGATCCACCCTCTTTATCTTCATACTCTTCAAACCATCACTTGTTTGGTGTCATATGAAATGAAAACCCATAATCCATAACCCATTCAAGTTCACGATCTTCTTCAGACACTATAAGAACATCTGAAGACTTATAACCATCCGGAACTATTGCTCATGTATCACCTGATTCCTTAGAGTTATCAATGCCCTTCTTCCTCTCATGACGGAATCTTGTGATGTGACCAGGTTTATGACAATGATAACACTTCCTTGCACTATTTTCTTCCTTTTGAGGTGTCTTATCCTTCTCATTCTTCCCTTTTATGGTTCTTCTTGTGGTGTTTTCCTTTAACTATAAGCCCCTCACCATTCACAGAAGCTTTCTTTTCGTTTCTCTTGTTTAATTCCTTAGAATTTAGTACAAATTTCACTTCATCTAATGTTGAAGACTCTCTACCATACATCAGAGTTTCTTTAAAATAAGCATGTGACTTAGATAATGCACTTAAAAGTAATAAAGCTTGATCCTCATCATATAAAGATACATCTATATTCTCAAGATCCAAGATCAATTTGCTTAATGCATTAATCTGCTCTTCTCCAGGTCTATCTTCTTGTATTTTAAATGAATATAAGTCTTGCTTAAAGTATAAGCAATTTACCATATTTGTCATGTACAAGCTCTCAAGTTTGATCCAGATTTCTGCTGTTGATTTCACCTGCGAGACTTGTCTCAAAACTTTGTCTCCTAGGCTGAGAATGATGGCACTGTGAGTTTTATCGAACATAGCATTCTCATCCATCTCCTTGTCTGTTAAGGATTCATCAAGATCATCTAAAAATTCTTGTTGAACCAACAGAACCCTCATCTTCAACCTCCACAACCCAAACTCATTAGATCCGGTGAACTTTTCCACATCAAATTTAGCAGATGCCATAGTTTGTTGGTCCACGCTCACTACACCACTTTGTAGTGAATCACAGCACAAACGAAACCAATCAATACAATGATCAACCTTAGAAAATTCACCAATGTACTTACGAAGGATTAATCCCAGTGTGATGATCAAATTGAATAAATCTGACCAGATAAACCAGAGCTAAAACCAAAGAACAAATGCAATCAAAAGAACACACACAACATAGAACTCATTTGGTTTGAATTGGAACTCAAAGTGGACTATAACCAACATCCAAGGGAGTGATCTTCTTCTATTGATTTGAGAGAGTTTTTTTCTGAAAATTACAAGAGTAATTAAAATGCTTCTAACTTGCTCTGTTATCAGCTGATTTTAAACTATATATAAGAGTGTGTATCTCGCATATACATACACCTATCACACGCTGCAAATCAGTTACAAAACCAGCTAACCATAACTAACTAAGTGCTTCATGTTGCCAGCTGGAATAACAGCTTTTCCGCAAACTTTTAGCTCCACATTTTAGTGGTTAATTCGATTGGTGAACTACTTTTCAACAGGGATTAATATAAATTTCGTGGTAATTTGGCTTACATATTTTGATTGCTATCTTTCATATTAATTCATGTTGTTAAGGCTCATGGAATCAATTCAATGGTACATTGCAATTATCTGAAACCAAATAAAGATACAGTGAGGATGATGATATTTCTATGTGCAAAGATGAAAGATGTAAGTCTCTAGTTTTGTTATCAAGCTTAAATTGTAACAATTTATATGGTTTTCATTTTTTATGTGGTGAAGTTTGAATTCAGCATATAGAATGAGCAATTGTGTGTAGGTAATGAGTTTGACACCAACAAGTGGCATGTATATTGCTATGACGTCCGGATATATCCGTGAGTTTGATTACTTTCTTAATGCTCTGAAATTTTGTTTTGCTTGACCTTTAAATTTGAGAAAGGAAACATATGATCAACGTGTTACTTGAATTATATGATCATTTAAGCGAGTAGTAACAAACATTGCTGAATTTGAAATAATATTATAAATTTTAATATACAAATTGTGTGCCAACTTTGGTTTAGGTGCGTACTCGACTTTTCTTAAGCTCTTTTATGAAATTTATGGATTTTTGTATTATAAGTTTTGTCTTCTAATTGTTCTCCATCATTTCTTGACCTTTTTCTCTGTTTCGCAAAGTTTGCAGAAAAGTATTTTGTGTGCCATTAATTAATTTTCTCAAAGAAATGGAAGATCTTTGGTGTTGACTACTGGAACGTTATAATATTATCTGAGATCAGGCTAGATGACATTACTTTGTACCTTTTATATTTCTCAAACTGGTTATTTTGCAGGTAGTTGAATAAAAGAATGCATGTGAAGAACCTAAACAAGGCCGAATTTACTTTAATTAGAGTGCTTGCATAGATTAAAGGCCCTCAATGTTTTCCAAAAAGATATTTTGTTCTCAAATGGTTTGCCATCTGTGTGTTTATGTGATAATATTAACTTATATATACATTCTTTGCACGAGTTATGTTCATGTATGATAAATTTAATGGTACTACAGATAGTGTGACACTTGTTTTGGTACGAAAGAATTGGAACAAAACTTTCTTTACGATAACATTAAGTTAAGAGATTAGTATTGCAATTTTCATAGGGAATCATAAAGATCTCAGCAAGACTATCTTTACAATTACGTTAAGAGATTAGTGTTGCAATTTGTAACTTTTTCTTGTTTCCAAGGATATTTACACAAACTCAAACTAAAAGGATAAAACCAATTCTGTCAGTAGGGGAAATTCTTAAGAACTCTCCATGGGCGTGCTAATATTAAATAGTCTCGCTTAGAATATAAAGAGCGAACACTTATATAAATAAGCCAAAGGAATTAAATAAGAAATTTACCAATACAAAAGGACAACTGAATAGGATAATATTTGATAAGTTAAATCTGGAGAAGTAGGCAACCAATCCAACTAACCAACATAATATGGTGTGAATTACGGAACAAAAGTAAAGCATATAGTATTAGATAGTGTTTAGTTTTATTATTTATTGTTTATTATATTCTGTTATTATTTCCTTGTAAATAGTTTTTGTATTTATTATTTTCCTGTAAATTGTTTTAGGGTTATCTTGTAAGAGTATAAATACTCTCTTCAGTGATCAATAATATTTTATCACATTCATATTATATTTTCTAAACCCTTACGTGGTATCATAGACCTTTTCTCTTACGAGACCTAACGATCCATGGCTGTCGACCCACCAACCTCCGACTCTGCCTCCACCTCTAGCGCCGCTGTGATCCCCAGTTCCTCGATTGGTGCGGCGTCACCCATGGCCCTGAATCGTTCCAACGATTCCCCAATTCCGATCAATGCTCATCATCATCTTCCGCTACATCTCAATGGCCTCAATTTTCCGTCTTGGCGCTCTCAAGTTCGCCATCTTCTCTTCGAATATGGCCTTTTTGGGTTTTTGGACGGCTCAACGCCTCGTCCCCCTTTGGGTTCCATTCCCGAGGATATGGCTGCGCAAGTTCTTTGGAACCGCCAGGATTCCTTAATCCTATCTGCGCTTTTCGGCTCCGTCTCTACCGATATCGTTCCGTTGATCGCCAATGCAGATTCTTCTGCCGATGCTTGGTTTACTCTTCAGCGTTTATATGCAAACCACTCTTGTTCTAGGGTTATGCAACTTAAGGATGATCTCAATTCCATGAAATTGGGATCAAAGTCACTTTCCGAATTCCTCCAGGCTATTAAGTCGAAAGCTGACGAACTCGCCATCTTTAATAAATATTAATACTTTAATCTAGTTTACATTAATTTGAAATGAGATTTTCTTTTGTAAGCTTGTAACATTGCTTTCCTGATTTTATTAGTTTCTTTTTTTTCTTCTTGATTTTATTTTAAGAATTAAATTTGAGTTAAATGCAAAAACTACCCCTGTGTAATCTCTAATTGGCAAGAAACCCCCTGTGTAATTTTAATTGGCAATAACCCCCCTGTGTAATTCAATAATTAGCACACTCCACCCATTTTGATTTTCAGCTTTGACTTGATGCAAAATGACATTTTTTCCCTTATATAAGGTCTTCAATTATTTTATATTTTTACTAAAAAGATTTCTAAATGTAAAACCCTTATTTTATAACATGTATGTTGTTTTTAAGTGATATAAAAGAAACACAATAATTTATAATATCTTTAAGATATTTATTTTACTTTTATTAGCTAAACATAGAAATATTTAATTTGAATTTTAAAATTTGAAAAAAAAGTTTTCACTAAATTTTACGCGGAACTTAAATGTAAAATAAAATAAATTAACATTTGGTCATCTTCTTCCTCTCATCTCCTCTCCTCCCCGACCCACTCGCCACACCCCTCCGTCTCCGAGCACCAATCCGACAACACCAACCGCCGTGAGTCAAGAACCCACCTTCACAAAAGCTCTCCAAAATCAATCTCGACATTCAGATTTCATTTATAATCGCCAAAGACGACAAGATCTGACGGCTTCAGTGGAAAGGGATGGCCGAGAAACCTTCTGGGGGAGGAGCAGGTGGTGGAGTGGTGACGCTTCTTCTTTATTACGGCTGCTGCTTCTCTTTTACTTCTGTTTTCCTTTTTTTTTTTTTTTCAAAAATATCCAGTTGAGGCTAAATAGGTAATTTTACGTACAAAAATTCAAACCCAGATGCACATTGGGAGCGTGTCATACACATATGGCTGGTAGGGGGTTTTTTGCCTTTGACTTTATAACACAGGGGGGTTTTTGCTAATTAAGATTTCACAGGGGTTTTTTTGCCAATTAGAGATTACACAGGGGTAGTTTTTGCATTTAACTCAATTAAATTTTGTTTATTTTTTCCATGTGGAGTCCAATGTTGCATTTTTCTGACTTGTCTCTTTGTCTGCGGTCAAGATCTCCAAATTTTGTGCCACGCGGAAGATTCCGGTGAGATTTTATAATTGCCACCACCGGAGTAAAAAAAATTAGAAAATTGCCAAATTGAGGTACCAAAATCGTGAGCTACCAATTTAAGGTATGAAAAAAGAAATTGTGCCATGTTAAGGTATTTTCTTTCCAATATTATAACCCATAAATCAACTGTGACTCAAATATTATTATCAAAACACACAAAAAAAAATATCTTGAAATCTTCAAGGTAAATTTATAAACCTCTATATATACTATATGTGCTTTAATCACACAATCCAGACTAAGAAATTGTCTATATAGTTATTCAAAAGAGATAAGACCTCGTTATTTTTATACCTACCAAGGCTTTTGGCTTTGTGCATCCGTCCATCAAACACATGTGATTTCGAAAGCTTTTGACTGACACATCTATATAGATGAGCCCCCTGCCCATAATCATATTTTTCCAAAACGCTTACAAACGTAACTTCGGTTTTCTAGATAGTTATATTCTCCACCAAACAGAAACCCTACTACTCCGAAAGTAAAAGGGCATTTCATTAGGAAGAGCAATTGTCTTACCTAGAAACTAAGATTAAAAATCTAACCAGTTCAGGATTTGCTGAGAAAGAAGTCGTTTTCACAATGAAACAGCAGTTTCATGAACGTGTGTCCTTCCAAATCTCACGTTTAACTTTGAAAAACATTTCTTTTAGGAAAATAAGCTTGTTTTCAATTTTTTTTCCCCGATATAGAACATTAAAGTTCATTACAAATAACCGATTCAATTTTTAAGGTATATATAAACCCCAAAGGCAGGTGATTGTTTTCTCAATAAAATTTTATGAGTATTCTATGTTTCTTGTTGAAATCTCAGTATTCTATGGAATCACCGAATTGTGACTCTCAAATTCTTGGTATTTCTTATATTTCCTATGACTTCTGAAACCTACATTACTTTTCCACTTTTCCTCCCCTACCAACCTCTTGTATTGGCGTGTATTTGACTTTATTTTCTTGTTTTATAGACCTCAAACATTATCTTGTAATATTCAAACACAAACAAGTAAAAAACAATTGACATGAATCTTTTGGAAAATGATCATGATCTAATAACAATACTGCAATTTACTTATACTACTTCTAGGTTAGAGTTCATGTTAACAAGGCAACCTTTATTAGCTTATATTTGACTATATTCTGTTGTTTTATTGACCGCAAACCTTATCTTTCTAATAGGCAAACAAAAACATGTAACATAAAATTTGACATGAATTTTGTGGAAAATAATTAGGATCTCATTACAATACTGCAATTTACTTATACTACTTCTTGCGTAGAGTTCATCTTAGCAAGGAACCTTTATTGGTATCTTGTGTAGATGGTCATTTCCATTTAGAAAACTGGTATTGTTTGTTGAAAACGGACTCTGTTGACGTTTTGGTCAAACTTTGGTTAGTTTTGAATTTTAGCTATTTCTCGATAATAAATTCCACATCCTTATGCACAACACCAGCAACAGAAGAAATGAGATTGAAATGCATATTTGCAATCCAATCACTCAAGAACTTAAAGTCGTTCTTGGTTGCAGTCCATCTGTAATATGTCCAAGAGTCGGAGTTGTTTTTAACTCAAAAAACCATGAATACAAAGTTATGCGTTGTTTCCTAGATACTTTCTCGATGGAATAATTTCTTAGTTGTATTACCGCATCCCCAAGGGTTAGGCCCACTTCTTACAGGTCAGTGGATTCTTTATGCTCAAAACCCAGATTCAAGTATTCATTTATTTGGGACTTCCCAAGGAGCAGGAACTGCATTCTAACTCTTTTCGTGAAAATATATCTATGGAAGTGGAGGGTTTCTTCAAACAACAAAGGGCTGGGTCAACTATTCAATCAAATGATATTAAGCATGTTTCCCATCTCTTCTCGAGAACAAGTGGGCTATTTCTTTGCAAAATTGTGCTCAATTTCATATGTGGTGATTCCGCCAAGATCTCTTCGTTAGTTGGGGGGAAGAATCAGCCCCTTTAGCCTTGGAAGTAATATTATATATTGGATTGTTTTATTGCTTTTGCAGTTGGGTCGTTGCGATTACGGGTTGGATGTGTAATTGTCCAGGTAGTAATGATAGTATCTTGTGCCTGAACCGGTGGCTCATTTTTTATTCTAGTATTAAGCGAAAGGTTACACCTAGAGGTTCTGTATTATGGATGCCCAGTGCCAGAAATGTTTGTTCAAGGAAGTTGGTGACTTTATGACTGGGGAGTCGGTGACCGAAGCCCCGACATGATTGAACTAAAAATCATTTCTAGAGATATTCTCCATTTTTCCTGGAGAACTAGATAAGATATCCCAACATAGGGTGTTCCAAAAATGTCTGGAATTGAGTAAATAGTTCTACTGACTCTATTTAACCCCTTTCTCAAAGAAAGATGATCAAACAATTCTCAATCAGGGTCCTTGTGGATCGGCCACTAGGTGTACTAGTAATTGTTTGGCTAGAAAGAGAAATATCTGCAGGAATACAACAACGTATTGGACCCGAATATGCCGGGCCATTGGGAATTCTTCAACCGCCTTTGGGAATTCTTCAACCTCTGGCAGATGGTACAAAACTATTTTTCAAAGAGAATCTTCTTCCATATAGAGTAGTGAGATTTTGAGAAGTGTTGCCCTTTGGAGAGAACAACGACACTTCCACTCGGCACCGTCGGGACACTAAGCCAACTTTTGTTCCTGCTCGTCTAGATCTCTAGAGTCTATCACTGAACTCAATCACTTGCTGCCGTTACTCTTCAGTTTTCTATTGAGGTCTATCCTGTAGGCTTCAAAAGATATTAAATGACTATAAAGCTGCAAAAGTCTCGTCATAATCTGTTCCTTTATTTGGGTGTTTTGCTTGAGCTGTATGAGATGAAAGTCTCATATACAGTTCTGAGAGGGGGATTTTCAAGAGAAACCACCCCCCAATGGTGCTTTTACGAAAGTATGGTCACCGGCCTGATTATCCCTAAACCCAATGTGAGTTTTTCTATTTGGATTTGCTCCCCTGCCATGATTCCATCAGAATGGATAAGAGGCTCGTGGGATTGACGTGAGGGGGCAGGGATGGCTATATTTCTAGGAGCGACTCAAATGTGTCAATATCAGTGGTGACTCATTATTTCGGTGAATCATTTCTTTGGTCAATTTGGGTTAAGAATATGTGAAAGCGCGTTTATCTCTATTACAATGCGCGAGATCTAAAAACATATCTCTCCGTGGCCTCAGACCCATTTCATGTGATGGGGGTTACCGGTGTATTGGGCATTGCTATGCTATGCGCTATCTATGGTGCTACTGTTCCGCCTGAAGAAGTAGGGGCCGCGGTAACTGTCGTATTTTCTACTCTCTATTTTTTATATTCTTTCCGTTACAAAATACTAGATTTCTATCTCTACCATTTTGAGTCTTTGAATTCAAACAAATTAGAATTCTCCATTTGCACTTTTACCCAACTTGGGAAGCAGCATCCGCTGGTTAATGGTTATGAATGGTGGTCATTATGAACTAATCGAGTGCATAATAGCTCACTGATCGAGCGCTCTTGCGCCGAAGATGAACGAGGCTAAGCGATCTGCTGAAGTTGTGTGATGTAAAAATACATCGGTAGGGGAGCGAACTATATTTCGGACCGGGAATAGGCCCTATCACGAGAATTTGTTTTTTATAAGGGCGATAGCCCCTCGTGAATTATGGCCAATAACGGGTATATAAGTAGTGATTTCAAATCCAGTGGTTAATCGTACTCTAGCAACTTTACGTAAGGCAGAGTTTGGTTGCGGAATATATGATCCTGGTGATGCATCTTCGACGAGAGTTACTAATGTACCATGTCCGTTTGCTAATCTTATTTGCTTGTGGGGCCCATATGGTGTAAATGATTATGGAATAATGTACTGGTTGGTTTCATCCAATTTTATTGTGGCTAAATACATTCTATCAGCTGACATGGAGGATAATTTCACTAAAGCTAATTTACCCAAACATGTCATCGGTTCTTTGACGTTCATTGTGTCCACGTTCTTAGTTGAATTTGAAGATCGCTTGCTACTGTTCAATATGGAAGAAGATACCAGTAAATTTTATATATATAGTCATTACAAAACCATCATCCGTCTTCTTGGTCCTTCGTTGGACATAGACTGCCAAAAACATCCTCTGAATGTATTTGCTCTATAGCTCATGTGCAGAATGAGATACTTCTTGTAGCCAATTCAAAATGTGGTGCTCATATTCGATTCCGGAAGTTAAATATGGACTAAATGACTTGGAGGTACATTTAATTTTAAAAAAACTTAAAAGCTACTATTTTTTTCTCTTTAGAGAGAGCCTCTTCAAATGTATTGTCTAAATTTTCATATGATTATATCTGCTACTTGAGATTTGGATGGAGTTCACAAATGGCTTTGGCTGTTACTTTCCTGCTCTGTAATAGGTGATTTGACATATTAATACTAGAGAACAGAGCACGTGTTCTCGTAAGTCATTAATGGATGTGCAACTCATTTGTTAACCCTTTTTCTCTCGCTAATTAATTTCTGGATTGAAATTGGGACATGCTTTGTTTTCGCAGGTAATTTGGGAGTTTGAACTGTGTTTAACCCCTAAGCTCTAAAAGATTCTTCTTGGAAGTGGCTTAACCTGTGAGACAAGTGACAACCCATTAGTGCAGTATCGAATTGGTTAACTGAATGAACTGTAAACTTGTATGATTTTCGGTTTCAATTTTTCAACTTGTTTGGATGGTTACCTCAAACTATATATATAAGGGTTTAAAAAATATAATATGAATGTGATAAACTATTATTGATCACTGAAGAGAGTATTTATACTCTTACAAGATAACAAATTACAGGAAAATAATAAATACAAAAACTATTTACAAGGAAATAATAACAGAATATAATAAACAATAAGTAATAAAACTAAACACTATCTAATACGCCCCCGCAAAATTGACGTTCCATCAGCAACGGATATTTTGGAACGAAGAAGAGCAAAACGAGTTTGAGGCAAAGGCTTGGTGAGAAGGTCGGCAAGTTGATCAAGAGTATTAACATAAGTGACCTTAATAAGACCCTTTTTAACAAGGTCATGAACGTAGTGAAGATCAACAGAGATGTGCTTCATACGAGAATGTTAAACCGGATGAAGAGAGAGTCGAAGAGCCCCTAAATTATCACAACGAATGAGAGGCGTGGATACCAATGGAAACCCAAGTTCGCCAAACAAATGTTGCAACCAACGGATTTCAGCCGAAGTAGCAGCTAAGGCTCGATACTCGGCTTCTGTAGACGAACAAGAAACAGCCCTATGTTTCCTTGAAGACCAAGATAACCGTGAAGATTGTCGCCCGCCCAATCCAAATCACTGAAGGTCGTGAGAGATAAAGAGGCGGTAGAGCGAAGTAAAATACCATGAGAGATGGTACCCTTCAGATAATGGAGAATCCGTTTAAGCGCCGACCAATTGGACTCATCCGGGGCCGCCATGCGTTGAGCCAATCGGTTCACGGCAAAGGAGATGTCGGGCCGCGTGAGAGTGAGATATTGTAGACCGCCAATAACCTGGCGATAAGCCGTAGCATCGACAAGAGTCGCGGCAACAGAAGGGACCGAGGGGTTGGAGGCAATCGGCGTGTGCAACGGCTTTGCACCGTCCATCTTGTGACGAGTCAGAAGATCAAGAGTATATTTGTGATGGGAAAGAAACAAGCCTTCCTTACAACGAACAACCTCAATACCCAAGAAGTAAGTTAGATCGCCTAAGTCTTTCACAGCAAACCGAGCACTAATCTTGGAAATAATTGACGAAATTATAGAAGAAGAAGAACCAGTCACGATAATATCGTCAACATAAACAAGCACAAAGATACGAACCTCGCCTTGCAAGAGAATGGACAAAGAGGTGTCGGATTTCGCATGGGAGAAGCCGAGAGACAAAAGAGCCAAACTTAAGGCCAGAAACCAAGCTTGAGTAGCTTGTTTAAGACCATACATGGATTTGTGAAGACGACAAACATGATTCGAAACACTTTTGTCAACAAAACCCGGAGGTTGCTGCACGCAAACCGTCTATGACAAATCACCATGGAGAAAGGCATTGCTAACATCTAACTGACGAATAGTCCAACGATGCATAACAGCAAGAGATAGAATCGTGCGAATGGTAACCGGCTTTACCACTGGACTAAACGTCTCCTTGTAATCCAAACCCGGACGCTGATGAAACCGCTTTGCAACTAACCGAGCCTTGAACTTGTCAACAAAACTGTTAGGAAGCCGCTTAATACGAAACACCCATTTTGAACGAATAATCTCAGGGTTGGAAGGAAGCGGAACGAGACTCCAGGTACCATGCCGGATAAGAGCCGTATACTCCTCATCCATAGCAGAACACCATTTCGGATCCGCCAACGCCTTGGAGACACAAGACGGATCAGTCGGACCCAAAATTGGATGCTTGGTAGCGGCAAAGGCATGGCGAGGCTTATAAATATTATTCCTTGACCGCGTGATCATGAGATGAGTGCGATCAGGGGCAAGTGGAACCAGAGGAGGAGGAGCCAACGGAACCGGTGGCACGGGAGAGGGCACGACAGAAGGTTCAGGTGGCGGAACAGAAGGAGCTGAACCACCGATGGTAAAATCGGAATGCTCAAAAGCCGAGAGGAAGACGGCAAGGGAGTGGCAGGCGTGGAGCGGGAACCCGGAAAAATAGTCTCAACAAAGCAAACATGACGTGAGATATATAAGCGACCAGAACCAAGGTCAAGGAACTTGTAAGCAGATTGAGACGTGGAGTAACCCACAAACAAGCACTCACGAGAAGGAGGAACCAATTTATCAGGGATGTAAGGCCGAAGATGCGGATAACATAAGCAGCCAAAGGTGCGAAGCCTAAGATAATTAGCGAACGACCGAAGAGAGCCTCAAATGGTGAACGATGAGCCAAAACCGGACTTGGAAGCTGATTATACAAGAAAATAGCAGTGGAGAATCAGATTCCCGGAGTGAGCCGAGCACGGGTAAGATGGGCACGGCCAATGGTAGTGACATGGCGGTGCCGCCTCTCCACCGTACCATTCTGTCGGGGCGTGTGAGGTGCCGTCGTGAGCCAACTAAATACCTTGAGACAAGAAATAACCACGTAAAGCAACAAATTCACCGCCATTATCAGAATAAAAATTCTGAATAGGGAGACTAAACTGTTTCTCAACCAACGCACAAAACTTGATAAACACAGAGTAAACGTCAGACTTAGCAGAGAGCGGATATAACCAAGTGTACTTCGTGAAGTGATCAACCAACAACAAATAGTAACGGGAACCACAAACAGATGTACATGAAGCAGGACCCACACATTACCTTACACATAATTAAGCACATGAGTCGAAACAAGAGACGTCTCATTAAAAACAAGATGCTGACTTTTATTTAAAAAACAAGAGTTGCAAGAACCCGAAAGTTTTGTTCCACTAATACAAGGTAATAGAAAATTGCGAAAAACTAAAGAACTAATTCGCGAAGACAGATGGCCCAAACGATCATGCCATCAAGCTTGAGTAACTCGTTCTCCACCAAACACACCAACTGATTGACCACTCAAACGAGGAACATGAATCCGATATATGCCATCCACGCACTGACCCCTGATTAAACTAGCTCCTAAGCTGCGGTCCTCAACCAGAAAATAAGACGGGTGAAACTCAATAAAAACATTATTCGCTTTAATAAACTGATGTACAGAAAGCAAGTTTCACCGAGAGTTAGGAACACAGAGCATATTATCAAGAGTAAAAGAGCGACCATCATAGATAATACGGGAAGAGCCAGTGTGAGAAATAGGCAAACTTGTGCCATCCGTAGTGGCAAATTCATCAGGCCTCTCGTATTCAGAATGAACCGAGAGATTCTGAAGATCCGAGGTGAGCGTGTGAGAGGCACCCGAGTCTACCAACCAATCATTGCGAGAATTAACTGTAGAAGCCGGCGAAGCAACAAAATTGGCACTTGGCATCTACACCCGACGACAAGTGCGAGCACCATGACCCTGTATTCCACAGAGTTGACAGATGATAGGATACCGATTTTGGGAGTACTGATTTTGTTGGTAGGATTGCTGCGGATTAGAATTTCCCGGACGAGGACCATTGTTGGGAGAACCGCGACCCTGTTGCTGATAAGCGCCACGGTTCGAGTTGTTCCGACCACGACTGTTGCCGCCACGAGAAGAGGAACGCAGCTGCTGGGACGCGGCATTGGCAGTGATGACGGTGGTGGAATTTTTGGCCGCAAGATGCCAAAGATAGCTCTCTTGACTCACGAGTAAATCGTGAAGCTCCGTGAATTGAATTGGATGCTCAGGTGCACGAATGGGACCAGCAATGTCACGATAAGTTGGACCCAATCCATTCAAAACGTAGAGGGTGATATCGTCATCTTTGTGAGGTCCATTTATTAGGTTTTTTAAATTTTATAATTTAAAAATATAATTGAAAAACAAAAATAAATTAATCAGGGATCACCGCGCCTCCCCACCCCACACCCTCACAGTCAGCCACCCCACAAACCACCTTTGATTCCTCTTCCTCTGTTGATCCCCGAAATCTTGTGATTAATTACCCTAAACCTATTTATTGACAGTAACCGAAATTGATCTGATTTTGACGTGAGCAATCTTCCGATATACAAAACGAATTATATTTGTTTTTTTTGTTTTTATTTAAATAATTATTTTTTTTATTTTTCCAATTTGAAGTCCAACGTGGAAACTTTGTTGAGTAGTAAGTTTGACTGCGGTCAAAATCCAAAATTATGTGCCACGTGAAAAATTCCGGTGAGATTTTGAAATAGCCGATACCTCATTACCAAATTGAGAAGAATTGCCAAATTGAAGTACCAAAATCGCCAGCTACCAAGTTAAAGGTATGAAAATATAAATGGTACCAAGTTAAGTTATCAAATTGCAATTTTCTCTTGTGATTTCCTTTAGAGGTTGGTCTGAGCAGGTTGTTATTAACAAAATGACCATACTCATATTTTTTGGATTATCGATTCGTCAACACGAGCAGGCCATGCAATGATAAATGCACGCGGGTTGGGGTGGGTTTAGTGGGTGGCGCGGGTGGTGATTGAATGGGTGGTTCAAATCATGAGATAAAAATATAGCAATATTTAAGTATACAATTCAACAAAGAATGTTTAATACCCTAACTTTGCACAATATAATTTTTCATACTTCTATATGTAAGACATTAACTTCATACTCTATCATGGTTATGTCCATCATATTGAATACTCTAACGCTAGACATTTAATTCTGATAGACAATTGAGCATGTGACAAGAAGGTGACCTTCAATTCGGATTGTGACCGAAATCTGGCCCCATACATGCCGTGCTGCCTAATAATATCTTCAAATTCCCAATAAAACTTGCAACGATAGTGATGAACACTAAAGGAGACCTAGAAGAATTTTCCCAAAAATCTATGAAACCAACACAAGCATCGCGCTTTCCTTACGTTCCCATTTTACAGTCATAAAAATACAAAACCGACAAAAAGCTGACGAACTTCTACAAGAATACTTGATGGGAGCTAGAAACTGAATCGGTTACTTGTAATGAACTTTAATGTTCTGAAAAACATATAGGGAAAAGAAATTGTAACAAAGTTTGATTATTACAAAAAGAAATATTGTCCAAAGTTAAGTTGTTGTTGCTCCGTGGAAATGACCTCTTTCTTAGCGGATCCTGAACTAGTTGGAGTTTTAATCTTTGTTTCTCGGTAAGAGCATTGCTCTTCCTTATGAAAAACATATAGGGTTTTTGTTTGGTTGGGAGGATACAATTATCTCAATAATTGTAGTATGGTTTGTAAGCATTTCGGAAATCTATGATTGTGGTCAGGGGGCTCGTTTTATATAGATGTGTCTCTGAAAAGTTAGGTTAAAAGCTTCTGAAATCACGTTGGACGGATACACAAAGCCAAAAGTCATGTTAGGTCTAATAATTAATGAGGCTTTATCTCTTTTGAAGTAATATACAGACGATTTATTGGTCTGGGGATATTAACCGCACTCAAAGAGACAAGTCAACAAAATCGAAACGTTTCCACGCGGAAAAAAATAACGAAATTAAATTCTTAAAATAAAAATAAGAAGAAAAATCAGAAACTAACAAAACTACCAAAGCGATATTACAAAATTACAAAACAAAAATCTCAGTTCAAATTAATGTAAACTAAGTTAAAATATTTAAACTTATTAGGTTTTTCTAAATTTCATAAGTTAAATATATAATAGAAAAACATAGTAAAATTGAAAAAAAAAAAAACAAGAAATACCCTCGCAGTCACCCCACACCACACCCTCGCAGTCACCCATCCCACCAACTATCGTCAATTCCCTTTCCTCTGTTGATCCCCAGAACCGTGTGATTAATTACCCTAAACCCTTTTCTTTAAATGTAACATGATGTGGTGAATTTTTGTTTGGATAGATGTCCACTTGTCAACACTCCACGTCAGACTACTTCAGTTCCGGCTGGATGCTCAAGCAGTTTTTGAGTTCGGAACCTGCACTCAACACCACACGTAAACTAAGTCGGTGCCTTCTCCGGCAAAGACACTCAACACCACACGCCAGATGGGTCGGAATGTGAGATCTTGGTGTGCGAGGCAACAGGTTGAACGAAACAAGTCGAAATAAGTGTATAAGTGGAATAAAGCAATAAGTCGAATGAGCCCAGAAAAACAAGTCAAATGAACTGGCCAAAACAAGTCGAATTGGGCAGTCAAAACAACTCGAATTGTATGCAGAATAGGTCAAACTCGAGCTATTTGAGAACAAGTCGAATGAGACTTACGAATAGGTTGAGGTTGACTTATATAACTCGAGCTTAGGGCTTGGAAATAATGAAAACGTACCTTGGAACGAGGAATGAGACCCTTTATATAGTTGTAAAAGTTCTTATTCAGCTAGAATTGCAGCCCAAGTAGGACTATGAGTTGAAATAAGTCAAATTAGAGCTATTTGGGAATAACTCGAATAACCTATCAAAATAACTCGAATGACTTGGTTAAAATAACTCGAATAGGCCTGAAAATAGCTCAAATTGGGCCTGTGACAACTCGAATTAGGCTTGTGCAACTCGAATTGGGCTCTGAAATAACTCAAAATTGGTCCTGCTTGGTCCTAATTTTGAGTTTTGCCTTAAATGATAATTTTGCATTAAAAAATAATGATGTTGTCGTGGCATATTAATCTGAAATACGCTTGTGGTATTGTATCGAATATTATCACGTGGCAGTACCGAAATATGGTACATCATAACAGAAAATGATGCAAATAAACTAACTGGAAGTGATTTCGGCAAGAGCTGACCAGTTCTCTACATTTCAACAACAATTTACAACATGAATCAATTATATAGACACAAACATAGAAATTCTGACTAATTATAAACCAATTGAACTGTAATTCTTGCAGTTTTTAAATTATTTCAACATTAGGCCATATATCGCAAATACACTCTGAGGACAGTGGGTGGTGTGGGGGGCAACAAAGGTGTGGAGTGGGGTGGGGTTGCCGCGTTTAATCGGGGAAGACGACTTCCTCGATTTCTTTTTAATTTTTTTAATATTTTATTATGATTTTATTTTATATTAAATCTTTTAAATTAATAGAACCTAATAACCTTTACAAGTTTAATTTTGTTACATTAATTTGAAATGAGAAAAAAAATTCTAATCATATTCATTTTTCTTATTTTTATTTTAAGATTTAATTTTTGTTTATTCTTTCCACGTGGAGTCCAACATGGCGACTTTGTCGAATTGTTAGTTTAACTGCTGTCAAAATTTCCAAATTTAGTGCCACGTAAAAAAAAATTGATGATATTTTTAAATCCCCAACAATAAAGTACCAAAATTGAGATTATTGCCAAATTGAAGTACCAAAATAGCCAACTACCAAGTTCATATATGAAAAAAGAAATGGTACCAAGTTAATGTATCAATTTGCAATTTTCCATTCTGGTTTCCCTTAAGAGTGTACAGGTGTTGGTCTGAGCAGGTTGTTATTAACAAAATAACCATATTAATATTTTTTGATTATCGATTTGTTAATACAAGTTGGTCAAGTAATGATAAATGCACGCGGGTTAGGCAGGTTTAGTGGGTTACATGGGGTTGAGATCGAACGGGTTGTTCAAATCGTGAGATAAATATAGCAATAGTTCAGTATACAATGAAACAAAGAATGTTGAATACCCTAACTTCGCACAATATACTTTTTCGTACTTTCATTTGTTAGACATTAACTTCATACTCTATCACGGTCATGTCCTTCGTATTGAGTACACTGATGCTAGGGACATTTAGTTCTGTTTGAATATTTATCATGTGACAAGAACGTGACCTTCAATTTCGATTGTGACCATATTCTGGCCCCACAAATGACATGTGGCCTAATAATATCTTCAAATTCCCAATAAAACATGCGACGATGCTGATGAAAACCAAATATGAGACCTAGAAGAATTTCACTGAACATCTTCAAAACTAACCAAAGCATCATCAGCCCTTTCCTTTTGTTCCTGTTAGATTTTCAAGTTAAATACAAAAACAACAAACCTAAAGAAGTTATATAAGAATACTTGATGGGAGCTAGAAGACTACTTTTTTTTTTCTTTTCCGATTAAATATGAATAAATTAGGGGGAAGGTAGATGCATTTGAATATTTGGTGAACATGAGAGGCCGCGACGTTGAAATTTGGGAAATTTATGTAGATTTTAGTTTCAGGTTTGATGGTTTGGTTACCACTTTGTGCCGCCACAACCAATGCTTCCGACATCCGGGCTTGAGGAGGGGTGGGATCAGGGTGAAGGAAAAAAACCATTCCTCGTACCATAACTTGGCTCGATATTTTTTTACACACCTTATTTTGTTGTGCACCATACATCATTCTCAATCTTGCTCATGTCCTTCACATTGAGCACTCCCTACGCTGGAATCTTTAAGTTTTTTGTCCGTAAATTGAGCATGTGACAAACATATAACCTTCAATTTGGAGATTTTGATAAAATTCTAGACCCTTGACATGCCACGTGGTCTGATAAGATCATTATAATATTAACGTCACGTGTCATTTATGAGGAAAATGTGGGTCAAAATCCTCAATCTGCAAGAAATGTGCTTGTCAAACGCTCCATTTTGGATCAAAACTAGAAATATTAGTATCGAAGTACTCCATGTGAGAGAAAAGACCAACATGAGATACGGAGTTTGATGTGTGAGATATTAAAGTACTAGAGAAATATACGCACTAAGCCACTTACAGAACAAGAAATAAAGCAGCACATGCATGCACTAGAATTGCACATACTGACAAAAAAAATAAAAAGCCTCTTCTTAAGTAATCTCAAATTTACATTCATGTCTATTTTTTCTGGCCTAAGGGTTTCACATTATGTCACTATTTTGTCAACCCCAACATTGGCGTTTTCATACTCCTTGTTTGATCAATTATCTGATCTTGATGCACCAGTATCGTATGCTTTAAAATTTGATAACAATATCAATGTTGCAACTGCTTCTTCTTCCTGCATTGCAACACAATCTTTAAATCATATTCTTGATTCGACAGGGGGAATCACTATGAATATTAGAAGTTAAATTCAATCTTGTTATTCATTACTAAGTTAAAGAACCATTGTTATAAAAAAAAAAAAAAAAAACCTTAAAATGAAAATTTAGTGCCATAAGGAATATTTACTTACTAGTACGCTCACCATCATTGTTAGAGGTTTCAGATCCTTTGGTTTACTTGAGTAGAGTAAGAATCCTGCTACCTCAACCAATGGTCTAAATTGTTTGTTCTTATGGTAAGAAAACTGTTTCAAAATAGAACATAAATACACATTATGTTAGTTAAATACATAATTGGTTTTCTTTCCCACATAAACTGCACAAACCTTGTAACCAATAACTATTATAATTGCAAAAACAGATAAAATTGCAAACCTTATCTACGACACCTTTCTTGCGTTTCCTTTTCTCCAGGGTCCAGCCACTGAGTCTCTCTAATGTTGGCAAATTATACCTTCTATGGAATATAGGAGGATCGACATCTTCTTGTATTGGGTCGGTAGAGTGCTCTATTTCCTCGTGATGTTTGCATATTCCCATACTCCATTTTTCACCACCTTTATTGTCCAGCTTAACGTGATAGGAATTGAAATCACCAGATGTGATCTAAATACACATAATAAGACCGTCATATTAAAAATCGTGGTATTGGTGGTGTGGCTGGTTGGGGTTAGTTAAGTGGCTGGCGAATAAACATCTATATATACCTCCTTCGCTTTTAGGATATACTCCTCTACCATTTGGAAATTTGGAAAGCTCAAAAACAATTTTCTCATCATCCCTTCAATTGTGCGTTTTCTCTTGCTGGTTTGTCCTTTGGTTGAAGGTTGTTGCTGTAAGACATAGTTATGTTAATAAGACAACTAGAATAAGGAAACGTGAATTGCGTAATGTAGCCAAAAGATTTATTTACTATGGGTCCACTAATAAATTTTAGATGATCATGAAATTTTTTGCAATTCTAATTTATATATCAGAATAAGATTTTATCATCAAAGTAGTTTCAAATTGTAACGCACTAATTACAAAATAGGTTGTTGTTGATTATTAAACATAATAATAATACACTACAATGCATTTTTAACCGATTAAAATGCATAAAAAAGGAGATGGACATACCGTAGTTGATTCACAAATGTTCCTTTCGATTTTGTACTCGAATCTAGTCCTATCCAAGCCACGTAACACGAACTTGGTAGAATTTCCACAACCCCAATGCCTTGATGAAGAATTTCCAACAAAAGAAGATGATCTTTTCTTTGAATTTCCCTTAATGCACCAAAGTAGCAATATTGTGTGTGTAGAGTATAATACCTTTTGCTCTTGTATTTTTTCTCTCTTGTGGAACATTGTACGTACACACTCAATCTAAATAGGGAAGTTAGTGGGGGAGTTAAGAGTAGTTAGTGGGGAGGGAAATAACTACTCCCTCCAACATTTGAATTTAAATCAAATGGGTATGGGTCAACCCAAATGGGTGCCCCATGCCCATATCTGAATATCCAACATCGCCCACTCACCCATGAGGGTTGAGTCCAGGCCCAATACAATCATCTTCATCAACTCCTTCTTATCATACAGGCAAGAGGGTCGTGTGACCAGCGAGTATTAAGAGCTTAATGTTATATACCGATTAAGGATATATAACTGCTCGATCAGATACAAAGTAGGACTTTCTTCTCGCTATACCCCAGTCTATCTATATTGACTACACTTGTCGACATATCTCTTATCCCTCTTTATTATATAGAGCATATTCGACTTTCAATTTTGAACATATATTCACAATTACGTCTCAAACTTTTGAGTTCAACATAATTGGCTAGCCAGTGAATATAAGTCATGTGCTAGTCAAAAGATAGTCTTCCTTTCCCACTGAAATCCTTCAACTTCCCTGTAGCTGCTTTCCTAGTCATGCACCGCTTTGTCGAATTGATCATGACTATTGGTAACATGCTAAAGTAGCAACACTAAAGAGAGGTCTTAGGATAAGGTTGAAAGTCAAAAGGGTATCATAATGAGGTGTTTATACCTCTGGGTCTCACACAATGAGAAAGCAGGGATACATTTACTCATTTCCCATACGGTCACTTAGCACATACGGTATGAAACGTATGCTACGATGCTTATCTTCCCTGAGGGGAGTGCATGTCATTTATTTGATATAATTTGCATCGTACAGATTTTACTCCAAGTGTATCTCGACACTTGACTAGAGTTTTTGTCTTTGTCCTCGAAAAGATTTCTCAAAAATCTTCAACAAACAACTCACATCTGGCTTTATAATAAACAAGCATGTTGGATGTGGGAATCCAAATCGATAACCAATTTAAAGGAAATCTCATCTCTGCACATTTCTCGATGTCAGAGGCGATTTCTATATAAATCTCATCTCTGCACATTCCTCGATGTCAGAGGCAATTGCTCGTGTGAGAGAGCCAATCTCAACTTGTTCGACATACATTTAAATTTAGAGAACATCAATATTTCTCAAGCATGTGTATAATAAGTCATTCATATAACATACATAATAGGGCATAATACATAATTTACACAATATTCAATTACATCACATTCTACGCAAACCTAACGACTTTAACATGACCCATAAAAACATCCCTAGGAATAGGCTTGGTGAAAGGGTCTGCCACCATCTTCTGCGTAGATATGTATTTCAGCGTCACCTCTTTCTTTTCAATGATGTCTCTTACAAAATTATATTTTGTATCTATGTGTTTGGTCTTCCCATGATATTTGGGATCTTTCATATAGGCCATAGCTGCTTTACTGTCGCAATTAATTGTCACAGCTTCCACGTTATTTCCTACAACTCCCAAATGCTGCAAAAACCTTCTTAACCAAACACCTTCTTGTACTGCAGATGCACATGCCACAAACTCAGCTTCCATTGTGGACAATGCGATACAGGTTTGCTTCTTGCTGCTCCAAGAGATAGCGCCATTATTCAACAAGAAAGCATAACCAGAGGTAGATTTGTGTTCATCTAAATCACCTCCCCAGTCGGCATCTGTGTATCCTTCTAAGGATAGACTTTTTCCTTGATAGCATAGGAAATAGTCTACAGTACCTTTTAGGTATCTCAATATTCTTTTCACTGCTTTCCAATGGCTCATTCCTGGATTGGATTGATACCTACTAACTAGACCTACGGCATAACATACATCAGGGCGAGTACATAGCATAGCATACATCAAGCTCCCAACTGCACTCGAGTATGGTACACTGGACATCTTTTCTTTTTCTTCTAGAGTTTTAGGGCACATGACTTGGCTTAAACCATCACTTTTAGCCACAGGAGTATCAATGGGTTTACAACTTTCCATTCTGAATCGTTCAAGAATCTTTTTGATATAAGGCTCTTGTGAAAGAGCAAGTAACTTCTTTGAACGATCCCTGTGGATTTTAACACCAAGTATGTAATTTGCTTCACCCATGTCCTTCATTTCGAAGTTTGAAGACAACCACCCTTTGATGGTGTCAATACATCCCTGATCATTGCTAGCTAACAATATATCATCGACATAAAGAGATAGAATCACAAATCCTTTCTTGGATTGCTTTACATATACACAATGGTCTTCATCTATCATGACAAAGTCATATGATATCACAGCTTTGTGAAATTTTAAGTACCATTGCCTAGAAGACTGTTTGAGGCCGTATATAGACTTACTCAGTTTACAAACCTTGTTTGTTTGGCCTTCAAGAACGAAACCTACTGGTTGTTTCATGTAGATTTCTTCCTCTAGTTCTCCATTCAGAAAAGCAGTCTTCACATCCATTTGATGCAATTCTAAATCCAAGTTAGCTACTATGGCCAAAAGTAAGCGAATAGAGGAAAATCTCACTACAGGTGAAAAGGTTTCTTCATAATCAACACCCTCTTGTTGGGTATAACCTTTTGCAACTAAGCGAGCTTTATATCTTTCAATGGTTCCATCAGCCATTCGCTTAATTTTGAGAATCCATTTATTCCCAATAGCTCTACGCCCATATGGGAGATCAACCAGTTCCCATACTTGGTTCGATCTCATCGACTCCATTTCTTCTTCCATTGCTCTTTTCCACTTATCCTTTGCAGGACATGAGAGAGCTTCTTTCATACTCTTAGGCTCTTCTTCATCTTCTAGAGAAGTAATGAGTGCATGTCCCTCTACGTCAAAATGGCGTTTGGGCACATTTTTCCTAGTGCTTTTCCGAAGTTCAGACTCCGAAACATCCTCAAGGGGCACAGAGCTCCCACTGGGATCAAGTGATGATTGATCATCATTTGAGTTGGCTAACTCAAATAGAGGTTCTTTTTCTCTTATTTCACCTCTACTAGGAAACTCATTCTCTAGAAAAGTAGCATTACGAGATTCAATCCCTGTAATAGATCCATCATCTTGTTCTCCTATGAATACGTACCCTTTAGGCTATTCTGAGTATCTAATAAAGATACATTTCTTTCCTCGAGGACCAAGCTTACCAAACTTACTCGATGAGTCGTGTATGTAAGCAGCTGATCCCCAAGTTCTAAGGTTACTCAAGTTCGGTTTTCTACCTGACCATAGTTCATAAGGAGTTGAAGGCACTGTCTTTGATGGCACTCTATTTAACAGATACACAACAGTTAACAAAGCATCTCCCCAGAAAGAGATTGGTAAGTTAGCCTGTGCCATCATTGACCTTGTCATGTCCAACAATGTTCTATTCCTTCTTTCAGCAACCCCATTCTGTTGAGGCGTATGAGGAATAGTTAGTTGTCTCATGATTCCCTTTTCATTACAAAGATCCTTGAATTGATCTGATAGATATTCACGTCCTCGGTCAGTTCTCAATGTTTTGATTGTTTTGTCCATTTGATTCTCTACTTCATTCGTATATTTTCTAAAACATTCAAATGCTTCAGATTTGTGAGAGATCAAATAGACATGACCATAACGTGTAAAATCATCTATAAAAGTAATTAAATATGAGGCTCCATGCCTTGCCCTCACATTCATTGGACCACATATATCAGAGTGTACTAATTGCAATGGAAATTCAACTCTAACAGCTTTACCAAATGGTTTACGTGTCATTTTGCCAGCAAGCCATTTTTCACAAGTAGGCAAATCGACTTTAGATAATGAACCCAATAGTCCTTCTCTAATTCGTCGATTCATCCTGTCTTGCCCAATATGACCTAGTCTAGCATGCCAAGTATTAGCATCACAATTTACATCACTAGAAGAACAAACATTTAACGATATAGAACGATCTATATAATAGTTAAACATCTGCCTATTCCAATCTAATATAATAAAACCATCATTCAGATGTCCAGTACCAACACACTTATTATCATAATAAATACACACCATACTACGAGAGAAGTTCATAACATAACCTAACTTCATAAGAACAACAACAGAAATAAGATTTCGTCGAATCTCCGGAGCATACAAGACATCATGCAGGATTAAGGTTCGGCTACCCTGCAACTCTAGTTTGTAAGTACCAATCCCTTTAACTGTCACACGAGCGTTATTTCCTACATATATCCACCTTGTGCCGGCAGGAACTCGACGAAAATCTACAAACACTTCACGATCCCTAGTTACGTGGTCTGTGGCCCCTGAGTCTACAATCCACAAAGGATAAAATTCAGTGATTAAAACAGTACTAGAGACATTTACAACATGGTCTGAAGTGTTAGTGAGTAATACCTTGTCCCTCTTAGGTTGGGTACACTCACGAGCAAAATGCCCGAATGCATCACAGTTGTAGCACTTCATCTTGCTCTTGTCTTTCTTTTTCTTACCAAACCGCTTCTTTTTGTTGTCACGGTTTTGGTTGTTCTTCTTAGGTCCTTCACCAGTTTCCTTCCCTTTATTTCCTTTCTTCCAGTTCCTCTTGCGCTTAGACCCAGAAGCAGCCTTGGAACTAGATTCAGCAACCATGGCACCTGACATGGATCTTGCAGCTCCAAGCCGTTCATCCTCAAGCTCTACATGACGAGTTGCATCAGAAAAAGTCTTGATGCTGTCATTGTGAGTCAGGTTTACCTTTAGGTGCTCCCACTTGTCAGGAAGAGACCGGATCACAGCTTGAACTTTCTGTTCATCAGAGAGGATATGGCCAGCTGACTCTAACTCACTTATCATGTTTGACATCTCCCTGACATCCTGTTTGATAGTGGGATCACCTTTTTTCTTATAAGTGTCAAACTTGATAGTCAGCTGCCTCAGACGAGTGAAAGAGGTCCCACCATACTTCTCCCTGAGATACACCCAGATATCAAGGGCAGTAGGGTGTTCCTCACATTCACGAATGAGGTCATCAACAACAGAGCTTACCAGAATAGCTCGAGCAGTGGCGTTTTTCTTTTTCCACGCCAGGTAGGCCTGTTGGTCCCTCCTCTCCTGAATAGTGTTTCCCGTACCAGGATCCTCCATCACCTGGTTGATGCCATCCAATGCATCTTGCTCATCTAGCACATACCAGATCTTGTGATGCCAGGTGACATAGTTGTCACCGTTCAGCTTGTCACCCTTGTTCAGGTCAGCGATGATTGATTTTGATGCCATAGTCTAAGTTAAACATAAGAGGTAATCATAAAAACTATTAACGCCCATAATTATACCCATGCTATATATATTCACATTAAGCTAATTGACATCTATGACAAATTAGACATAAGGTTAGATTCAAAAGGGAACTTAAAGTTTCCAATCATCGTCTATACCAAAAGCATCATTGTCACTGATTCAATTCCAAAATGCAAAAAATCAATAAGTTTTAGGTGAGAATCCGATGACTCTAATAACCTAAAAACTCCCTCTTAAAATACTATAGAACATACATGTTCTACACATGATCAACTGAATACATTATGCCATAAACAAAAGACATTCATTTCACATGTATTTACAACATCACTTTAACATAAAAGATAACAAAAGTATCCATTGTATGCTAAATACATGTACCAAACGAAAAGCATAACATAATCAATATATGTACATACGAAAAGACAACAATAAACTGAAATACATTTTAATCATTAAGCTCTCCCTGAAAGCTGAAACTTCCTCTAACGTCACTCATCTGAGGGGAATTCACCACATCAAGCTTGCTAACTAAGATTCTGTCTCGAGGAATGGGTGAAACCCACATATGTAAAGGAGGCTTTCTATGGGCGTGTCTTATACCTTTAAAACAAGGATTCATGCTCAAAAAGATGGTCTTTCTAATTTTTTCACGAGTATCCCTCTTCCATCTATTAAGCATGTGTATCAGATAAATCTTCATCTGTTTATCAAATCCCAAACTTTCACGACATTCCTCAAGTACTCCTTTCTAGTAAGGATCAAAAGAATTTTTCCAAATTCTTGTCTCAGTCTCACTGCAGATGTATTCTCCTAGATATCTGACATTTTTAAGTTTCATCTTCATTACTTTCATGTGTTGTGGAAAAGTGTGTAGTGGATCCATTCTATATTGTTCCAACTCTCTCATTCTTCTTAAACGTTCAGGTGCACGTCTCTCCTTTGCATTCCCCCGGAGAACGCGACGAGTCCGTATCAGGCCCATAGCTAAAGATAATGGAGCCATTAGTACATTTAATACTTTTAATATGAAATTCAAAACTCTTAAAAGAAATGGCAATCATATTCCAAATACAATTGCATTACAATAAGTTGAGAATTTTCATATTATGGTAGCAAAAAACTTAGAGAATATTCTGCTGAAAATTTATATTAAAGAAATCTCACAATATTTCCATAAAAGAAAAAATTTCGATGAAAAATTGAATAATTTTACATTTACAGAATCCATATCCACTTTATTCTGTCCAAAAAAAAAATTCAGCAAAAACGGACCAGCAGAGCCCCCGCACGCGCCTCCACGCACCACCGTTGCGCGTGGGCTTGTGCTGCCTAGCACTTCTGCCCGCACAGACACCAGGGTGACGTCACGAGGCGCGTGTGGGCTGTTGTGTGGCGCGTGAAAACCACGCGCCGCTTTCCCGTAGGTTTCCGCTCTCTATTTTCCGGCTACCCCCCCATTTATGGACCTTCCGAGTTGAACCGCGTTTTTAGTTTAAGGATCCGACACACCTATCCTAGCGTTTGCACATCCCGAAGTGTTGAATGAGAGTGAGGAATGTATTTACTGTCCATGTTCTCTAATATATACATTTTTAAGAATTTTGCAGATTAATCAAGATATTAATCAAAACTTAGAAAATTCATAACTGCTTTAATATAAGTCCGAAAAATATGATCTGGGTATGATTACGAAGCCCTTAACATAAGCTTTCTAATCTCACAAGCAACAGTACATAGAACGGACTGTATGATGTCAAATGAATTTTCAAAGTTTCAATAGGTGATTAAACAATTTTTTCTGCACAAAAAAACTTAGCCAAAAATCATGAAAAAATCCAGATAGATTTCTGAGAAAATGATAATGCTACAGTAAACGTTTCAGAAACAAATACGAACGTTTCAGAAAACGAAAAAAGTATAAATCACCATTAATTCTTTCATAAACAATGCAAACATGTATTATAATTCATGGCATGGGATAGAGCACGAAAATACCATCATAAAAATAAGGAATCAACCATATAAAGCTCTGATACCAATGTTGATTATTAAACATAATAATAATACACTACAATGCATTTTTAACCGATTAAAATGCATAAAAAAGGAGATGGACATACCGTAGTTGATTCACAAATGTTCCTTTCGATTTTGTACTCGAATCTAGTCCTATCCAAGCCATGTAACACGAACTTGATAGAATTTCCACAATCCCAATGCCTTGATGAAGAATTTCCAACAAAAGAAGATGATCTTTTCTTTGAATTTCCCTTAATGCACCAAAGTAGCAATATTGTGTGTGTAGAGTATAATACCTTTTGCTCTTGTATTTTTTCTCTCTTGTGGAACATTGTACGTACACACTCAATCTAAATAGGGAAGTTAGTGGGGGAGTTAAGAGTAGTTAGTGGGGAGGGAAATAACTACTCCCTCCAACATTTGAATTTAAATCAAATGGGTATGGGTCAACCCAAATGGGTGCCCCATGCCCATATCTGAATATCCAACAGTTGTAATATAAACTATTTGGATAATTGACAGTAGATTATGTCCTTTGAATCTTAATGTAATATATAACATCATTAAGAATTTTGCTAAATCTGAAGTCCAATTTAGTCTGAAATACTCCATAACAAGAAAAAAATATATTCTTGCAGACATAAGTTATAACCTGTAGAGAATATATACATGTAATGAGAATTGTTTGGTTATAGTACTCAAGAAATATCATGAACTCAATCGCATACAAACAACACCTTACTTTGACCGACCAAAACAGTGTCAACAAAATATAAATAAATTATCCAGTGTTATCCTCCTTTTTTTAAAAAAATAAAAATTATAACCCCAGATAGTTTCTGTCAGAATTTTTGTTTTCAATAGTTCATGTCAATAATTTTGGCATTCTTTTTTTTTTTATTTTCGGTTCTATCATCTGCAGATTCGGTTGCTTGCTTTAAAGTCAATCCTTCTGCTTCCTGTCGCAATGAAAAAGAAACCAAAAATTAGACATTTAAAATTCAGTGTTTTGGAAAGAAAAAAAACACAAAGGAAGAGATTAGGTGAATTTTTTAAAACACCCATAGGGTATAAGAAAATAGAAAAGATTTGGCGCAGACCACAGTTTCAATTACCACAAGGAGATTTGGACCGGAATAAAAATCATATATGGGGATTTATTGCATGGGTTTGAAAAATGTAATCGCGCTTTATGCATTTACCTCTTAATAATAACATAAAAAATTTAATAGGTTACTTGTAATGAACTTTAATGTTCTGAAAAACATATAGGGAAAAGAAAATTGAAACAAGTTTGTTTATTACAAAAAGAAATGTTGCCCAAAGTTTAACACGAGATTTATAAGGACACCTGTTCAGGAAGTTGTTGTTGCTCTGTGGAAACCGCCTCTTTCTCAGCAAATCCTGAACTCATTGGAGTTTTAATCTTAGTTTCTGGGTAAGAGCATTGCTCTTCCTTATGAGATGCCATTTTACTTTCAGGATTAGTAGGATTTCTGCTTGGCTGGGAGGATACAACTATCTCAATAATTGCAGTATCTTTTGTAAGCGTTTTGGAATATACAATTGTGGGCAGGGGGCTCGTTTTATATAGATGTGTCTCTGAAGAGTTAGGTAAAAAGCTTCAGAAATCACGTTGGACGGATGCACAAAGCCATAAGCCGAGTTAGGTATAATAATTAATGTGGCTTTATCTCTTTTGAATAAATATAAAGACGGTTTATTGGTCTGGACTGTGGGATTAAAGCACAAGTATTATATGTAGAGGTTTCTAAATTTACCGTGAGGATTTGAAGATATCATTTTTGTTGTGTTGGCATATGCTTATTTTATATTAATTTTCGTACAACATTTGATTTATGGGTTATAATATTAGCAAAAAAAAAAAAAGAAGTTATGATTTCGGAAAAATTGCAATTTTGATACCTTTACTTGGCAATATTTGTTTTTTCATGCCTTAACATCGCAGCTCACGATTTTGGTACCTCAATTCGCGATTTTCTCAACTGTGGTACTTCGGTGCTGGCGATTTTGGTGAATGTCCACGTAGCACAAAAGTTTGGGATATTAATCGCACTCAGGGAGAGAAGTCAACAAAATTGCAACGTCTCCACACGGAACAAATAGACAAAATTAAATTCTTAAAATTAAAATAAGAAGAAAAAAACAGAAACTACCAAAATTACAAAATAAATATCACAAAACTACAAAACAAAAATCTCATTTTTTTCAAATTAATGTAATCTAAATAAATATCACAAAACTACTAAACTACCGCGCCACCCTACACCACACCCTAGAGTCACCCGCCCCATCAACTGCTGTCAATTCCCCTTCCTCTGTTGATCCCCAAATCTGTGTGATTAATTACCCTAAACCATTTTCTTTAATGTAACTGATGTGGAGTATTTTCGTCTGGATACACATCTACCTCACAACACGCCACGTTAGACTGCTTCAGTCCCTGCTGGATCCTTACGCAGCTTTGAGTTCAAAACCTGCACTCAACACCACACGTAAACAAAGCTGGTGCCTTCGCGACGAAGGCACTCCGATGCTTAAGTCAGATAAGTCGAAAAATGAGATCACGTTGTGCGTGACAACAAGTCAAATTAAGTAAATAAATCGAATTGGGCAAGAGACCAAGTCGAATAGGTTGGCCAAAACAGGTCGAATTGAGCAACTAAATAACTGGAACTGCATGCTGAGATAAATCAGAGCTATTTTTGTCAAGTCGGATGAGACTCACAAATAGGTCAAATTCGACTAATATAACTCGAGCTTAAGGCTTAGAAATTATGAAAACGTACCTACTAATGACGCATGGGACCCATATATACTACTAAGAGTCCTTATTCATCTAGAATTGTAGTCCTAGTACAATTATGAGTTAAAATAAGTCGAACTAGAGCGATTAGAATAACTCGAATTGGGCTTATGAAACAACTCGAATTGGGCTTAAAAAACACTTAAACTGGGCCTGAGAACAACTCGAATTGGGCCCTGAAATAGCTCGAAATTGGGCCTGCTTGGCCTAATTTTGAGTTCTGCCTTGAAATGTAATTTTGCATTAAAAAATAATGATGCAGACGTGGCGTAATAATCCCGAAATATGTTCGTGGTATTGTATCGAATATTATGGCAGTACCGAAATATGGTACATCATGGAGTCCCCCAGTTTGTAAGAGTAATGTGTAGAAACATTGGTCATACAAACTAAAATAGCTCAAGAAACCTCAGTAATCGTGCAATGAGTTTGCGATCCAGGAAACGGAACAAAATAACGAAGAAAGTAGTTTGAAAATTTTTATAGAAATAACTCGAATTATCCAATAAGTCGAATCGGAATAAGTCAAATAGGGGCAATTCAATAATTTTATCGCAACCTTCGCCTATAAATAGCCGGCAAAATGAAATCATTTTGCATTTTCATTTCTCGCAAATAACTTGGAGCTCCCGCAAGATAGCTTGAATTGAATAGCTCGAATGAAGAAACAACTCTAAAAGCTACATAACTCGAACAAGGTAGACTATAACTCGAAAACCCATCTCCCGAGTTATTTCCGATAACTCGAACGCAAATAACTCGAAATTACAGCAAACGACTCGGACTAGTTGATGACAAAAAATAACTCAAAAATTGTACTTCCTATCTATTGTGAATAGGTCAAATTGTTTGTTACATCTCCAGAACAACTCGAAAAAGCATATAACTGGAAATACCCATATTTTGAGTTATTATACTTAGAAACTTTTTGAAATTTTTTGATTTCTTTCAACTAATCTTTTGCATTGACCCTCTTGCAGAGATTTCACAGCGGCTCGCTTTAGTCATAAACGGTCCCGACACAATCCATCAGGAGCCTCCTCCTCAGCTCGCTCCGACACAATCCATCAGGAGCCTCCTTCGCAATCATCACGCCCTCACTCAAATCATAATCACAACATTCCTCGTAGGACAAGTCTGTCTCGTCAGTCCCGCCCGTTCGTCCAGTGAAGATCAGAGTTCTTGGAACCACAAGTGCGCAATCATACGAGAGGAGAGACCCTGAGGAAGAGTGCGTCCTAGACCTTAATCCTAGAGCTGGTAACTTCTAACTCCTCTTCTTCTCCATATGGCTTCCGAGTCCAACATAGATTTCACTAGTCAGAGTTAAGTTCCTTTTGTCAACAAACAATCCGGTTCTGAGTCGACATCCACGAGTGATAGCTCTGATAGTGAGAGTTCATCTTCTAATGCCCAAGGCTCCGATAGAGATCTAGATATAATGGAGGAATCCGATAACGAGGGGTTTAGAACGAACATCAGTGAACCTACCACTAACACACTTTTAGCCATAGATGAGACCCCTGACACCCTTAACCCTTAATGTAGAGCCTGATAACATCGAGAAACTATCTAGGAGTTAGCGGTAGAAGGTCTTATTCTGGATTCTCCACCTCGTCGTCCCAACCTAGTCAATTTCGATAAGATTCGGTCGATCCTAAGTCATGGCGAGGCCTATTATCGTTCATCTTAAGATATACCTGAAGCCTATAGTATTATTTTTCCGGGTCCGGACGATAGGATGGATAACCCGCCTGAAGGATGCTTTACATTCCATAACTATTTTTCTTACGGTCTTTGATTTTTGTTGAACAAGGTCGTTAGGCAGATCATGGATAGGTTGCCATCTTGTCCTTCCCACTTCACATCAAATACTTAGACACTTATTTATGCCTTCATCATCTTGATAAGGGTATTCAAGTTGCCATGCACCCCCGACTCCTTTTTCCGGATGTTCCTTAGTAAGTTTAGGAGGAAGGAAGAAAACGCGGGATTTTACTTCCCGGCGGCGAGGAAGAACAACATCTTCTTATCCGACCTCCAATCAAGCTTTGGGCATACTTGGAAGAACCAATGGTTCTACATCAAGGAGTTTGAGCCTTGTGAGTTTAACTTTAAGAAGGATTGGATTAATAGTGCTCGATCTCCTCCCTGTCCTCCAGCCGTATTGATAGACGATACTACGGCCATGTTGAGGAGTCATCGCTTTGATTCCTTCTCTCTGACCAAGACTACAATCCTTCTTGCTGGGGGTTATACCACGGTTCCTTACACTGGCTCTAGAACTTTTGGTACATAGCTCGCATTTTTAGTTTATCCTTTTTCTTATCCTTTCTTTATTGTGTACTGTTGTTCCATATGATTCATGTGCTCATCCTTTGTCTTTGTTTCTGTTGGAGAAAGGATGGTGATAAGCAAGTTCAAGAAAAACCTTGTTGCTATGATGGAGATTCATGATGCTCCCGCTCCTGCTGGCACGAGTCATGGCAAAGCGGTTGTTTCTACTTCTGCTGATTCTGCCTTTGCTTAGGGTGCTATTGCCGACACTGCTCCTGTTGTCATGCCTCCTACTGCTCTGCCTTTGACGGCTGGTGGCAGTGCTTCAAGTGGGTCAAGAGGCAAGGGAACTGGCACATCTTCTCGTGCTACGCCCTCTCCTTCCCCGGCTCCTACAAGTGGCAGACGCGTGTGCATCCCCTCAGTTGTTGCTTCTCATAGAGCACACAGTGATGATACTTCTGGGAGCAAGCGTCCTTCTGCGTCTGATGACCGTCGGCGTGGCAAGCACCCTGCTCATGATACTTCCAACACCTTTGAGCCCACTGACGTTGACATAAACATCGAGGAGGTGTCACGGGCTTCCCTCGAGACTAGAAGCTTTAATCTGACTGACAGTGCTACTACGAGGATGCTGAAGGGATTCATGCCAACCTTTGACCGGAAGAAGTACTTTGAAGAGGTGGGGCTCGAAGGCTAGTGCAGCCGTACCTCTCTGAACCTTGCATCCATAAGTCTTCTTACTTTCTTTATTTTGTTTCTTTGTTTTATTCGTAATGAATCTAATGATTGTTGATTCTCCTTTGATTGCAGCTCTTGATGAATGTCCAGACTTTGGTGGAGAATTTTTTATATCTCCATGGATGCTCGCAATGAGTACAATGCTCATCTGGAGGATTTCAAGACTGCTGCCATTCAGGCCAAGATTCTAGAGGATGTGGTGAACGTTTGCAAGGTTGAAGACATCATGGACTCCGTTGTGGAGGAGCTACGAATGGCAAAAAAGGAACTCCAGAAGGCTACTAGCAACAAGAAGGTGCAGACCGTCACAAAAGAGTTCAACCACATGCAACGAGTGAAAGACGAACTGTCTCTCACTTTGCTGAAAACTGAGAAGGACATGGACGATCTGGCGGAGTGTCTCAAAGCTGTGAAGAACGAGTCTGATGCTGCTAAGGAGAAGCTTGCTGCTGCGGAGCGGGTTGGCTATGACACAGCCAAAGCCGAGGTTAGTAGTTTCTATTGCTTTTAGTTCCTTGATCTTCTTTGCAAAACCTTATTGTGATCAAGTTGTGATTTATGTGCACGAATTGACAGACGATGACAAGGTTGCGGTTACTATCGAGTTCATGCGCTCTGCCACCTGGTATCACATAGCCATGGCGCGAGGTAGCTTCGACATGAAGAAAAGATACAGGTATGCCCTCAAAGATGTGAAGCAAAAAGGTGCTTTGGTTCCCGGCTTCGCTCTTGAAGACTTTGACATAAGGAGCCGCCTGACTGAGGAAGTGTCAGATTCTGAGGAGGATGAGGAGTCGGATGAGGAAGAGAATCCCAGACATGACTCCTTCCTGAGTCTTCGCCCATTGAAAGAGGTGTGGCTGCGCGACCATCTGTAGGCCAAAGCAAAAGCTAGTACCTCAGGGGTCAAGGCGAGTGCGCAGGAGAGTCTAGAGGAGGGCGAGTGTGCCCTGTGATCCCCTGATTGCTGGTCCGCAGCTGCCTGAAGGGGTCCCCTTGCTAGCTTCCGGTGACGCTGTGGATCCCTCTCACTCGGATACCGTGTCATCTCCGGCGCCTGCTCCAGAAGTCTCACCACTTAATGCTCCGCATGTAAGGCCTGAGGATGATACTTCTCCTCTTAGTGATTCCATGGAGAAGATAGCCCGCCAGAGCAAAGGTGCCTTGAAGGCATTTGGCATGAGCCTGAAGAAGTAAAGTGGCAAAAGATGGCATAAGTGATGTGACCTTGGCCTGCGTGCCCCTACCTTTTCTTACGTGTCCATACATTTGAACATTTTTAGCATTTTTGATTCAATTCTTAGTTGTTGACAGCACCTTTGTAGTGCTTATCTTTTATATTCCAGTACAACATTTTTACAGTTATCGTACTTGGTTGACTTGTGTGTTTTGAATTGCTCTTGGTTTATATTATCTTTGCAATCCCACACTGTGCATGTGTGTTGTGACATGAATTCTTATGTTTGTTGTATGAGTGCTAGTGCTCATAGTTTGAGTGCTTGTGCTCGATTCACAAGTGTCGGTGCTCGATAAATATGTTTATGTGCGTGCAAGTGTAAATATAAGTATGTATTGGCAGAGGAACAAACTTGTATAAAATGTTGAATTTTATAAGTTTTGGGACTAGGCTCGAGTAACTTCCGAGTTGCCTACGTATCCTACCGTATATAGGTGGTCAGGAATTAAGTCCCCGTAGTTTAGTTATAAGTATTACAATCGAGGTGCACATGCGGATACTCGTGATCCGTGAAAAAAAACGTAATAATAACATCCAAACTACAGTCCTACTGAGCCACAAGGCAGTTAGAATGCTAGTGTCCGAACTATAAAACCTTCTCATGTTCTTCACGTGCAACGGGCATGATAGACTACCTTCCACCCAACTCTTGCAAGTAATAGTATCCTTTAGCGCTTGCCTTCTCCACTCTATAAGGTCCTTCACAATTTGACTTCATTTTTCCCACATGCTTGGTGGCCTCAACCTTTATGAGGACCAAGTCCCCCACTTGGCAGTTTCGAAACCGCACTCTATTGTCGTACGCCTTAGCCATCATCAATTTACATGCTTGTGTTTTTTGATATGCCTCTTCCCTTGTGGATCCTATCAATTCAAGGTCCATCTGCCTTGCCCTTACTTCATGCTCCTCATCATATATCACAATGCGGTAGGTCAGCATTCCGATTTCCGCTGGAATAACTTCTTCAAGTCCATATGTTAGCAAATATGGAGTTTCTCATGTTGAAGTTCGAGGTGTCATACGATCGGCCCATAGTATGCCTGGAAATTCTTCAGCCCAGTTTCGTCATTCCCCTTCCAACCTTTTCTCCAGACTCTCCACTGGAGCTACATTTGGTTAGAGAGTGACTCCACCTACGTGGTTAACCTTATTAAAACCTGATTCAACTAAGTCCCTAGGAGGATTCATGGTCGTTGGTTAAGCATCTTGAAGTTCATCAATTCTATTCATTTTACGGTTTCTCATATTTTTTGGGAAGCTAACAAGGTAGCGGACGCATTGGAAGCTACGGACAACAACATCTTGGACGTCACATCCACAATTTATTAGTAGCTTTACTTCTCATGATTTATGTAATTGAGAATCCTTTCAAAATCCGTTGATTTTTGTGCGAACTCATTGTTCTTAACCTTTTAATATTATATATTTGAGATCCAAGCCCATCCTCAGTCTCCATTCCATTCAAAAATAAAAAGAAAAAAAATTGGGAGAAGTGGAATAACAAAGAGAAAATATCTTTCATACACGATGTTTGGTTCAAGCTATGTGTAGACACCCAAATTTATGACATATTTTAGAAATTAATTTGATTTATACTATTTGAATTTTGGAATTTTACTAAATTAAATTCCAATATAATATAGTTAAATTGGTTAATTTTCTAATATATTTGTCGACTTATTAAATGGTGCCAAGTGTCAAGATGAGGTGTTCAAGCAATTAAATCATATTCAATTATGTGACCAATCAAATCAAGACATGTGGAAAATATGATGTGTTTTATTTAAATACTTCTTGATAAATACAAAATAAATTTGTATTTATCTTGGAAATGGAAGAACCAATAGTATGCTTCCACCTCATCTCTTGACCTTATCAAGACTCCTCTTCTACACCTATAAATAGATGTCTTCACTCAAAGGAAATACACAACACAAATATCATATTTTGAAGAGGAGAAGCTCTGGAAATTCTCACTCAAGTTCATCATCTTCGAGGAGTTCTTCGCGGGGATCAGGATCGTTCTTCACGAGGATTAAAGCTGTGGAAATTCTCCCTTTGATTAAAGCTGTGGAAATCGCCCCCAAATTTATCATCTTTAAGGCGTTCTTCGCGAGGATCAAGATTGTTCTTCACGAGGATTAAATAAAAACTCCATTTGATTCAACATCAAGCTGCAAAGCCGTTGGAAAACTGTTTCTGAGGATCGGACTTCTGCTAAAGGAGATCAAACCTCAATATATTTAACAAATTCAAAAGAACTCAAGGCGAAGATCATATTGTTCGTCGCGAGCCTCAAGTCAAGTTCAACTTTAATTCAAGATCAAGCTCAAACGCCCTTGAATCGAAGTTCAAATCAAAGCCACATGGAAGAGATCAAAATCAACTCCACATTGAAGTCTACCAAGTTTTTCAAGTTTATATGTTTTAGAAAAGAATCAGAGGATTGTTGAGATTGTAACCCATATCTTTTTCAATAAATATAAATTTTATTTGTTCTAACTTTTCTTGTGTTTTATTTTAAAGACTTGAAATTTCATAGCAACACTATGTATATTGATTCTCAATGGTGGAAGTTGTACTAACGTGGCTAGTATGGAAATGATGGAGAAACTACGTTTTTCTGCCTCAAAAAACATCCTAATTTCATATAAGCTTCAATGGATTAATGAATATGGAAAATTTTGGGTTACTAAGCGGGTTTTGGTGTCATTATGTATTTGAAAACTATGAATATGAAGTATATGTGATGTGGTACCAATGCACGCGAGTCACATTCTTTTAGGAAAGTCGTGGGAATTTGATAGGCGAGTAGTACATGATGGGTATTTTAATCGATTCACATTGAAAAATCAAAATAAGACCATTATGCTTGTATCTTTAACTCCACAACAAGTTCTTGAAGATCAAATCAAAATGCCTCAAGCGAGAAAAACTAGAGAGGTTGAGAAAAAAATGCAGTGAGCTTGAGGGACACACTATGAGAAGAAAAAAAAAAAAAAGATCGGAGAAGAAAACAAGAGGGTTGATCTGAGTGTTTGTGAGGAGAAGAAAAGTGGAGAAAAGTGAGGACAAAAATAGATCAAATTTCTTTGCAAGAGATAACTACCCAATAAAAAATGACTATTTTTGTATGTTACAAAACCATATAAACTATTTTTGTGACAATCTATAAATAACGAACTTTCCTTCAGTGCAGTGAATTTCTCTATAGCGACAAGAATTATGCTAGGGGAAGAAGAGAACACCCGTCCAATTGTTAGTTGATGTTACTCAGCAACGAACAGAAGTCATCGGCCTTTTGTTGTCTTCAATTTCATTGTAATTACAACTGAGACATTAAATTTATTGGATAATATCGAAGTCCCAATTTTAGTAAGTAGGACTAAAATAGTAGATAAACAAATTGTCATAACTGGACTCCTTATCAACCTGCAAGATAAATGCAAATCTTAATTAAAATACCACATAATTCTCCACTTTTTCGTGTAAACGGTCTCTATTGTTGGAGAGGTCTAAATTTTCTCCCCCACCCATAAAAAGTGGTTGAGCTGCATATATCTATTTTCTGCTTTCCAAAATTTCAATCTAATTCATATTTCTTATCAACTTTAAATTTGACATTGCACTTTCAACGCCTCTATTCTCGTCACAATGTACCTTCTCGGATTTTTAATAAGTAGATTACCTACTAATGTTCAAAATATTTGTGGGAAAAATAGACAACAAGAAGTCTCTCATTGATTATATGCTTTGTGCAAAGTAACCAAGTTTAGCACCAAGAATAATTAGTCGTCGTCATTATGGCCCTGATGCATATTAATTCTTCTCCTCATATTCATGAAGACTCTTGTTATTCGAGGACAAATGAAACAAAGAAAGACAATTTTGCGAATGGGGTTTGTTTTTCAAATCGGTTGGGAGAGAAGAGAAGTTTGAAGTTGAGCGCGAAAATACGAATGAATGTGGATACGGTTAACGGGAAGAAAGTGAACGGGATTCATGTTGATGAGGCTCATTTGTTGGGACATAGGAACGCTGATTTGGTGTTGGATGCAGATAATAATGTGCAGTCGAATAATGATTATTTGCTGGGTAGGTTTGTGGAGGACCGTTTTGTTTACAGGCAATCATTTGTTATTAGATCTTATGAAATTGGACCTGATAAAACTGCTACCATGGAAACTCTTATGAACCTTCTTCAGGTTCATGCCCTATCATTTCGCTTTTTATTCTTTTCTTTTTTTTTTTTTTTTTTCTATTTTTCAGATTTTTAATTGACGTTTTTTATTTTCCTGCTTTCTGAAAATTAAAATTGATTGGTGAGTTGGGTCGTGTTTCATGCAACGTAGGAGACAGCTCTGAATCATGTAGCAAGTTCTGGAGTAGGTGGCAATGGGTTTGGGGCAACTCGTCAGATGAGTATCCGGAAACTTATTTGGGTTGTAACCCGTATACACGTGCAAGTCGACAAATATAGCTCGTGGTACGTATTTACTAATGGTGTTCACGTTTTAATGAACATATTAACTACATTTTTTAGAAAATAGGAGTTAGATATTAGTAAAGTCCATACTCCTTTCTTAAATCTTAATTAGGAATATTCTTTCTTCTGTCACAAATTCTTGTGATTGATCAACACGTACTTCCTCTTTTAGTTCTTCATCTAGAAAAGATGAGTGCATATCGAGATGAATTCATAGCCCTTTTGATGCAAGGGTTGGTAGTGCTCTGATAGTTTCCAGTTAGACAATTGAACCAAATGTCTCTATGTAGTCAATTCCCAATAATTGAGCATGACCATTTGTTAAAGGTTTTGCATTATGCTTCTCAAGTGCTGAAGATTCAAATGCAGAATCTAGTTGTCTGTCTTCTTATCTTAGCTTTTCTATTTTGATGTCAAAGTTGGACTGCCATTGACCCTTCATGTTGCCTATTCATTCTTTGCTCATAAGTTTGTAGGGAGCTCATCAGTTATGTGATTGACATAGTCGACACACCCTTTAATTCTTCCATAGCTATTAGTATAGGATCACCACTTTGTATTCAAGTTGTTATTCTCTTGAAAAACTTTTTCATTGTAGATCTAATTCCTATATTCTCTTATTTGGTTGACAATCTCCGTAAATTCTTGAGCAATAACCTTTAGCGGGCTCTGCATTGTTCTTTTTTGGATTCTCTAAATACATTTAACGCTTTGTAAATATATAGTTTTAACAGCGTGACCTTGGAACTTCTCCTTTACTGTATCATGTGCTTGCTTTGTCGTAGTAGCATAGTTAATATTTGAATAGATAGAACCGGTGATGGAATCTTCAAGGAGACATAGCTTTAAGCCTTTTCCTTGTTTTACTTACCTCACTTGCATAAATCTGACGAACATCGTGCATGGGAATAGTAAACCCTTCTTCAACGACATCGCCCAGATCATTATACTCGAAGCATGTTTTCATTTGAAAGCTCAAATAGTCATGGTTTCATCATTAAACAGCAGAGTTGGTTCGACGACAACATAGATATCCATAACATCCAAGATGGAACAAGCCCCGATGCCTCTTTTTAGAAAATAGATGCAGAGATTTGGTGTTTGTAGGCTAGTAGATATAAAGTTATTTTAGATTCTATAGAAAATGTAGAGAATTATAGTGTTTATAAATTGGAGCATTCTTTCCAAATGCACTAGATTTAGATTATTTATAGAATAGAGTACGTATTTACAAGCTAGCAAAATACATACTCAAATGATTTTTGAGTTTCAAGTTGTGTTACAAAGTTCACCCGTATGTATATTTGTATATGGTGGAAAGTATCTCTATAACCACCTTGATCAGTGTTTTTAAAACCGGCCCGGCCCGGCCGGTCGAACCGGTCGGACCGGGACCCGGACCCTTGTCCGTTCATTGGTTTTGACCGGTTGAACCAGTTCAACCACCGGTTTACCCGGTTTAACCGGTAAAACCAATGAACCGGTGCCTTGCCGGTTCAAAGCACCGGTTCGATTTTAAAAACACTAACCTTGATTCATTTAATACAGACAACTCTTACAAAATAATTTTATTAGTGTGGTATGGAGTTCTCTATATTCTTAACTAGAATTTTTAATTAGTAAATTATAGAGAGCATTAGAATGTTCAAGACTTAAAAAGTAGTCTTCATTTAATGTGATTAAACTAAAATGACTAGAAATGAATCACTCAATTGTTCACCAAATGACATTCATAGTGTTGCTCAACACAGTAAAGATAATTTGGAATTGTATCGCTTTCCTTTGTACTTTTTTTTTCTTTTATCTTTATATTTATATACATTTATATATTATTAGTAGCTTAAATTGTGATCAAATATATATGTTGACAGGGGAGATATGGTGGAGATAGACACTTGGGTAGATGCAGCAGGCAAAAATGGGATGCGCCGAGACTGGATCATTCGAGACTACACCTCCCAGAAAATTATAACAAGAGCAACCAGGTACGATACTATAACCTTCATCAAATCATGCACCAGGAAAAGAGTAGAATAATTACATCTATGAACAGTCCCCAAGGTTCGGAACTTTGGTTTAGTCAAAAAAACGTTTTATAATAACTACCAAAACCCCAGATGATGTTTTAAACATACGGGGAAAAATAGAAGTTCTATATTGTTTTTCAAATGAAAAACGTATCCCTGTATTTTGTCAAAACTCATGAGAATCTTCTTTTATCAATTGTGAAAGTGTGCCTTGTGATTATTCAGACATTGAAAGTGTGAAATTGTAATTAAAACTAGGTGCTCATGGGATATATATATATACATATATATATATATATGTATATATGCAATTGCTCCGGAAAATAAAAAGAATCTTTATGGAGTGAATATACTTGTTGACATATATATACTTGTCTAATTTCTTTGGTAATGTTCAGTACATGGGTAATCATGAATAGAGAAACAAGAAGGTTATGTAAAATTCCAGATGAAGTGAAAAATGAAGTCCAACCGTTCTACCTGAATAGAGCCGCAATTGCAAGAGAAAACACTGACACCGAGAAGATTGAAAAGCTTACTGATGACACTGCTCAAACTGTCCGAACAGGCTTGGCCGTAAGTATACATGCTTTTGGCTTGTGTGTGCATGTACATCAGTAGTACACACATACAAAATCTTGTGGTGATATTAAGACACGAGTTTAATATGATTGCAGCCGCGATGGAGTGATATGGATGCCAATCAACACGTAAACAATGTTAAATACATTGGATGGATCTTGGAGGTATGTCGAACAGTTTATTCCCCCATCATATCACCTAACAGCATTAATTAATTTTCTCCGCATATTTAATCACCACAGAGAAAAGATAAATTGCTAATGAACCATCTATGCCACTTAGTTGTGATGATGGCACGTGTCTTGAATCTCATTACGTGGAGAATGATGGTTACATGTGGATGATGGACGAATATGTGCCACAAAAAATGGTACACCAAAATTAGCTTAGAGGATCTATCGTAAACAAAAACCATGTAATCACTTAAAAAAAATTGTCTGGAAGATGTTATCATTGGTCAACTGTTTTAGCGTTAAGTTTTCTGATAATGTTGAAGCTAGCCTCCTTAGCATCAATGAACTGTTTGAGGAGCAGTGGAAGTTTTTGTATATGTTCCACATATGAGTTCAATAGTAGCTAGAAAGGAACTGCAAAATATTTGATTATTTTCCTACATTTTTTTATTGGCAGAGTGTGCCGATAAATGTTCTTGAAGATTGTAACATGACAAGCATGACTTTAGAGTATAGACGTGAATGTCGTCAGTCTGATGTGTTGGATTCTTTAACAAGCATGAAAGGAGAAACTGCAGATGATGAAGAAGAGGGCAAACGTGTTCAAGATTCAAAATGCACACATTTACTTCGCATGGAAGGGGATAACGCGGAGATTGTACGTGCAAGAACAGTGTGGCGGTTCAAACATTAGCTTCTCTAATTTCCTTTTCCCATTCTTTTTTCTTTGTTGTGTTGATAATTGGTGAATAACTGTTTCTGTTTATATACACTGGTCATCTTTTCATTTATGAAATGTTTCAGTTAAATATTTTTTAATTTTGATTTTTGCTCAGTAAATAATAAGATTTTATTAGAAAACCAGATTATGCTCCGTCTATATATCCTTGTGTTTTCTTTTTGGTTGTTCCCGCCCCTGCCAGGATTGCTGTGGAGATCCCAAACCAAGCATTGCATTCCAATCCATCCATACACCATAGATGATGCTGCATTCAAAGAAGATATATTGAAATGATTCCGATCATCCATACTTACACGATAGGCAACGCTAGCTGCATTCAAAGAAGATATATCACAATTAGACCCCATTAGCTGCTTTTGCAACCCAGTAATGTAAAAACCATTGCAACAAAGCTACTTTTTATCTATCCATGCATGTTCTCGATCCGTTTTTGTTTCTTTTGTGAACAATAAGATCCGCCTACTATTTGTTCACTTCCACCAACTCCACGTATATTGAATGAGATGAGCTTCGTTTGTTAGTTGGTGGGATTCCTTCCTCTTTTCTGGCTACTATTTTTCTAGAATATGCATTCCTATCTCTCTGCTCCATTCCTTTTTCGAGCAGAAATTCCCAAAACGCCAAATATCTTCAACTTGTTGATCTACTCTTTTTCGCGTAATATATCCGTATCTGGTTTCTATGTTATTGTCACCAAGTGAATTAGATATTTGGGGTGTACCTCTTTTTTTGCCTAAGAAGACTTACTCCTCCAATTTTGATTTTTGTTCATCAGATTCAAGCTCTGTAACAAACTCTTTTCCCTTCATCGCTCTTTTCTGAGTTGCCTTTATTATTTTTTGTTCCAGTTTTTGACAACTGAGTCTACACATTCCTTCCTTCATTTTCTTTTGATAATGTGGCTAGCTAGAGAATTTTCTTCGATTCTGGGAGATTGCGGTTGGTCATTTGCTAGAGTGGGCTTCACATATGTAATTCGTACAAATTCTTTGATTAATTATCTGACTCTCAAAAGTTTTGGACTTTATGTTGGGCCTCAATTATTCCTTGACCTTGAGAATGTTTCGTCGGTCCTAAAGTGAAACTTTTGTGTATGACTGGTTATTGAGTCCCAAAGGAGAAATCTCTAATGCAGAAGAACTTGAACCGCTGCCGGACCCAGGTAGAAGGCTACCTGGGGGCTAATTTTTGAGTCAATTGCTAAAATAACTTCTTTTAAAAAATTAATTCCCTAAATATCACTTTTGAAAAAATAATTCTCATTATAACATTGTTAGTGCCAAGTCAACAAAAGACTAATTCCCTAAATATTACTTTTGAAAAAATAATTCCCATTATAACATTGTTAGTGCCAAATCGTCAAAAGACCCCTTTGGTGTTCTTCCACCTCTTCCAATATCTTCGGCATATTTTGCTTGCCAAATTTACTTTTTTATTGCTAATTTTGTAACAGATGTTTGCTTGCGAATTTACTTGCTATTTTCATTATATAGCAAGTAAAAGTGATTGGCTTGCTAAAATATACTTGTTATTAGAATGTTTTGTTGTAGTGACAACCAACAAATTAGGACCTTCATGAACATCATTCTTATTCACAGGTCTAACTATTTTCTTGATCTTTATATGTTGAATTCTGAAAACAGAATGTTACTCCCCCAAATTCGTGAGATTGGAATTTGAACTAAATATATCATAGATAACGAAATTAGGAATATAAAAGATATCAGAAGTTTTTTTGTTTAAGATTCAAAATGTATAGTTAAACATAAATACATCTAAATTTGTAAAACATTAAGGTAGTGTTTGGTTCCATATATGAGGATGGATAACTGTCTGCACTCATCTAGTGCACACTTCGAAAGATAAAAAATTTGGGCTTTTTACCAAACATGCGCTAACCCGGTCCTGTAGCTCCAAAAACGCGGATTGTAATCTTACCCCCGGATAATTTTATCCCGTTTTTTACACAAGGCTGGCCCACCACGCAAATGACTATTTTACCCCCGAAATTACTCGTGTTAAGTACAAAATCGTTACCACGATTTTCCAATTCCACGAAACACGTTATTACAGATCTGATATATCCAAAAATACTTCAATGAAATCCCAAAAAATTTTAGGGTTCGCGCTGAAGGTCGATTCTCCTATTTTTTTTTTTTTTTTTTTGCTTTCTTCTTCGCGCTCAATGTTGATACAATAACTTAGTTTTACGGGTTTTTTGCAGGAATTTACAGAATCGAACACGAGCAGGAAATATTGAAGGGAATTGAGGACTCGAATCGCAAAGGAGAAAGGTATATTTTTCTCCAAAAACCTAAAAATTGTATTGTTTTTGTCGAATGTTGTGAGTTTGTAGCAGTGACACCGCGATTATCGTGATTTTCATGCTAGGGTTTACATAAATTTTGTTAAAGTGTTTGGTTATTTTCTGTGCGATTTGAATTAGGTTTATGTTGAGATAATTGTGTGTATATCATTGTGTTGTGTGTCCATGTGTGGAGTTCGACTGACCTGTTCTTTGCATGTTCATATGTGTTATATAACATAATGGTATAATAGTGTACAACCAAAATACAGTGGTTACGTTCGTATGTGAATAGCTTAAATGTCGATGTGTATATGTGGAGAGGGAGTTAGTCTGGATATTGGGCTTATATATACTTCAACCAAAATGGATTTTTTATGTTAGTCTTAAGAATTTTTGTGTGCTAAATGTGTGGATGCAATGTACAACAGTAGTTAGAAAGATGGATACGACCACGTAATTGAACCAAACATATTTGATTTACACAAAAAATCTTATATGAAACCATCATTTGTTAAGGATTTGGTACTTTTACGAAAGTGTAGAGGCTTATACAATTATATAGGGAGATAAACATGATCAATCTCATAATGGTGAACTTGTAATGTGTCAGATGGACGAGTGGAGGAAAACCTTGATTTTAGTTCTTTTGGAGCTAATAGTTTTGAGGGCTAGAGTTGTGATGTTTATGACACTAGTGCATAACCACCAGCGTCGGTTGAGAGATACGCGTCGGCGTAGAGCAATTAGATATAGTTTAATTTCTAAGATGGGTGATATCAACACTCATATGGATAACTTGACGGGGTTGAGTGATGTTCATTGCTTGAGTCAACTATGAATGGACCGATATAGTTTTAATAAACTCTGTTGGTTGTTGTGAGTGGTGGGTGGGTTACGCGATGAGAAGTTTGTGAGCCTGAGGGAACAAGTTTTGTTATTTTTAAGGATATTGGCCCATCACATAACGAACCGAATAATTGGGTTTTATTGGAAACGGTCCGACCAAACTGTCAGTAGGTATTTCAAGAAGACGCTCGAAGCTCTCCTAAAATGTAATCAGTTGCTAATGGTTACTCCAACACCAGTTAGTAGCGACGAGAAGCCATGGAAGTGTTTTCAGATATTGTTTGAAAAAAATCATTTAATCATTGGATAGTTTATATTATGTAAAGAAATACAGAAATTAATGTGTTTAACTTACTCTGCAGGGTTGTTTGGGTGCACTAGATGGAACCCTAATTGACGTGACAGCCCCGGTGGCTGATCATGCGAGGTACAGATCAAGGAAGGGCCGTGTGTCCGTTAATGTACTAGGTGTTTGCGACACTACCATGCGGTTTGTGTACGTTTTGTGCGGGTGGGAGGGGTCGGCTGCTGACGGACGTGTATTAAGAGATGCAGTGTACAAACCAGCCCCAAGTGGCCTTCATGTTCCACAAGGTGAACACAATACTTGTCAACTATATGAACTCTGTGATTTTTATACAATGATAAATAATTGTTTTGTTCTTGTACCAGGTAACTACTACCTCGTGGATGCCGCCTACGCAAATTGTGATGGATTCTTGGCCCCATAGAGAGGACGTAGATACCATCTTAAGGAGTGGGAGGAGAAGAGAGCGGCACCACATGATCATGACGAGTTCTTCAACATAAAGCACAGTCGTGCTAGGAGCATAATAGAGTGGGCCTTTTCACGTCTGAGGAACCGTTGGAAGACACTGAAGCGTCCGTCCGAGTATCCACTGAAGACTCATAATAGAATAATAATGGCTTGTGCGATGTTGCACAATTTCATTAAGATAAACATGCCAAGTGATCCACTGGAAACCTCCTCTGATGACTCTGATTCAGATGACGACGCACCACCTGAAGAATTTGTGGACGGCCTTCAGAATTCACCTGCCTGGAACAACTTCAGGGATACTCTTGCAATGAAAATGTGGGAAGAGTGGCAAGCCAATCGTTACGGGGGTTGAGTGTGTGTGAGAGGATAACTAGTTCTTCGTCGAAAAACATTAAGTTTGCTTATTAAAAATTGTTCATTGTATTGTAGGGTTAATAACTATTGCTTGTTGTGTTTTTGGTCATTTGTCGTCGAGTTTAGACGTGTTATTTACCAAAAATAAATGGGACAGTGTTACGTGCGTTTACACTATTGTCTTTTAAATTTGATAAACATAAATGCTGTTATCGTTAGACTTCACGTGGATATATGTTTATTTGCTGCCTAGTTTTCTAACAAATTGATTTTGTAGTCAATGGAAGCATCATCATGTAGTTCCAACCCGGTGAAGGGTAAGGGTAAGGCGAAAGAAAAAGGGAAGATCTGGAAGTGTCGCCGCGTATGGACTAAAGAAGAAGAATTGGCACTGCTCGGGGCACTGAAGGAGCTGAAAGGAAAGGGTTTAAGGGTGGATAACGCGTTCAAGGTGGGGTACCTGGTTCAGCTGGAGGCTTTGATTCAGAATGTGCTCCCAAACAGTGACATTCGTGGTGAGCCCCAGGTGAGGTCGAAGCTGACAGTCTGGAAGAAGACATATTCACATATGTACACGCTGTTCGACGAGAGTGGAGGAGGAGCGCACCTAGACCAGAATACGAAGATGATAGAGGTGGTGACGGAAGATTTCTGGACGGAGTACATTCGGGTATTCTTTCCTTAACCTTCATAATTGACTTCTTGTTATTACAAAAAAAAAATGATGATGATTTGTTTTGTGTGATTTATGAAATTCATGGGTAGTTATCTAAAAAAACTGAATGCAGTGGATGAAATATAGTGTATATAGTTAATAAGTATTATGGGTTTGGGATATGATGATGAAGAGGTGGAGGTTATTGAGGATTGGTACCAGTGGTTGTGAGTAGGGAAAATGAAAGGCTTTGAGTCGTGATGGACACGGATTATGAAGGTTTTTCTTTGTTCTAATTGTTCTGATGCTGAAGCTGCAGAGATTATTGTTGTTATTAGTAATGTTGTAAAGAGTAATAATATTGAGATCATGTTCCATTGGAGCTTTGGTGAAGTTTGAGTATGTGTGTGTGTTAAAAAGAGAGTTTGAATTTATGAAAAGAGTGTTGAGGTGAGGTGGAAAGTGAGGTGTTCTTTTGTGGTACTACTGTACTTGAGAATTGTAATTTAGTGAAGATGTGAATCGATGGATGAGATTTTTGGGTGAAAGTTTTATTAGTTTTAGAAATTAAAAGGGACTAGTTTTGATACTTATATATGTAAATTTAATAATTTGAAAGGGCAACTAAAAAATAGAAAAGAATGTGACATAAAAGAGTGGTAAGGGTCATAATTTTTAAAATAGAAAATTTCTCCATATTTATGAACTGGAATCAAAAAATGAACTGCATGATATCATTGATATATTATAATTCAATATGGATCACCCCAATATATGTTTTTTCCATTTTTCCTTTGTTTGTCTTCAAGTACATGATTACTCATTGTTCAAAATAAGGGCGAAACTCTTGTAGATTTTTTCTGGGCACAAAAACAAAAACCAAAGGTCATTTGAATCAAAACTTTTATGCATAGAATAGGTTTTTTTAATCAAACTAGGTGAAGTGCATGTTTAAATATACACATGTGTTAGGAGGTCTAAGTTACTGACCTTGTTGTTTAAATTCTCTGAAATAGTACAACCTCTATTGAGTGGGAAAATACTGGCATGAAGTTGTCTATAATCTGAAAATAGTTTATCTTCTATTAGTTGGGAAAACAATATACACGAAACAAGCATGTATTCGCAAACCATCACAACAATAATTTATAAACTTAAGCTGAACATTATAACATTTGTGCAATTTTTGTTGATCCATCCGTACGTTAGCGGCTACCGCATGAAGAGGTTTCCTTACTTTGACGACTGGGCTGATGTATTTGGCAAGGATCGGGCTACCGGGACAGGGGCCAAGGAAATTTCTGCTGCGGTACAGGAGCTACTAAACTCTCATAAAATCGGATCGTATGGCATGGGGCAGGCTTCTGGAGTGAATGCAAGTTCGCAATCGCAACAGAACCCCATTCTTCTGGATGATTACGAGGGAGAAGGAGTCAACAATTTACCGATTCCTGGACCAGCTCCATTTGATCCCAAAAAGTTGTACAAGAAGATTAAGAAGGAGAAGGGAGTGAAGAGGAGGAAGTCATCCTGTGTGTCGGACAATTGTGGCCCCGAAGTTCCGCCATACATGGACGAGTTCATGAAGAATACTCAAGATGGTATCGACCGCATTTCAGAGCTGGTTGTCCAACCCCGCACTCATGACGACGTGGCTGCAGCACAGAGGAAGACCATTTTCAGCACACTCGAGGGTATACCAGACTTTGATGATGAGCAGAATGTGATACTAGTCCACAAGCTTGCTCATTCTCCTGAAGATGCAGACATATTCTTCAATATGCCAGTAGAAGCTAGGCCGCGATACCTTCGGATGTTGCTGAAGAAGAAGGCTGCCCTGTGAGGTTGGTGGAACCGTTGTGGTTGGGGTATTTTGAACATTATGAATTTAACTATCGTATTTATTTATATTTTCGTTGTTTTGGGCATGAACTATTCGAACAAGTAGATGTCTCGTAAATTATCTTTTTTATGCAGTTGTTTAGTGGAGTAGCCGATGCGTAGTGTAGTTGGGTGTTTTGGATATCATAACCGATAACTGTGGCCCTTTTTTATGTTTATTAGATCTGAATCCGACACCGCTATTATGATCGTTGCAGATTTATCTTCTTTTGTCCGTTAATGTTTTCTAGAACAGTTTACGTGTTATGATTTATGCGTTTTGTATATAATATTGAATTGTCATATTGCAATTTAACGCGACAGGTATGCAGCATACAAGGGCAGATTCACGACACATTGTAATGCGAATAAAAATTTGGCGACAAATATGAGACATGTCCACAAAGCATTGAACGAAAAAAAAGACTAACATGAACGGATCAAGAAGGCAAAAACAACAAATGTCGACATAATTAAAAGACAAACACACAAACATAAATAAACCACACAAAGCAAGAATTAATACATAACTCTGCCGCAAATGTGTTCGAGGCAGTTAACATTACAAAAATAACAACAAGGCCGCGTTGGTGGGTTCAGGGGCAAACTGAATTTATATCCCACGGGATATGGCGGAGCACGATGCTTGAGAACTTGCTGCAGCGTTGTTCGTATAGTACTTGCGAAGACCTTTGTCGCTTTTTGTCTCATCTTCCACTTCAACTTCCACGCCATTCGTGTGTGACATTCGATCGCAAACAACAGTGGTCCCATTTCACGGATTGCATTTTTTGTCCCTCATTCGCCCTATTTAAGCAACCATAATTAATCGGAATGTTTTAAACTCTTGATCAAACAAGTGAATAAAAGTCTTCAACTTAATATACAAGAAACAACGGCAAATGATCAAAATTGACAAAATAGATGTTTCGTTACTTGAAAATTCAATGATCTCTTAGCTAGTCCTCGTCGGGCGCGGCTTGATGACCTTGGCACGACCTTCCACGACCCCAAATAGCTTCTCCAAGTCAAACCAAGCATATTCGCCATTTTACTTGTACGCAAGAGCTAACGAATTTTTCTATACCAATTGATTGATGAGATTCAATAGTTATATAATGATTTTAAATTAAATTTTAAAAGCAAACCCCCCTACAAGTTGTGTTAATAATACATACCGATACAAAACTCTCCCATATTGTGTCGGTTGTGGTAACCACGTTCTTTTCGACGTCCCATGATACTTCTTTGTGGCCAAGGATCATTCGAAAACAATGATGACGAGCGGCAAGATTCTCAAAGCGAACAAGGATTTCATCACTAGTGTAGTTGGTATCGTGATGGAAATTGACAAAATCAGCCGCATTGTCTACAATCATTTGAAGGAACCTCGAGTTGTTTAGTGGAACACACCTAAAATCAAACAAACATTGGTTCTTAAGCGTGGCGAACAAAGTGATATCGTACTCTTTGCACCAATTGGCGCCAAAGAAATGAATTTTTTGCGTATCATTGGATCGAGACATGTTTGACAAATTTCCTCTATGAGAATAGTGTGTGTAGAGTAAAGCTTTGGATAAATGGTGGATGTAATAAAATTCCTATCTGGATACACATATATAGATATCAACTCTCATCATAGATAAGATTTTGAACTTCCTTACAAGATTCCCCTGCATAAACACTATTCAAAGCAGGGGAATATATTCTATATCTTGGCACTAAAGGCCAAGAACCCTTTTCAGCCTTTTTTAGTCACATGCATTGCTACTATTGACCTCATATATGGCAAAATAGCTATTGTTCACATTTAAGCATCAATTCAAAAAGAAAAAATTAGCAAATCATGTAAAAATCAAAGAGACATCCAGATTAATAGGGATTCATTGACATAAAGCTCCAAAATTTGATCCCATACACTGGATATGCATCAGTTTAGATTGCTACTACGTAACTAGTAATAGATACACACTACGCGCCAATTAACTACTACTTCATCATTGTCGCACATAAGTACACATAATAAAACTGATAATTGTTCTAAATAATAGGCATCAAATAGCTTTAAAATGTTCTCAATTTAACAAAAGTAGCACTGATCTGCAGAATCTCAGGCTTGAGTAATGGTCCCATCGTCATCCAAACGAGCGCCTCGTGCCGGCCCACCGTCATCACCTCCGCCACTCACATCGGTGTCACTGCTGATCAACTCCAAAGGATTGGCTAATGAGCCAACTCTTTCCTTAGGAAACAGGGCAGCACGGCGGATATCAAACACGATTTGATGGAGCGAATAGTATGGAAACCGTACAACCTGAAGTACTTCTCAATCATGTTTTCCTGCAAAACGCGACAAACGAAATACATGGTTATATTATTTAGATAACTCTCAAGCATACCTACTATAATGAGTAACCGAAGCTGATCTTACCCTCGGTTTGTACTCATTGTATTCCTCTCCAAAGGCGACGATCTCATTAGTGTCATCGTCGAAGTAAACGCCTGGTATAGTGATGAATCGCTTGAACATCCGGTAACGCTGCCTCAGAGCAATCACCTTCTCCCTTATCAGATCAACAAAGTAACAACGAACATCTTGGCTCAGATAATGCTGGTGCACGTACCGAATAGCATTCTCCATCCCTTGTACTGTCCCAAGTCCAGAAAATTTCTCTGTGCTATGCAAAAGAAACCTCAGAACGCAATATGCTCCCTGCTCCCCAAAATCTGGTGCTTCAAAGTTCCTCTTAATCAGTTGGGTCCTAGTAGTAGGCATCTAATAAAGCACAAAAAAGTTACTAAAACAACAAAGGACAGATAAAAAATGCACTAACAAAGAATTGAATTTGTAATGTATGCTCATATTAAAACAACATCGAATATAAACATAAAGGCAATTGAACAAATATTAAATTGATCAAAACAAACCATCCAATGTTCAACATTCATTACGATATATATAGCAGTCTTGTTACAAGTGCATCGACTAGTCTACTTGGCCATGAAAATTAAAGCCATTGCCAAGAAAGACAAAACAAATATAACAAATATGCACCACGAGACACAACAACAGATGATTGCTACCCTAGCCACCAATCTATCATCTAAATGGCCTAGTGTACGGGAGAGTGAGGGAACAATAGGTTTGGCCTCCCTATTAGCTCCATGATTGGTTGCATCTGTTATAGTCTTAACGAGGGACGGTGGGTAATTAAACGATTTGGCTGCGGAGTGTGGAGTGTCCATGTCCGAGTTAGATTGCATCGTGGGATTGCCGTCATCTGCAGTTGATGATGAGGCCGTTGGTGGTTGTGTTGGCAGCTTTACAATGTGATTGTATTGGCGTTCATGTAGCTGGTCAGCCCAAATGAACCAGTGGGAGTGTCGGTTGTGCAACGGGCAAATGTGGTAGTACCGACCCGCAAACTGGGCTTTAGGACCAGCTTTATGATAAAGCATGGATCATTGCCCGCAAGTGCATTGAATGGTAAAGGGTGCCGCCATCTCCACAACAAACCAATGTTTTGCCTAACAATTAATATCCTATACGAAGTCTTCCTAAACCTATATATAATACCAATTAACCCTTTAAGTCATTACCATATAAAATACACACTAATCTGTCATAAATAAATGTATAAAAACTGTAACCAAGCTCTAATATTTTGGGGTTCTGCAAATTTACTACCACTAACTAACATGCTTTGTCATTTTATACCAACAATTCTTGCAAACAAACTACAAGGTAATTCTATTGTCATTTGCTGTTATGTAGAATATGAAATGTAAATAATATCCTATACTTTGCTGGTACTAATGGCACATAATGCACACACTGCACACACCATACATATTAACATATCTTACCACATTACCTCACTGCACACACCATACATACTTTTATCTCACAAAGTTGTGCAATGGCCCTAAATAATCATCAAATAGACACTCCAAACAACAAAGAAAACGGGTATTGAAGAATTGGATAAGGAATTCAGTGATTTTGGAGAAACAAAACCCATTTTTTAACATTTCGAAATGAATAATCATGCTCGGTCGAACTGTAACAACAATAAAAACTTAACAATCGCAATATAGAGGCCTAATCGTACACTTTTCACTAACAAACAGTTAAACATTAAGTTCTCGAGTATACCTTGTTCGTGCAGAGTTAAAATAGCCGAAAACCTCTGGGAAATTACCTACGAGAAAGATAAAGTTACATCGAAATCAACACGAAATATGACAAAGAAAATCAAAAGCGTTAAAACGTATATATAAACCTAAACCCTTCGCCAATTCGTCGCTCAATTTTAGATCTAGGGTTTGTTCGTGAAGAAAGGGGAAAAAGGGGTTAAATCGAACGACATAATAGAATGGGAAGGGGTGTCTGACTTTGAAAAGACAGCAGGGGCAAAATAGTAACTTCATGTCAAAAAAATGCACTTATCCCATAAACCAAACAACGTTTCTAAAAATTGAATAATTGTATCCACGAAATAAAGCGCCCGACCAAACACGCTTACGTGAACTAGTATTATCCATGGCCAGCTTTTAAAATCAACTTTAGTAAAAGGTGTGATTAATAGATCTCTAAAACCAAACACTACCTTATTGGATAACTTGAATTATCTTTATATAAACTTCTACAATAACTATACACGATTATAGCAAAAAGGAAAGAGATAAGTGTAAAAGATTCAATTATATATTCACAATGATCTGGAATAATTTGGTGTAGAGATAAGGCAAGATATGAAGTACGAGAACCAATTAATTACGCATAAAAGATAAATACCTTCCCGTTAATCTGTGACATATTCTCATTATACTTATTGTTACATTGTTTAGGACCAGTGTTTTAAAAATCGGATCGGATCAGCCGGTTGAACCAATTCGACCGTTGACCGATCTCTCTTCCGATCCGGTTTGGTATTACAGATCAGTTAGAAATCGATCCGGTATGAACCGGCCAAAAACCGGTAACCAGTGGCCGGTTTTGGCGGTCCGAACCGGTCTTCCATTAAAATTCTCATCACTCTTGTCTCTTAAAGGGAAAAGAATTCAAATTTCAGTTTCTCAACTCACAAAATCAACAAAAATGAAAAAAAAAAGTATTATATATATATATATATATATATATATATATATATATATATATATATATATATATATTAGCAGCGCCGCCGCCCTCCTCCTCCACGGTCGCCCCCCCTCCCATTGTAAGATATAGAGGTAGAGTAAAACGAATCACTGTAAAAATTTCTACATAGGTTTGCTTCTTTTGTTTTTTAGGAAGAATATATTATATATAGATCTGGGTGAATTTAATTTAGGTTTTTTTGTTTCGTTGTTGAGGAAGAAGACCGGAGATGGAGTGAATTTTGAATTGGATTTGCTCATTTAGTTGAAGAAGATGATTACGTATATGGATTTGGGGTTAATTGGAGAAGCTTGTGGATGAAAGAGAAACCTAATATAATGTAATTAGAAAAATATAATGAAAATGGCTATAATGCAATTAAGAGACATATTAGAAGCTACGGCACTCTACAATTTAATGTATGATAATATATAGAATGTCTCCCACTAATGTTTGTGTTTATTTATATATTTTTATATTTGATTATAATTTATACTCTTCAAATTTGTTATTTTTTAGGTATTTCATTAATTAATTTATTAGAAAATAGTCACTTGTGGTACTAATTATTTTTCTATTGATCAGAACTTTTACAATTTCGTGTCTTTTTTAATATAAAAATCATTGCCAAAACAAATTCATAAACTACAATAAGGAGTAATTTTTTATTGAGAATTGAGATGTTTTGTACTTTTTTAGACTTTTAGTTTGTTTGTATTATGAATATTGTGACTAGTGTGATGTCAATGCTTAAATTATTGTTAATTGTGATGCCATATATATTATATAGAAATTATAAATAATTTAAAAATGTTAAAAATATATAGCACATGACATATTTGTTGACTTTTGACTTTTTATACCGGTCGAACCGGTGGTTAAACCGGTTCGACCTGTAAAACCTGTAACCGATAAGGCTACCGGTTCCGTGACCAGTCCGGTTTTGAGAACACTGTTTAGGACCAAATCTTATTTAGTTTCAGTCTACGTCCTAAAATATTATTTTTCAGAAATTTATTTAGAGCCAAAAGTTGGGTTTATTTGGAGGCATAATTGATTTTTTTTTTTTTTCGATATGTGATTTCTCTTTAGCTTTTAATTTTAATTAGTTGTTATTTTGTTTGTTGCTAGATAATATTCAATTATATGTTTTTGTAACTCTCAAATAACTACAGGATTAATGTATAAGTATAACATATCCGAGTATATTGTATTATGTATAGCACATATGTTTGTCACGCCTCAAATTTTGAAAGATGAAAAACATGGCGTGATGGCCGTGTTGCCAAAAAAGAAAACAAAAAGCAACACGAAGCCTTCGAAATAACAACTTTTTTATTTAAAAGCTTGCGGAAGCGTCATGATAGAAAACAACATTAATACATTAATACCTTAAAAGTTTAAGAAAATACTCATTTACAAACTTTGGTACAGAGCGTCTAGTATTTCAATGGATGTTTAAAACTAAACTACTACAATATGAACCATGATAACTAAATGAAGTAACGATCCTTGACTAAATTATGCAATCCCTTCTAATGCAAGTAAATTCCTAAACTCGATCTCGTAGCTCCCAAAATGCCAAACTAAATATGAAAATAAGACATTGCAAGGGGTGAGTTGCAAACTCAATAAGTAGTTCAAGGTACTTAACTATTGGATCAAGCACAATTTTGAAGAACTTTATAAATATAGCGCATGCAAATATTAAAATACTCAATAACAAAATACACACAAGAGGAATTTCTTTTTCTTTTACTTTCTAAAATTTCACTTTCAAGATTCACGTAATAGTCGCATTATTTTCAATGTTTTATGTTCTTAATCCAGCGTTAGCTCGCTGGCAGGCCAGAGGTTTTCCAACAGTAGCCCGTTGGCGACCCACATGATTCAACGATATTGCCCGTTGACAGCCCAAAAGTTTTCCAACAGTAGCCCGTTGGCGGCCCACATGATTCAACGATATTGCCCTTTGACGGCCCAAAAGTTTTCCAACAGTAGCCCGTTGGCGGCCTACATGATTCAACAATATTGCCCATTGACGGCCCAAAAATTTTCCAACACTAGCCCGTTGGCGGCCCACATGATTCAATGATATTGCTCGTTGACAGCCCAAAAGTTTTCAACTGTATATGGCCCACATATTTTCCAACTGTATACCCGTTGGCGGCCCAAAACAAAATATCTTTCGAACATTATCAATAATTTCCAAAACACAGGGATTCAAAACAAAGCTTATGTTTTCAGAACTTTTACAATTACTATTTTTGTTCAATCTTACGACAAATCAATATTCTTCCATGTCATCTCAAAACCTTAAGCAGCTATTGTTTCGGGATAGCATGATGAAGTTTCTCACTCTAAGATATATAATATTTTACATGCTTGATCCAAGTTGTTCAGAATTAACTCCGCTTCCTTTTCCAAAATAAAAATCATTTTCCTTGCTACTTTAAGAAAGTATATATATACATGATGATGTGGGGTATTTTCGTCAGGATACGTGTCCACTCTCCAACACTCCACGTCAGACTGCTTCAGTTCCTGCTGGATGCTCAAGCAGCTTTTGAGTTCGGAACCTGCACTCAACACCAAACGTGAACTAAGCCGGTGCCTTCTCCGGCGAAGGCACTCCGACGCTCAAGTCAGACGGGTCGGAATATGAGATCTCGTTGAACAAGGCAACAAGTCGAATGAACTGGCAAGAATAGGTCGAATAATAACTGTGTAATAACTCGAATGAACTAAGAGCAATAAGTCGAATGAGAAGGCCAAACAAGTCGAATGAACTGTGTCAAACAAGTCGAATAACACAGAACAAAACAACTCGAATACAAGCCAAAATAAGTCGAACTCGAGCTATTGATGAACAACTCGAATGTGCTTGAGGAATAGATCGAACTCGACTTATATAACTCGAACTTAGAGCTTGGTATAATGTCAAACGTACCTTAGAATGAGGAAAGGATCCTTTATATAGGCATAAGAATCCTTATTTAGCTAGAAGTGCACTCCAAGTAGGACTATGAATTGAATAAGTCAAACTAGGATTCCTAGAAATAACTCGAATAGCTTCCATTCAAACAACTCGAATAACCCTCAATAAATAACTCGAATGACCTTCATAGAAATAACTCGAATGACCTGTAAAGAAATAACTCGAATTACCTGCAAAGAAATAACTCGAATGAACTAGAAACAGCTCGAGTTGGGCCTGGAACAACTCGAATTGGGCTTGTGAAATTCGAATTGGGCCCCAAATAACTCGAAATTGGGCCTAATTGGCCTAATTTTGAGTTTTGCCTTAAATTGCAATTTTGCATTAAAAATTAATGGTGTTGTCATGGCGTGATATTCCGAAATAATACCGTACACATAATACCGAATTTTTTAAGATATGACGACACCGAGATTTGACACATCATGGAGTCCCCCAGTTTGGAAGAGTAATGTGTGAAAACATTGGTCTTTCAAACTAAAACAGTGGAAGAATCCCGGTAATCGTGCAACGAGACGGGCTGTCGTCTGAAGAATAAGTCGAATGAGCTTATAGCTCGAAAAATCTGTCCTCTGAAAAAATAGGTCGAATGAACTATAGCTCGAATGAGCTATAGCTCGAGGTGAGGGTATATTGGTAATTCTACCGCCGCTCGCTTCTATAAATACCCGCCGTACTGAATCATCGCATCATCAGAATTCGCGAAAACAACTCGAGCTCTTGAAATAACTCGAATAGCAATAGCTCGAATACACGTTGAAGTTCAAAAATAACTCGAAAATACCATAAACAACTCGATTTCACAAAGGTATAGCTCGAAGGAGGCCGATAACTCGATTACTTTGAATAATAACTCGATAACTCATAAATAGCTTGCGAAATATATGAAATACCTCGATAACTCTACGATAAGTCGAACAACGCTCGTCAAGATTTACTTTTCGACTTATTTTCCATGTCGAAAAGTGTTTGTAATCGAGCTATAATAGATAACTCGATAGGTCGAAACATCGTTTTGAAATTTTGGATAAGTGAAATAACTCGATAATTCCACGATAAGTCGAACAACGCTCTTCAAGATTTAGGTGGTGTTTGCAAACTCTTAAAAAAAGTTAAAACCAGCTTTTGACTTAAGTTAAGCAGTTCGGAGTGTTTGCAAATTTAGCTTATGTGGTGGGAGAACTTTTTTTAAGCTAAAAACACCCACAATCTTGAAGTTGGTCTAGGGGTGCTTCTAGCTTATGGTAGCAATTTTTGAATAAATTATTATTTTTTTGTACAATTATACCCTTATCTTCTAATATTATCACATAGCAAAATCTAACTCAAAATCTAACTCAAAAAAGAAGTACGAGCTATTCTTATCACCCGCCAATTTTTTTCATATCAAAAGATCTAATCAACATGTCATGATCTTATCAACTCAGTGTTAGTACTATCTAGCAACAATTTATTTTCTTAGCATAACTTATGAATTTTCTTAATGTTTTTGATTTCTTTTTTATCGTATTAAGGAGTGTGATTTATTTTATGATTCATGAAATTGAGTTTGGAATGGATATCTTTAAATAAAATCTGAATAAATAAGGAAATAAATAAATATATTCATTATTAAAAAAATTAATAAATTTGAAACCTCTAATTATATTATTACATATATAAACAGTCTATAAAGTAAATGACATTATGTATATGAAAATGTTATGTTATTGTTATTATATTTATAAAGATCGTTCTTTGTTTTTATGACTTTGCAGTTGATTAAATATTTATAATTTGTAATTGTTCTATGGTAAATACATTTATAAATTGATAGTGAATAAGTTATGGGTATTATAGTCAATTTATAAGAAAATCAGTAAAATCACTTTTTTTTTGCAAACACTCTACTACTTAAATATCAGCTTTTGGATTATTTTTCAAACACCTTCAGCTTATGAACTAAAGCTATTTTTTAAGTTTTAACTTAGATTATGAGATTCTGCTTTTGGAGTAGAGTTTGCAAACACCACCTTATTTTCGACTTATTTCCATGTCAAAAATAAGTCGATAAGTCGAAAACTATGATAGAGATAACTCGAGAAGTCGAAAACACCCTCTATTTTGTTTATCTTCGACTTATTGCTGTAGGCGCTTTTTCGACTTATTACCCTAAATTGATTACCTTGTATTCGAGCTATTTAGACTTGGTAATTTTTCTGAAATTTTCAAACTTTTGCAAACTAAGTCGTTGAATGAACTTTCATGCAGATTTTTTACGACGGCTCGTTCAAACCAACATCGCTCTCGCCGCGAACCACCTTCATCCTTCGAACGCCATTCACAATCCACACGTGCTACTGCCGATCGTGAGCGTTTCCCAACTCACAGGACCAGTCCACCACGTTCGTCACGACCGTCTCGTCCTGCTAGAATTCCCGTTCCGGGCGCCCCCAGAATATTTGTTCCAGCAGAAAGGTCCTACGAGAGGCGTGATCCTGAATTTGAGCGAGTCATTGACTTAAACCCTAGAATCGGTAATCACTAACTTATTCCTACTTAGCATTATAATGACTTCTGAGTCAGATATGGAAACCAATAGTTCTTTAGGTGTTCCTGATGTTGTCGAGACATCAGGCTCTGAGTCTGGGTCGTCATCGGGTAGTGGGGGGTCTGATAGTGATTCTTCCTCATCCAATGCCCAAGGTTCTGATAAAGAAGTAAATATTGTAGATAATTCTGAGGATGAGTTTCTGACTAACATTTCTGAACCGACCACCGTAGATGTCGCACCAAACGTTCCTGTTACCGTAGAGGTGAATAGTAGTATTGTAGATGAAACTATGCAGGAATTAGCTGAAGAGGGTATAAACCTTGATGCTCCCTCTCCTATGTATAACCTTTTAAACTTTGCGGGCATTCGTCCCATGAACACCCATGGAGCCTCATACTATAGGTCTATGTTTGATGTACCTGATACATATGATATTATCTTTCCTGGCCCTGAAGATCGATTAGATGCTCCGCCTCCTGGTTGTTTGACCATTTTTCACAATTTCCTGTCTTGTGGGCTTAGATTTCCGCTCCATGACGTAGTTCGACAAATTCTGCTTCGTTTGCCTTCTTGTCCATCCCATTTCACTCCCAATACCTACTGTATTATCCATGCCTTTATCATTTTGATGAGGGTATACAAGTTGCCCTGTACTGCTGATTCTTTCTTCCAAATGTTCCTTAGCAAATTTCGAACGACTGGTGAAGATGCGGGTTTTTATTTCCTGACTGCTAGGAAAAACAATAGTTTCCTTACTGGTCTTCAGTCTAGTTTTGGAAAAGAATGGAAGAATCAGTGGTTTTATATTAAGGAGTCCACGCCTGGAGAGTTCAACTTTAGGCGAGACTGGACGGACGGAGCTCGAGCTCCCCGGTGTCCTCCTGCCTCTTTGTCTTCTGATGACATACTCATGTTGAGGAGTCATAAGTTTGATGCATCGTCCCTGACAAAGAACTCCATTCTTCGTGCTGGGGGGTACTCCGTCGTTCCGTATAATGGGACAGTTGATTTTGGTATATTTGTTTTTATTCCTGCTTGTCTTTTTACCAAACTACTCTCATTATACGTAATATTATACTTATCTTTGTTATTTGCTTCTTGCAGAAAAGATGGTTATTAGCAAATCCAAGCGGAAGCTTGCTGCTATGCGGGAGGTTTTCGAGGATCTAGCATCCGGTAGTGATCCTGCCGATACTGGAGTTCCAGAACCTACTCCTGCTGTTGCCCCGACTGGCACTGATGCTACTACTGCACCTGCGGGTTCCTCGTTGCCTAGTGCTCCTGCATCCGTGGTTCCTCCTAGGAGCTCTAGAAGTAATACCACTGGTGGCTCCTCACAGCAGGCTTCTACACCTCTGACTACTCCGAGCGGTCGGGAACGCAATCCTGCAGTTGTTAGAGCGGTGCGTGAGGGCAATCTTGCTGGTCCTGATCCAAACGCACGCAAACGCCCTGCTCCTTCAGAAGACCGTCGCCGTGAAAAGCGCCCTGCTCATGATAATTCTAATCGATATACTGCTGATGATTTAGATATCAATGTCGAAGAGATACCTCGCGCCACTATGGATGTTGGCTCCTATACACTGACTGATACTGCTGCCATGCGTGCTTGCGAGGGTTTCCTTTCTTCTTTTGATAGGCAGAAGTATTTCGAAGAGGTTGGTCCCGAAGGCTTGTGTAGCCGCACAGCTCTTGCTTTCTCCACGGTAAGTATTTTTGCCTTTAATAACTTCCTGTCACTTGCTGTATTCTCTTGAAATATGTATTTTGACTTTTTCTTTTGATTTTTCAGGCGATGATAAACATGCAGACCATGCGGGAGAATTTTGATATCTTTAACGATGCTCGAGCTGAGTACAACTCCCGTCTGGAACACTACAAGTCAACCGCAGCTCAGGCTCAGATTTTGGAAGAGCAGGCCAAGAAAAAGACTCGTGAGGTAGAGACCACTATGAAGTGTGTCGTAGAGGAGCTTCGATTGGCAAAGGCAGAATTGAAGAAATCCAAGGAGGCTCATGCTGCGAGTGAGGCCAAGCTGAAGACATTGTCCAAGGATTTCGACAAGCTTCAGCATGCCAAGGATGACTTGGGGATGAAAGAAATCCGCACCAAGGGAGAGCTTACTGCTGTTACCGCTCGTTTGAAGGCTGTGGAGAAGGAGCGCGATGCCGCACTGACGCGAGCAGCGAACTCTGAGCAGATTGGTTATGATCGGGCTAAGTCTGAGGTTCTCTTTTGCTTCTTTGGCTTATTTCCCTTTAATCATAATTTTAGTGCGTATTTGTCTTATTCAGGTTTTCTTGCTCTTTGTCGTGTCGCAGGGTTTATCAGCAGATGACAAAGTTGCCGCGGTTGCTGAATTCTTCCGCTCTGCTGCCTGGGGAACCATTTGCACTGTACGAGGTGGGTTCGATCTTTCAAAAGGATACGACTATGCCTTGGATGATGTAGAGCGCAAAGGTGGCTTCGCTCCTGATCGCAAGAAGGAAGACTTTGATATCCTTGATCGACTGGCCGAGGGAGTGCAAGACTCGGACGACGAGGATGGTTCAGAGACTGAGAGTGTTGATGCCTCAGAGACATTCCAGCGCGTCTTGCGTATGAGATCTGTCTGGCTCCGCGATCACCTACGAGCGCAGGCGAGAGCTAGAGCTAAGAAGGATGCTGCTTCCCGTGGTGCTACTGTCGCCTCTTCTTCCGAAGTTCCTCGTTTGCAGATTTCTTCGAGTGAGGTTCCCGAGGAGGGAGAGCTTCCAGCTCCTTCGGGTCCTGTTGACGTTCCCTTGGGGGTTCCTCTTGCTTCAGCTGGCCTTGTGACGGTCTCTGTGCCATCTTCGGATCCTGGCACCGATCCTCGTACTGCTGCTGTCTCCGAGCCTGCCACTGCTCCGGTCCTGGTGCGTCCTGAAGATGATACATCCCCGCAGAATGAGTCCTTGGAAGATATTGCCCGGCAGAGTCGAGACGCATTGAAGTCGGTTGGACTTCGTCTGAAGAAGTAGTCGAATAGTTGTTAAGCTAGTGTTTTGACTTTTTAGGCCTGCGTGCCACTATCTTTTTCTTGTAGATTCTAACATTTTATGCTTTATGACTTTGATATTTGTTTAGTATATTTTTGTTGCTATTGCGCCATTGCTTGTGCTTATTCTTTGCTTTAAATAGATGTCTAACTTTTTGGTAACGTCTTGGTGTTCCTTTGTTTCTAATGCCGAGTTTGGTCGTATTTTTTGTAGTCAACCTTTGGTTTTAACATAGCGTCTTTATGATGATTTTGTCCATACACCTTCTCAATTGATCATCTTCTGAGGAGATTGTGAGACACAATGCTCGTCTCACTTTTGATTCCACGGGACGTACTGCTTAATTCATGAGTGGTCTGCGAGGCACAGTGCTCGACTTACGGACTGTCTGCGAGGCATATGCTCGGCTTACGGACAAATTGCGAGGCGTAACGCTCGTCTTATGAAATATGTTGCAAGGCACAATGCTCGTCTTACGGATAGGCAGTGAGGCGCCATGCTCAACCTACTGAACGTCTGCGAGGCACAATGCTCGTCTTATGAATTGTCTGCGAGGCACAGTGCTCGACTTACGGACTGTCTGCGAGGCATACGCTCGGCTTACGGACAAATTGCGAGGCGTAACGCTCGTCTTATGAAATATGTTGCAAGGCACAATGCTCGTCTTACGGATAGGCAGTGAGGCACCATGCTCAACCTACTGAACGTCTGCGAGGCACAATGCTCGTCTTATGAATTGTCTGCGAGGCATAGTGCTCGACTTACGGACTATGTGTTAACACTTGTGTTGCTAAGAATGTTAATATAGCGTAGACAAACAACCAATACTTAAATAAAATATGAAATTTTATAAGTTTTGGGACTGAGCTCGACGAACTTCCGAGTTGCCTACGTATCCCGCCATGTATAGGTGGCTAGGAATCAAGTCCCCGTAGTTCAGTGCTAAGTATTACAATTGGAGGTCTTGCATTGAGACTTGTAATTTGTAGAAGAATAAGTAAATAAAGCATTGAAACTACGGTCCTATTTTGCCCTTCAGCCTGTTGATCTAATAACTCTTCTAACTGTAAAACCTTCTCAAATTCTTGACGTTCCAAGGACGTGACAATGTCCTTCCTCCCAATTCTTGTAAATAATAGTATCCTTTTGCATTTGCTTTTTCCACCCTGTATGGTCCTTCCCAATTTGGCTTTAATTTCCCCACATGCTTGGTGGCTTCTACTTTCCTTAAGACCAAGTCCCCCACTTGAAAGTTTCTGAAACGAACTTTGTTGTCGTATGCTTTTGCCATCATGGACTTGTATGCTTGAGTGCGTTGGTAGGCTTCCTCTCTTGTTGCCCCTATTAGCTCGAGGTCCATTTGTCTAGCTCTTAATGCTTGTTCCTCATTATATGTGACGATTCGATAAGTCGGCATTCCGATTTCCGCGGGTATCACTGCTTCTGAACCATATGTTAACAAATATGGAGTTTCGCCCGTGGAAGTGCGTGGTGTTGTACGATATGCCCATAATATTCCTGGCAACTCGTCTGCCCAATTTCCTCCTACACCTTGCAATCTTTTCTCCAAACTTTTTACGAGTGTGTTGTTTGTAGCCTCAACTTGCCCATTAGCCTCTGGGTGCGTGACAGATGTGAATCTCTGCTCAATCTTCATATCCTTGCACCAATCTTGAATCTTGAATCCCTGGAATTGTCTTCCATTATCAGATATTAGTACCCTAGGGATTCCGAACCTGCACACAATGTTCTTCCAGATGAACTTCTTCACATTGGTTTATGTTATTGTCACAAGTGCTTCAGCCTCAACCCATTTGGTGTAGTATTCAACTGCTACCAACAGCCATTTTCGTCCGCCTGACGCCACTGGCATTGGTCCTACAATATCTATCCCCCATTGATCAAAGGGACATCCATAGCTTACAGGTGTCATTGGTTGTGCAGGTGTATGAATGATTTTTGCATGTAGTTGACAGCTTCTACACCTCCTAGTATAATCCATCGAATCTCTCATAATTGTTGGCCAAAAGTATCCTTGTCGGAGTATCTTCTGTGCCAAGGATCGCCCTCCAGAATGATTTCCACAACTTCCTTCATGAATTTCCCTCAAGACTTGCTTCGCCTGGGTAGGTGATAGACATCTCAAGAGTGGTCCCTCAAAAGATCTTTTGTAAAGTTCTCCATTAAACATGGCGAATCTTGCTGATTTATATTTGAGTCTTCTCACGGCTTGTGAATCAGTTGGTAGTTTCCCGTTTTGTAAGTAGTCTATTATTTCATCCTTCCAACACGCCTCTACTTCTACTGTCAAAACGTAATCTAAAGCTTGTGTTGCTGTTGACTCCAGGCCTTTGCTGATTGAGGGCTGATCTGCAGCTAACAAAGTTACTCGTCTTTCTACAAAGACTTCTGCAGTGCTTGCAAATCTTGATAGTGAGTCGGCCCGTTCATTCTCAAATCGCGGAATCTGTGATATAGTGAATATTTCAAAGCTAGATGTTGCCTCCTTTAGTTTTTCAAGGTACTTTACTATCGCCGCCTCCTTAGCTTCGTATCTTCCCTCAAACTGATTTGCAATTAATTGCGAGTCTGTGAATGCCATAAGTTTAGTTATCCCGAGTGATTTTGCCATTTGTATACCAGCTAGCATGGCTTCATACTCTGCTTGATTATTTGTGACTTGAAAATTCAATCTAATGGCATAATCGAATTCTCTTCCATCTGCTGACCTTATGTAGATTCCTGCCCCTCCTGCATCAACTGTGGAGGATCCATCCACGTATAGAGTCCATATTTCTTTTGCTGCCCCAATTTCATCCTTTTGACTGCCTTCTGTTACTGTAGCCACATCAATTGATGGATCTGCTTCGGAGATAGTTTCTGCGACGAAATCCGCCAGTCTTTGTGCTTTGATTGCAGTTTTTGGTAAGTACTCCAAACCATATTCTCCAAGCTCAATTGCCCACTTGACCAACCTGCCTGATGTTTCTGGCTTTGCCATCACCTGCTTCAATGGTTGATTTGTGAGTACTATGATTGGGTGTGACTGAAAATATGGTCTTAGTTTCCTTGCAGTTATCACCAATGCGTATGCCAACTTCTCAATCTCCAAATAATTGAGTTCTGCTCCATTCAAAACTTTGCTCACATAATAAATTGGTAGATGTTTCTTATCCTCTTCTCGGACCAAGACCGTGCTCAGTGAATTTTTTGTTACAGCTAAATAAAGATATAATGTTTCGTTATTCTTGGGTTTTGACAATAGTGGTGGCGTTGTCAGATAAATCTTCAGTTGCCGGAATGCCTCCTCACAATCCTCAGTCCAAGTAAACTTCGGCGTTTTTCTTAATTTTTTGAAGAAAGGCAAACTTTTTTCCGCGGAATGTGATATAAATCGGCTGAGTGCCGTTATTCTTCCCACCAACCGTTGGACTTCGCGAACTGACTTGGGAGACGGCAGATCCATTATAGCTTTGATCTTATCCGGGTTTGCTTCAATGCCCCTTTCATTTACCATGTAGCCTAGAAATTTTCCCGCTTTGACTCCGAATGTACACTTTTTTGGATTTAACTTCATTCCGTACTGCCTCATGATCCCAAAAGCTTCTTCAAGATGTTTAACATGGTCTTCTGCCCTTAAACTTTTAATAAGCATGTCATCTATGTAGACCTCCATTGTCTTACCTATCTGATGGTAAAACATCTTCGCAACCAGCCTCTGAAATGTTGCTCCTGCATTTTTTAACCCAAATGGCATCACTCTGTAACAGAATATCCCCCTGTCTGTTATGAATGCGGTTTTGTGTTGATCTTTGACTGCCATTAAGATTTGATGAAATCCACTCTGTGCATCACAAAGACTAAGTAGTGCACATCCTGCCGTTGAATCAACTACAAGATCAATTCTGGGCAATGGGAAAGGATCTCGTGGACAATGTTTGTTTAAATCCGTGTAGTCCACGCACATACGCCATATAGTTGGTTTCTTTGGTACCAGCACGACATTGCTCAACCATTCTGAATATTGGACTTCGAATATGTGTCCTGCTGCTAACTTTGTTTGTACTTCCAATTCTGCCGCTTTATTCTTCTCATCACTGAAATGTCTCTTCTTTTGCCGAACTGGCCTTGCATTTGGATTGACATTCAAATGGTGTACTGCAACCCGTGGATCTATGCCTTTTAAATCCGAATCAGTCCATGCAAATACATCAAAATTTTTCTGCAAACATGCAATCAATGCTTTCTCCATCTCCATTGGTAGTTCACTTCCGATTTTAACGATTTTCTCCGGTTCATTCTCCATTAAAGTAACATCCTTGAATTCTCCAGAAGGCTTCATGCGTTCGATTTCCAATTGTTTCATGTAACGCAAAGTGGTTTTGTCCTCATTTTCTTCTTTTGCTAGTTTCAGTTTATCTTCCTGCATAGGAACATCAAAATCTTCCGGGATTTCTTGCTGATCTTCTTGCATTGCTAGCACCATCTCAAAGTCTTTACTCCTTGTTGCTTGTGGAGTTTCCGCGTCTCGAGCTTCAATCAAAGCTACATCAGGTGCATTCTTTGCCTTGACAGGTTTTGTTGATGTAACATAACAGTTCCACGAATCACGATAGTTTGTTGTCAGTTCTGTGACTCCCCCAGGAGTTGGAAATTTTATCTTCTGATGAACTGTTGAAATAATCATTGCAAATGCAGTTATTCCTGGCCTTCCTATTAATACATTGTATCCGAATGGCATGTCTACAATGAGATATTCCACATTCAACGTTCTCCTTTTTGGATTGACACCAAAGGATGTCGGTAGCATTATTCTTCCAACAGGCTTGACTTCACTTCCGCCAAATCCTAATAGAGGTGAATTCACCTCGGAGATCTCGTATTGCCCGAGCTTCATTTGTTGTAAGGCATCCATAAAAATAATGTTAGATGAGCATCCATTATCTATCATTATTCTTTTTACCGCGTGATTTGCAATTACTGCAGTAACCACCATTGGGCAATTTAAGTATTGAGCCTCCTTTGCTTGTGCCGACAAGCTATCGAAGTCGCTATCGTCGAATGTAATATTTGTGTCCATCTTGTCTACCGCAAAGACTAAGTCTATCTCTGGACGTTTCAAACGCTCATATTGTATATCACGTGAAATCCGTTTCCTACTTTTGGTCGAATCCGCACCTGTAGGTCCTCCAGCAATCACATTTACTCCGTTTTCGATATCATCGTTCCCGTTTCCCCTCCTTCTTCTTGGTTCATCCTTCTTCTCTTTTGGGGAACGACTTCGCTTTCGTCCAACCGCTAATTTCTCATCCCTCGGTTGCCTATTCTCTAGTACATATTCAATAAGTTTGCCTTCGAGAACGAGTCGCTCGATCTCCATTCTCAAAGCCCTGCAATCGTTAGTGGTATGCCCATTTTGTCGATGAAACTTACAATATTTTTTGGATTGCTTCATCTCTTCAGTTAGAGTCATAGGTCTTGGGAATCTGAACCTTTCCTTATCTCCAACTATCGCATAAATTTCACCAATTGGTTTCTTCAAAGGAGTCCAATTATCAAACCTCTTGAAAGGTTGTCGGTTGTGCTCCCGATCTTTCCCCCTAGGATCTCTCCTCCAGTCTTTATTCTCCTTTCCTCTAGGATTTTCCTGCAGGTCGGTTAATCCTTGATTTATGGTGATCTCCTCCACTTCAACCACTTTATTGGCGAGATCCATTACTTGCTCTATTGAATCAGGAGCGTCCCAAGTTAGTACTTCAATCAGCTTGGCGCTCTGGCAACGGTTTTGCAACACCGAGATTACTAAGTCCACGGTAGGAGCATTCACTTTTCCAATCTCCAAATTTAAACGCTCTATATACTTTCCCAACGTTTCTCCTGGCTTTCTGTAGATATTGAACAAAGTACTTGGAGACTTCTTCTTTAAGCGATAAATGGCAAACTTCTTAACGAACATGCTTCTGAATTGTTCAGCTGATTCTATCGAATAAGACTTCAAGTTCTTGAACCATTCTTTAGCAGTTCCCCTTAAGCTTAATGAAATTAGCTTCGCCCTTAAATTCTCATGGTACCCCAAAATCTGCAACTCGAGATCCAAGTCATCATAATGTGTAGCAGGGTCAGTCGTTCCATCATATTTCTTCATATCAGGAAGTCTGACTCCCTCCTTGAGTGTCAACTTGCCAATTGCTTCAGAAAATGGAGTTGGTGGTTCGGTTGATGGAATATTTTCAGCAATCACTGGTTCCGGCATGGGTTTCATTTTTTGATGATGATCTCTACTCCTGGACGTCGTGTGACTAGCTGCAGGTTGATCCTCAGAATCTCTCCGCTTAGAATTGACTTCTCCTCCCTTGTCATTTGTCCGGCTTGGAGCCTTGTTCCCCACAGCCTTTACTGAACGCGGTTTTCTGCGTTCTTGGGAAGGTGATTGATCCCTTCGTGTTGGTCTCGTCATCCTTGATTGTTGTTGTCCTGAATCAGCTTGACGCTGTGTATGATGAGACCTTTCTTGCTGTGTTGGTGTCCGTCGTGCTTCTTGTGCTGGAACGTTTTGCTGCAATCCAGAATTAGCCACTTGTTGCATAATTATTGGGACCACGGTCTGTTGCAAAGCTGTCATTATTTGCGCCAGTTGTGCGGAATTCAACAATGGTTGTTCAACTGGAGGCACTACTGGTTGATCTGTCATAGTGCGAGTTTGATCCAGAGGGACGTTGGGAGCAGCTACCGAGGTGTGTTCAGATGTGTCAGCCACTCGATTCTCATCCTCCCTCTGTGATCTTGTTCTTCCAGCCATTCCGTTCTTCTCCGTGGCTTTGCGGTGAGCCATTGAATTAATAATGGTGTTTGCTCCTAAGTGCGTTTGATGGTTCCCACAGACGGCGCCACTGATGTGGGGTATTTTCGTCAGGATACGTGTCCACTCTCCAACACTCCACGTCAGACTGCTTCAGTTCCTGCTGAATGCTCAAGCAGCTTTTGAGTTCGGAACCTGCACTCAACACCAAACGTGAACTAAGCCGGTGCCTTCTCCGGCGAAGGCACTCCGACGCTCAAGTCAGACGGGTCGGAATATGAGATCTCGTTGAACAAGGCAACAAGTCGAATGAACTGGCAAGAATAGGTCGAATAATAACTGTGTAATAACTCGAATGAACTAAGAGCAATAAGTCGAATGAGAAGGCCGAACAAGTCGAATGAACTGTGTCAAACAAGTCGAATAACACAGAACAAAACAACTCGAATACAAGCCAAAATAAGTCGAACTCGAGCTATTGATGAACAACTCGAATGTGCTTGAGGAATAGATCGAACTCGACTTATATAACTCGAACTTAGAGCTTGGTATAATGTCAAATGTACCTTAGAATGAGGAATAGGATCCTTTATATAGGCATAAGAATCCTTATTTAGCTAGAAGTGCACTCCAAGTAGGACTATGAATTGAATAAGTCAAACTAGGATTCCTAGAAATAACTCGAATAGCTTCCATTCAAACAACTCGAATAACCCTCAATAAATAACTCGAATGACCTTCATAGAAATAACTCGAATGACCTGTAAAGAAATAACTCGAATTACCTGCAAAGAAATAACTCGAATGAACTAGAAACAGCTCGAGTTGGGCCTGGAACAACTCGAATTGGGCTTGTGAAATTCGAATTGGGCCCCAAATAACTCGAAATTGGGCCTAATTGGCCTAATTTTGAGTTTTGCCTTAAATTGCAATTTTGCATTAAAAATTAATGGTGTTGTCATGGCGTGATATTCCGAAATAATACCGTACACATAATACCGAATTTTTTAAGATATGACGACACCGAGATTTGACACATCACATGACAATCTTCAAAATACAATAAATACAATAATTTACGTTATAAAATAAGTAGCAACGTACAAAGAACTACTTACCTCAAATTCCAAATGCATGATAAATCAAAAGCCATTTTCAACCTCTAATGTCTCTAAATAACAAGAAATAATTACCAATGCAAAAATGATCAGTAAGTTATTCACAATATATTCTTGTTTAATGAAGTACACATTAAGTTAGCAATTCTACATAAAAAATAGATGCACATATCATCACATGTTTACAGCCTCATATTTATTCAATTGAACACACAAGCTTATGGAAATACGTTTTATAATCACAATACTTTTACAGAAATCAGCAATCTAAGTAAAAGATAAACAAATTTACAAGAAGAGAAGGCTTTTGACCTTTTTACTGGCACCGGAGGAGCAGACACATCAAAACTCTTTCCATCTATTTCTATTTATTTTATGCTAATTTTTAAATGTATTTCCTATACACAACGAGTACAAAGGAAGGAAAATAATATATCCAGGATTTTATTCATCAACGTGGAGATATATATGTATACAAAAGCAAAGCCACCAAATTAGGTAATAAATAACAATAAGGAGTAGATAAGTACAAATAAGGTGAGAGATAAATACAAACCATTTACAAAGGCAAATAAATCAATCTCATGGCTTGATAATCTTGGATGAGAAAGAATATTATCACCGGTGAGTTCCATTAGAAAAATTTATCTCTCCTCACTAGTCCATTATTTATATGGTCAAACTCTTATACTTTATAATTTGAAAGGTTACCAAAATAAATTACTTACTTACATTTTTACTCCAAAAATATGTGAGCTTTACAGAGAGATTTTCAACTTTGGTGCCTCAGGTTGGCAACTTTACGATTTTGGTGCCTCAAGTTGGCACCTCTCTTTTTTGGTCCCTCATGTTGGTATATTTTGTCAAATTTAGTCCCTATTTCCATAATTGCTCAATTTTGGAGTTAGATTTTATTTTTTTCAAATAACAGGGGCGGAATTGCAAGAAACATAAAGGAAGAAATGTTTCATGCAATTTACTAGGACAAAAAAAAAAACGAAAATACACGTTGGAAAAAAGAACGGGAAAAGAGAATTTCATTAGAACCATCACCCCTAAATTAAAAATATTAGGGTTCATCCATCTCAACCCGTAGAATCTCAAATACCACTCGATTTTTGTCCAATTGAAGAAGTGTTTATCAATCTTCGACCAAGATCATCAATTTGTATGTTATTCTTTATGCCTTTTTCAACTTATTTTTTTTAAAGTTTTTTCGCTTTTACGATATGGGTGAGCCAAAAAATTTCAATACGAGTTGAATTGTTTCGATCTCATATCACAAATCTCTCCATTCAAAAACCAGTTACTCCACAAAAGCATCAATCTAATATATGAGAAAATTTAACTCGTTTTGACAAAAAGAAGTACCAATTCAAAATTAACTTTAGATGAATTATACCATGAAAATATTGACATAAGGAATCACTGAACAATGAGATCGAAACAATTCAACTCGTATTGCAAAAATTTAGCTCACCCATGTTGTAAAAGCGAAAAACTTTAAAAAATAAATTGAAAAAGGCATAAAGAACTACATACAAATTGATGACCTTGATTGAAGATTGATAAACACTTCTTCAATTGGACAAAAATTGAGAGGTATTTGAGATTCTATGGGTTGAGATGGATGAACCCTAATGTTTTTGATTTTGGGGGTGATGGGTCAAATGAAATTCTCTTTTCCCGTTATTTTTTTCCAATGTGTATTTTCGTTTTTTTTTTGGGTAAACTGGAAGAAACATTTCTTCCTTTGCGTTTCTTGCAAATCTGCCCCTGTGTTTTGAAAAAATAAAATCTGACTCCAAAATTGAATAATTGAGGAAATAGGCACTAAATTTGACAAAATATACCAACATGAGGCACCAAAAAAGAGAGGTGCCAACTTGAGGCACCAAAATCGTAAAGTTGCCAACTTGAGGCACCAAAGTTGAAATTTTCTCGAGCTTTACACAACAAACTTATAGAAATGGGATATGAAATTACTTAATGAAATTCATACTTAAAAATAGGCAATACATAAATCATCATTCAATTAAAGAAAACATCTAAGTCGTTGCAAACAAAATGCTAATTAAGTAGCTAATTTTACTTTTTAAACTATAAAAGTAAAGATAATGACTAATTAAATTATTTGTAGATGGTTTTGAAATGCAATTTAACATCACATCCTTTCACAATCATTAATAGTAAACTAAACTATGAAGTAAACACACCAAACGTTATAACAAGATTTTGGGTCATTACATGTATATACATCACTACTAGGTATTTTCATACATTTCATCATGGTAAATAGGTGTCCCACAGTACTTGTAAGCAATAATAAGTAATTCGACTTTACTAACCAAACAAATAAGAGTTAATAATATTTCAAACAATGATTTACTAAATTGACATGATATATTGGTAGTTTGTCAATAACGTTTCGATGGCAAAATAGTGGACTAGGGAGGGTACAACGGCCGACGTGATTCTTAAATACGCTGGACACGTGTCATGGACTTGGTGGATGAAAAACAGCAATAAGTTGCTTCTACTGGGGTAAAAGTAAAACCACACCGTGTCCGTAAAAATAATATAGCATACGTCATCCTGAGCAAGGATAATGTTGAAATATATCTCCTTTTTCTATTGTGTAAATGAATACATATGGAAGAAAAAAATGAGATGTGATAGAGATGGGCTGGCGTTAAAGAAAAAATTTATGTGGTCGGCCGATAAAGTCCGTCTGCCACGTTTAGGCTGATACCCACTGCATTTCACGCCACGTGTCCCTTTTATTTCAATATATAAAGATCTTTCATTTGGTAGTAAGCTAAGGCCTTGAGTCAAAAATATTGTCTTGTTTTCAAAGCAATCTTCGGTTATATCTTTAATTCACTCTCATCTAGCTTTTATTTTTCATTACTTCAAATTTTCTTGGGTGAGAAGTGATTAGCAAAAATGAGTCGATTGTGGACCTTGGTAACCTTCCTTCATTCTCTGGCGGGGTAATTTTTCTCTACATTAAACATCCCTTTTTCTTTTTATTCCTTTTTTTCTTACTTGAGCACTATTTTTCGTTTTCTGTCAAATTAATTGTGGTCTTACAGTTAGTTTTTTTTTTTTTTTTTTTTTTTTTGTCACAGACCAGGAGTGATGCTGCTGTATCCACTGTAAGAATACAACAACTCTCTCTCGTTTCTTTAAATGTTTGTTATATTTTTATTTAACGTATGCCTCGATTTTGAGGGTGGTGAATTAACGGAGATGTGGATGTACTGATGATCAGATACGCGTCGGTGGTAGCGATAGAGACGACGTCGAAAGTAGACGATGAGCAGTGGCTAGCTTATTGGATTCTCTACTCTTTTCTCACACTCACTGAGATGCTACTCCAACCCGTCTTAGAATGGTATCGACACAAATCGTGATATACACACACAAACGTAAAATATGGTATTTGATTGTGTTTGTGTTAATTTACAGGTTACCGATTTGGTACGAATTGAAGCTAGCGTTTGCAGTGTGGCTGGTGATTCCGCAGTTCAGAGGAGCCGCGTTCTTGTACCAGAAGTTGGTGAGAGAGAAGCTAATCAAGAAATACGGAGGAGCACACTTTCATCAGGCGCCCAGTGGGAAGGCTAAGAATAAGTTTGTAGATTTTGTCTCTGGCAACAAGGTCATTATTAACTCATTCATTCTTGTTGCTTCTCAATATCTGATTTAGTTTTTTTTTGTTATATTTGCTAACTATAAATGCGCTTTTAAACATATGATGTGGTTGTTTATATTTTTGTATTTAATGGGATACTGATTTTGTGATGTGTTTGGTGTGACAGGGAGAACATGAAGCTTATTAGTGAAGGAAGATCTTGTACAAGGAAGGATGTTAGTTACTGCTCTTGACCGACCGCTGAGTTGTTGTGCTTATGTTTATGAGTTTTCGTTTGTCGCTTGGCTATTGTAGTATGTAATGTAGTTAACTCTGTTTCTCATTTGGGAAACTATCTTGTGTATGGATGGTTTGACTAATCTAATTTAATGTGTTATACGACAAGTGCAGAACCATTTCTAAATCTACAATAAATCATCACGCTGAATATGTTAGTGTCTTAACAAGTGGAGACAGGTTTAACAAGTTTTGAGTATTTCTGTAAAATTTGGCATAAAGAAACAACTCATGTGAACATATATGAGTATACTTTTATCGATCAACTTTGTGGGTGCTCGTTTAGTGTTCCAGAAAATACACCAAGATTAGTATGAGGTGAATGTACCTTTTCGATGTTTTTCCCAAAAAACGGGAATTAAGAAACTTGCACTAAAAAAAATATAAATATTCGATCCTAATTTTTCTCCTAGTCGATTATATTCTTGTTTTTTAACAAAAAATAAAATTACGTTCTTGTTTGTAGATTTCGAACTCGGTAGTTTGACAGACAAAAGGATGGGGGCTGTTGTCCTAAAAAAGCTACGTTTATTGACCGCATAAATAGCTTTTGCATCCTAGTGGGCCGCAAGCGCGTTAATCTACCGAAAGGTTCAATATAAAAGCAGGGTTAATCGCATTTATGAAAACGATGGTGTGAGTGTGAGGGGTTAGTCTTAGGTACAGCAGGGGCACAATAGTCCCCTCTCACAAACATATGGGTCCCGCATCAGATGTGAGAGGGGGCTGTTGCGTCCCCAGGTACAACCCTGTTGTACCTGAGACAAATCCGAGTTTGAGGTCTTTGGAAGCTAATCTGCCAATAGACACCTCACCCACGACGGTTAGCAGAAATTTATCGGACAATGTTGTAACATCTTAGTCACTTGTAAAGGTAGCATTATTCTATATACATGTGTACTCATAAGGATAGTATCATTCTATATATATACATGTGTGTGGGTGCAGATACATGTGTGAGGGTTCACACATGTGTAGTTCAAACACATGTCGAAAGTGTGGCGCTATAGTTTTAGGTGTTTGAAAATAATTTTTTGAATTTATTTAAGTTTTTTTAGCAAAATTGCAAAAATGTCCTATAACTTTTGGTAAAAACGTTTTTGAATGTGAAAAAATACGGGTGGTAATGCATTTTTTCACGTGGACTGACGGTTTAGCCATTTGGCATCCACGTAGGTAAAAAGCCCGTTTAAAGCTCGATTGGGCATATTTTGTGGCGAAAGTCGATACCTATAGGGTAAAAGTTTGGCCTGAAAAGATATTGGGTAAAAGTGCCAAATCGCCAAAATTATGGGCAAATTTTGCATTTTCTCCTATTTATATTATAAGTCTATGATGGACACTTGAGCACTTAGGGCCTTTGTAAGGTTCAAGAGTTATTTATTTTTCGGATTATATTTTTTGATTATATAAATCTGGAACATTAAATATGAATAGTTACAACTCATGTAAAAGTCACAATCACTGTAAGGGACATGACTATTGTAAAGGGACAAAGCTATCTGTAGGAACATGTCTATTAAATAGAAACTTTTCGTGTTCTATAAATTAAATTGAATCGGACTTGTTTTTACTTACTTAGCATTTTTACATTTTCTGCATCTTATAGAATTTTCTAAACCTTGTTGTACCTTTGGGACTTATTTTCTTCATATAGTGTGAAAATATTATCTTCAGAAAAATGACAAAAGTCACGCCTCAAGGATTCCTACAAAAGAAAAATATTCTGTCTTTCATATTATATTAATAAAGTTCCAGATTCTCAATCTAAAGACATTTAATACTTCAATGGAGGCAGAAAAGAGTTTCAAAGTTCAGTTCCATGAAAATGAAACAATCAAACTGGACAGATTTGATGGAACAAACTATCCCGTTAGCAAGACCGCATGACTTGGCTTCTCACATCGCTGAACTTGTTCTACATTCTGGACCAGAAGTTGCAGAAAATTCCAGAACCAGATTCCAGTCGCAGTGATGCAGAAAGTCCATTATTGATCAAGCAAAACGTGACACGGATGAGATGCTATGCAGGGGCTACATCTTGAATTTATTGACAAATAAGTTGTACGATGTTTACAGAAATTATAAGACACCGAAAGAAGTATGGGATGCACTTGAAACTAAGTACAAAAACTTGAAGAGAGACATAGTTACAAGAAAACCCTTGGAAAGATAAAAAAAACTGCAAAACTGACCCATGTAGCCTGCATGGGCAGCCTGTGCGCTCAGCGTGTGCACGAGCTGTGCGTGCCGCTCCCATCGGTGGCCTGGCCAGGTTCATTCTGTTGTGCGTTGCGTGCACCGGATGTGCTAGCCTGGCCTTTCTTATGTGCGTGGGACCAGAATGGCTGTGTGCCTTGCTCATGTGTGCCATCTTTGTTGTCCGGTGCACTAACCTGTGCTGTATTTTGTGCACGAGACACGCGGGACGACTTATTATGCCATAAAGAATAAAGATTACTTTGTCTATTTCATTCTAAGTTTCATCTGTAATTTGTATGAAAAATAATATTTCACATAAATTACAAGTATACGGAGAGCTATTTCATATTCCTATTTGATATTTAATAAATTTCAAATTCATCTTCTTCTTATTATATATGTTTTAGTCATTATAATTTATGTTGATGATTTTCTTTTAGTTATTTATTTAATATTTTATATTTCACTTCTATATATAGTTATTAATTAATTTATCATATATTGAATAATTGAGAGTGTATGAAAATAACTTTATGCAACCTATATAACATGTAAAATAAAATATATTCATAAATTTTTTGCGTGTTCTTTATAATTTTTTATCTTAGCCTTTTATTATAAACATATACTAAAAACATTAAATATTCAAATGTTGTGAGACTCACGTCCTACGCCTCAGAACTTACGCCTCGCCCTAATTCATAAAACGCCTTACTCGCCTTTTAAAACACTGATTATATAGGACGTATGTTTATACATCACTACTAGATATTTTCATTCATTTCATGAGCATGAAATGGTAAATAGGTGTCCAACAGTACTTGTAAGCAATAATAAGTAATTCGACTTCACTAACCAAATAATATTTCATTTACTAAATTGACATGATATATGGTAGTTTGTCAATAACTTTTCGAAGGCAAAATAGTGGACTAGGGACTAGGGTATGACGGCCGACGTGATTCTTAAATACTCTGGACACGTGTCGCGGACTTGGTGGATTAAAAACAGCACTAAGTTGCTTCTAATGGGGTAAACCCCACACCGTGTCCGTAAAAATAATATAGCATACGTCATCCTGAGCAAGGATAATTTTGAAATATCTACAAATGAATACATATGGAATAAAAAAAATGAGAGATGATAGAGAGGGGCTGGCGTTAAAGAACAAATTTATGTGGTCGGCCAATAAAGTCCGTCTGCCACGTTTAGGCAGGCAGTACCCGATACCCACTGCACTTCACGCCACGTGTCCCTTCTATTTCAATATATAAAGATCTTCTTTATTTGGTCGTAAGCGAGGCCCAAGTAAAAACTTGTCTTGTAACTGTACTGTAACTCACTCTTATCTCATCTCGCTTTTATTGTTTCAATAGAGAGGAAATGCAATTTTTGCCCACTAACTTTGGCGATTTGGCACTTTTACCTAATATCTTTTCGAACCGTATTTTTACCTTGTAAGTATTGACTTTCGCCGCAAAATATGCCTAATCGAGCTTTAAACGGGCTTTTTGCCTACGTGGATGCCAAATGGCTAAAACGTCAATCCACGTGGAAAAACACATTGCCACGTGTATTTTTTCACATTCAAAAACGTTTTTACCAAAAGTTATAGGGCATGTTTGCAATTTTGCTAAAATAAGTACTTAAATAAATTCAAAAAATTATTTGCGAAATTAATGTTTTAAGAAAGGATTTTTAAGATAATTTCAAGAGTGTTTTTCCTAAAATCTCAACGACAATCATTAAATTCTTAATATAGTAGATTTTATTTTTATAATGGAAATGAATTACTCAAAGGTATTCTTTAGAAGGAATTAAATCTTAAATCTAATTTTATAAGCATGTTTTAATAATTTAGAATTAAGGTTGAGGTGAGAATAAGAAAGAAATTTAACCTCGTCGCGCGATACCGAGACATACCTCTGCCGACAACAAATTCATCGAGAAGACGACTTCCCGATTTTCTTTTTGTTTTGGCTTTTAATATTAATACATTAATATGAAAAACCTTTTGCGATATTTTCGGTAAATTACAATAATATTAAAATAATCTGAAATCGATAATTAAAAAAATTAATTCGTTAAATTTTATAGTTTCTTTTTGAATTTTAACTTGTTAAATATACTTGAAATATTTTTTTGAATTTATTTAAGTTATTTTAGCAAATTTGCAAAAATGCCCTATAACTTTTGGTAAAAACGTTTTTGAATGTGAAAAAATACGCGTGGCAATGCGTTTTTCTACGTGGATTGAAGTTTTAGCCATTTGGCATCCACGTAGGCAAAAAGCCCGTTTAAAGCCCGATTGGGCATATTTTGCGGCGAAAGTCGTTACCTACAGGGTAAAAGTCCGACCCGAAAAAATATTGGGCAAAAGTGCCAAATCGCTAAAGTTAGTGGGCAAAAATTGCATTTTTTCCTTTCAATATTGATGTGGGGTATTTTCGTTTGGATACGTGTCAAACCTCCAATACTCCACGTCAGACTGCTTTAGTTCCTGATGGATGCTCAAGCAGCTTTTGAGTTTGGAACCTGCACTCAACACCACACGTAAACTAAGCCGGTGCCTTTTCCGGCGAAGGCACTCCGACGCTCAAGTCAGATAGGTCGGAATGTGAGGTATTGTCGTCAGAGACAATAGCTCGAATAAACAGGTCGAATTTAGCTCAAATAGGTCGAATTTGAGCCGTATAGGTCGAATAAGCACACCTCGAAATGGTATTGAGAACCGAGATGAAGGCACCCGAATAGGTCGAATTACCCTCAAATAGCTCGAAATACACTCTATATAGATCGAACAAGAGCTATTGCAATATAGCTCGAATTATTGCTCTATAGCTCGAATTCGATGTATATAGCTCGAAATTAAATGCTTGGAAAAATAAAAACGTACCTTAGAATGAGGCATGAGACCCCCTTATATAGTAATAAGAGTCCTTATTCAGCTAGAAGTGCTATCCAAGTTGAACTATAACTCTAAATAGGTCGAATTAGACCTATTTTGAAATAGCTCGAATTGGACCTTCAAATAGGTCGAACTGGGCCTCAAATAGATCGAATTTGGGCCCATATAGCTCGAACTGAACTTCTGGGCCTCAAATAGATCGAATTTGAGCCCATATAGCTCGGATTGGGCTTGATATAGCTCGAATTAGGCCTTTTCGGGCCCAAATAGATCTCGCTTTGGCTCAATTTGGGCCTACTTGGGCCGATTTCCGAGTTTTGCCTTGAATTGTAATTTTGCATTAAAAAATAATGGTGCTGACGTGGCATAATATGTCCCGAAATACGTCCGTGTATTGTAATTCGAGTTATAACACTTAGAAAAAAAAATTCAATTTTTGAATTTTTTTTTAAATGCTAAAATTGTAACTTTTTGTGCATATTTGTTCACAACGGCGCGACTTCGGCGTAACCGGTCTCCACGACGTCCATCACCACCTCGATCTCACCAACGTGCCTACTATAACTCGCGCAATCACCCACGAGATTCTTCATATCGGAATCCTCGTAACTCAAACACAAGGCGTCCATCGTCCCCGATTCGTCCTCGGCAACCAGAACCTGCCTGAATCTGAGTACCTGGCGCACTGAAGCTGTTTGTACATGCGCAGAGGTCATACGAGCAAATCGACCCAAACGAAGAAGTTTCTGTAGATCTAGACCCTCGTGCCGGTAATCTTTCAACCTGAACCTCTTTATGACGCGAGTTATTGATCTTGAGTCTTCCAGTAGTAGTAGGGAAAATAGTAGTGAGTCTTCTAATGCTAAAGAAAATGAGTCGACTAGCGGCAGTAGTAATGACTCAACTGACGAGACCTCATCTAGTAATGAGAGAAGATCTAGCAATGACAGGGCGTCTGATATGGAAGTAGACATCCTAGGAGATGACGAGGTTGAGTCTAATCCTCTCCCCATCGTGCCTTATTTGCCTCTACCCGGCGATGCTCCCATACGTGCCGCAAACTCTCCTGAACAACTCGCTGCGCAAAACTTGATTAACTTTGATCAGTTTCCTTCTTCCCTTACTTACGACATAGTTTATTATCGTGATACCTTTGACATCCCTGATACTTATGAGATTATCATTCCTGTGCCAGATGATAGGATAAACAACCCGCCCGAAGGGTGTCTCACTGTATTCAGTAGTTATCTCCATTGTGGCTTACGGTTTCCCATATCCCCTATGGTTTCAGAAATCATGGTCTCTCTCAACTCTTGTCCTTCACATTTTACCCCCAACACATACACACAGATGTATGCTTATGTGATGCTCACCCGCGTCTTTGACCTCCCGTGTTCAGTAGCCGATTTTTGGCAATTGTTCTTAGGAAAATTCCGTAATAGAGGTGTAGATGCCGGGTTTTACTATTTGAGTTCGCGAAAGAAGAAATGCTTCCTGTCTGATCTACAAACGAGCTTCGGGGCTCACTGGAAGAAACAATGGTTCTTCATCAAGGAATCCAAGCTCCAGGAATTCCGATTCAAGCGGCTTTGGAATGACGCCCGTCCATCGCCGAGACGCCCCGATCCTCCTATCTATAGCCAGACAGTGGTTAAGAACTTGAGAGAGCATCAGTTTGATGCTTTTATGTTGACCACCACCCCAGTGTTGCGGGCCGGCGGTTATACTCATCGTGCAGGCGTTGAGTCTTCTGTTTTTGGTATAACATTATGCATGTTTGTCCTTTTTACTTGTTGCATTTACATCTTTCTTTATTGTCTTCTAACCTTGGCATTATTTGTGATTTTCAGAGCGCATCGTTATGGACAAGACGAAGAAGAGGCTGACCGCTATGAAGCGCGGCGCGAACGCTCCTCAGGCCTCAGTGCCCATTCATGAGAAGACCAGTCGCCGTGGTGCGAAGACGGCTGGCACTAGTTCGAGAGGCGGCAGTGCTCCTACTCCTCCTTCCACCACTGCTGTCTCGACTCGAGGAGCGGGACGTGGTAGGGTTTCTGTTCCTGCTCCTGCTCCTTCGCAGTCGACTGCTGAGGCTGCTCCTGGATCACCACCTATCGGTTCTGAGCCGATCGTTCCGGAGCTTTCTCCTCCACCAGCACCTTCAACTGGATCTTCCTTCTGTTGCTGAAGCGGCTCGTCGTTTCAATGAGGCTAACCCAGAGCCAGCGACCAGGAAGAGGTCTGCGACTGCTGAGGAGATTCGACGGGGTAAGCGCGTCGCACATGACAAATCAAACACTTATGAAGATGATGAGCTCGACATCGACGTAGAGGAGATAGTGCGAGCTACGGTCGAATCAGGACAGTTCACAATGAAAGATACTACTGCCCTTCGACTCATCAAGGGATTTATGCCTGACTTCGACCGTCAGCTTTACTACCAGGCGATGGGGCAAAAGAAGCTAGTCAGCCGTGCTGCCTTGTCTATGTGCGAGGTTTGTGCACTTATATGCTTTCCTTGAACTCCGTTATGTAATTGTTTTCGAATATCATTGACTTTCTCCATCTTTTGTAGTTCTTCATTAACTTTCAGACCATGGCGGAGAATTTCAACATGGTCATGACTTCTCAGGATCAGCAGAGGGCGCTGATGGACAAGCACCTCTCTTCAGCCTTGCAAGCTCAACGACTGGAGAAACAAGCCAAGGAAGCTAAGGCTGAAATTGAGAGACATCTTGTCGTAGCCGTCGACGAACTGAAAGTAGTGCAGGCCGAGCTGGAGGCCCTGAAAGCAGCTAAGGCTGCCGTTGACAAGGAGCTCGTTGAGGAGAAGCGACTGTCTAGTCAGCTCACCAACGATTGCCAGCATGCCACTTCCCTTGTTGACGACCACGTTGACACCATCAAGACGATGCAGGATGCCGCTACTGCTGCTGAGGCAGAACGTGCGAGACTCGAGGCTGAGCTAGCTGATGTCAAAGCTCGCCTTGCGACCGCTGAGGAGGATGGCTATAACAGGGCCATGAACGAGGTAGTCCTCTCTTACTTGACTTTATTTCTCTTTTCTTGATGTCTTGTGTTTTGTACTTACTTTCTCTTCACTTGGTTCGTAGGAGCTCCCTGATGAGGATAAGGTGATGGTAGCCATCGAGTTCTTCCGCTCGGCTACATGGGAGCAGATTGCTATGGAGAGGGGCGGCTTTGATACGACCAAGGGCTACAACATGGCCCTTGATGACATCGTCGCCCGAGGTGCCCTCGCTCCTGGGTTCAAGAAAGAAGATTTCAATGTCCTCAACTGCCTGAACGAGGATAATATGGAAGTCGGTGAATCCTCAGGTGCTGCTGCTGCCGATCCTTCTCTTGCTGATCCGTCTCCTGCTGAGCCTGCTCCTGCTGCGGACGTTGGCGAACCTAAGCATGATCCGTTCACCTCCTTCTATCCTCTCCGTCAGGTATGGCTATCTGACTTTGCTGATGAGCAGCCATCCACGTCTACTGCTGCTGCTCCAGATGAGCCCTTGGAGGAGGGTGAGATGGGTTTCGACCCTCAGGTCTTGGATCATCCTGCTGAGGGCGATCAGCCTATGCCCGATGCCACTATTCCTACTCCTGCTCCTCGTCAGATCTCTCCCGTGGATGACACCGGGCCCCTGAACGAGTCATTTGCAGATATTCAAGAGCAGAGTGAGGGTGCCGTGAAGTCTCTGGGGCTGAATTTGCTGCCGTGATCACTTTGAGTGGCCTGCGTGCCCTTATTCTTGGCGTCTGTGCCTTAGCTTAGTATTTTTGAACATCTTTTCATTCCATACAGTATATTCACAGTAGTACATTCTTTACGTACAGTATATCTTGTTGACTTGTGCGCGATTTTAGCGCTTATCCACTGCTAGTACAGTTTGACTTTAGAAATCTTTGAATGTCGTTACTATGTCTTGTTAAATCTTGGCTCATATGTGTCTACTTTTTAAGTTTATAGTTGTCACTTGCTAAAACACTTAAGTTTTATAAAAAAGTATATGTGAGAGTGCGAGAACTTGTGCTCGACTCTACGAGGCTTGTGCTCGTTGTGCGAAGCTAATTTCGCGCTTGCGAAGCTATGTTCGCGGGAGTGCGAAGACTTGTGTTCGACTCCACGAGGCTTGTGCTTGTTGTGCAAAGCTATGTTCGCGGGAGTACGAGGACTTGTGCTCGACTCCACGAGGCTTGTGCTCGTTGTGCAAAGCTATGTTTGCGCTTGCGAAGCTATGTTCGCGGGAGTACGAGGACTTGTGCTCGACTCCACGAGGCTAGTGCTCGTTATACGAAGCTAACGTTCGTTTTGATTAAGTATTTAAACTTAAAGTTTGTAGACAATATGAGTTTAACTTTATGTATCCTGATAGATTGTAATCTTGCGGGTGCAACGACTAAACTTGAATAAAATAAGAGATTTTATTAGTTTTGGGACTGAGCTCGAGTAACTTCCGAGTCGCCTACGTATCCCGCCGTATATAGGTTGGCTAGGAATCAAGTCCCCGTAGTTCGCTGCTAACTATTACAATGAGAGTCCGCGTAAAGGGACTCGTAATTCGTAAAAGAATAAGCGAATGAAGTATTGAAACTACGGTCCTATCATGCCACAAGGCCATTAGAAAACTAGTGTTCTAACTATAAAACCTTCGTAAGTTCTTGACGTTCCAGGGGCGTGACAAAGTCCTTCCACCCAACTCTTGTAAGTAGTAATATCCTTTTGAGCTTGCTTTCTCCACCCTGTAAGGTCCTTCCCAGTTTGGCTTCAACTTTCCAACATGCTTGGTAGCTTCAACTTTTCTAAGTACCAAGTCCCCCACTTGAAAGTTCCTGAAACGAACTTTGTTGTCATATGCTTTCGCCATCATAGATTTATACGCTTGAGTACGTTGGTATGCTGCTTCCCTTGTTGCTCCGATCAACTCCAAATCTATTTGTCTTGCCCTTAATGCCTGCTCCTCATCATATGTAACAATACGGTAAGTTGGCATTCCAATCTCAGCCGGTATCACTTCTTCAGATCCATACGTCAATAAGTATGAAGTTTCTCCTGTAGAGGTACGAGGAGTTGTGCAATATGCCCATAATATTTCTGGCAGCTCGTCCGGCCAGTTTCCTCCTTCTCCTTCCAGCCTTTTCTCCAAACTCTTCACTAATGTGTTGTTAGTGGCCTCCACTTGCCCATTTGCTTCAGGATGCATAACAGATGTAAAACGTTGCTCAATTTTCATGTCTCTGCACCAGTCTTGAATCTTAAAACCTTGGAACTGCCTTCCATTGTCGGAAATTAAGACCCTTGGGATTCCGAATCGACAAACGATGTTCTTCCAGATGAATTGTTTCACATTAGCCTCAGTAATGTTTACAAGTGCTTCAGCTTCAACCCACTTAGTGTAATACTCGACTGCCACCAATAACCATTTTCTACCTCCAGTAGCCTTTGGCATTGGTCCAACGATATCTATTCCCCATTGATCGAATGGACATCCATAACTCACTGTTGTCATAGGTTGTGCAGGTGTATGAATGATCTTCGCATGCAATTGACAGCTTCTGCACTTCCTAGAGTAATCCATAGCGTCTCTCATAATAGTTGGCCAGAAATATCCTTGTCAGAGTATTTTCTGGGCCAAAGATCGTCCTCCTAAGTGATTTCCGTAACTTCCTTCATGAATTTCTCGTAAAACTTGTTTTGCCTGTGACGGAGATAGGCATCTTAAGAGTGGTCCCTCGAAAGACCATTTGTACAGTTCTCCATTAAACATAGTAAATCTTGCAGATTTGTACTTGAGCCTTCTGATCGCTTGAGGATCAGTAGGTAAGTTCCCGTTCTGTAGATAATCAATGATCTCATCCTTCCAACATGCCTCAATCTCTACTGGCAGAGCATAGTCCAATGCTTGCGTCGGTTTTGACTCAACTCCTTTGCCAATAGAGGGCTGCTCTGAAGCCAATAGAGTTACTCGCCTTTCAACAAACACTTCGGCGGTACATGCAAATCATGACAAAGAGTCAGCGCGTTCATTCTCCGTTCGAGGGATCTGCGAGATAGAGAAAGTATTGAAGTTTGATGTCGCCTCCTTCAATTTTTCGAGATACTTTACTATTGCAGCCTCTTTTGCCTCATATCTTCCTTCGAGTTGATTAGCAATCAATTGTGAATCTGTGAATGCAACAAGCTTCGTTATACCCAACGATTTTGCCATTTGGATGCCAGCTAGCATAGCCTCATATTCCGCTTGATTATTCGTCACTTGAAAATTTAACTTTATTGCATAGTTGAATTCTCTACCATCCGCCGATTTTAGGTAAATTCCTGCACCACCAGCGTCGTTTGTAGACGATCCATCTACATGTAAAGTCCAAGTTCCCCTCGCAACTACATGTTTGTCCCTTTTGACCTCTTCCGTCACCATTGCTACATCAGGCGCTTGCTCCGCCTCTAAGATAGTTTCAGCCACAAAGTCCGCCAGTCTTTGTGCTTTGATCGCTGTTTTTGGCATATACTCCAAGCCATATTCTCCTAACTCGATTGCCCACTTCACCAGTCTCCCAGATGTTTCCGGTTTTGCCATAACTTGTTTCAATGGTTGATTAGTTAAGACAGTAACCGGATGTGATTGAAAGTATGGTCTTAACTTTCGTGCAGTTATCACAAGTGCGTATGCTAGCTTTTCGATCTCCAGATAATTCACCTCTGCCCCATTCAACACTTTGCTAACGTAAAAGATAGGCAAATGTTTCTTGTCTTCTTCGCGCACGAGTACTGTGCTTAGTGAATTCTTCGTTATGGCCAAGTAAAGATATAGCATCTCATTGTCCTTGGGCTTAGATAGTAATGGTGGTGTCGTAAGATACACCGTCAATTGACGAAAAGTCTCTTCACAATCATCAGTCCAAACAAACTTAGGTGTCTTAAGTAACTTCTTGAAAAAAGGTAAACTTTTTTCTGCAGAATGCGAAATGAATCGACTAAGTGCAGTGATCCTCCCCACCAAGCGTTGCACCTCTCGAACAGACTTGGGAGACGGTAGATCCATTATAGCTTTAATCTTGTCTGGGTTAGCTTCGATTCCTCTCTCATTAACCATGTACCCCAGAAACTTTCCAGCCTTAACACCAAAAGTGCATTTCTTGGGATTTAGCTTTATCCCGTATTGTTTCATGATACCAAAAGCCTCTTCCAAATGTTTTACGTGATCTTCCGCCTTTAGACTTTTGATAAGCATGTCATCAATGTAAACCTCCATAGTCTTGCCGAATTGATGGTAAAACATCTTGGCAACCAACCTCTAAAAGGTTGCTCCTGCATTCTTCAAACCAAACGGCATCACCTTGTAACAGTATATTCCTCTATCAGTAATAAAGGCCGTTTTATGTTGATCCTTTACTGCCATTAGTATTTGGTGGAAACCGCTCTGCGCATTGCAAAGACTTAGCAGTGCACACCCTGCTGTAGAGTCAACCACGAGATCAATCCTGGGCAAGGGGAAAGGATCTCGTGGGCAATGTTTGTTCAAGTCAGTGTAATCCACGCACATCCTCCATACGGTCGACTTCTTTGGAACTAGTACAACGTTGCTTAGCCATTCAGAGTATCGTACTTCAAATATGTGGCCTGCAGTAAGCTTTGTTTGTACCTCCAATTCTGGAGCCTTGTTCTTTTCATCACTAAAGTGTCTCTTCTTCTGTCGGATAGGTTTAGCATTCGGGTTAACATTCAGGTGATGTACCGCAACTCGGGGATCTATTCCCTTCAAGTTCGAGTCCGTCCATGCAAATACATCAAAGTTTCTTCGCAGGCATTCCAATAATGCCTTCTCAATCTCCGAGGTCAACTCACTTCCAATTTTAATGACCTTGTCAGGCTCATTATTCAACAGAACCACCTCCTTAAACTCTCTAGAAGGTTTCAAACGCTCAATTTCCATCTTCTTTTTATAGCGCAAAGTCGTTTTGTCTTCCTTTTCTTCCTCTGCCTTCTCCGAGGCGTCTTCAATATTGGGAGGAGTAGGATCCTCCTGCATCGCCTTTTGGTCCACTTGCGTAGCAAGCACCATCTCCGTATCAACTTGTTTTCCTATTTCAGGCGTCTCCAATGGGTGTATGTCAATCATCGCAACATTTGGATCCGTTCTAGCCTTGATAGGTTTAGTTGATGTAACATAGCAACTCCATGAATCACGATAGTTTGTAGTGAGTTCAGCAACTCCGCCAGGCGTTGGGAATTTGACCTTTCGATGCACCGTAGAGATGATCATAGCAAATGCCGTTATCCCAGGCCTTCCAATCAGCACGTTGTATGCAAAAGGTGTGTCAACAATGAGATATTCCACATTTAGTGTTCTCCTCTTTGGATTCACGCCAAAGGATGTTGGCAACATGATCCTTCCAACAGGTTTAACTTCACTTCCACCAAATCCCACTAGTGGCGAGTTAACATCAGTGATCTCGTATTGTCCAAGCTTCGTTTGTTGTAGAGCATCCATGAAGATGATGTTGGACGAACATCCATTATCAATCATTATCCTTTTTACCCCGTGATTTGCAATCACCGCGGACACTACCATAGGGCAATTCAAGTATTGCGCTTCCTTAGCTTGTGAAGACAAGCTGTCAAAATCGCTATCGTCGAATGTGATTCTTGTATCCAACTTGTCTACTGCGAAGACAAGATCTATCTCAGGGCGCTTCAGTCGTTCATTGTATATATCACGTGAGATGCGTTTTCTACTTTTGGCTGAGTCGGCGCCAGTTGGTCCGCCCGCAATCACATTGACTCCATTCTCAATATCATCGTTCCCATTACCACTTTTACGCTTTGGTTCATCCTTCTTCTCATGCGGAGATCTATCCCGCTTGCGTCCAGATGACGCCTTCTCTTGACGTGACTCTCTATTCTCAAAGACGTACTCAACGAGTTTCCCCTCTTGAATGAGTCGTTCAATCTCGTTCTTAAGGGCCTTGCATTCGTTAGTAAAATGCCCATTCTGCCTGTGGAACTTGCAATATTTCTTCGACACCTTGGTCTCCTCCGTCTCTCGGAACAGTTTTGGGGTTCTCAGCAACCCGCTATCTTTCTCAATGGCGTAGATTTCGCCAATTTGTTTCCTCAGTGGAGTATAATTGTCAAATTTCTTAAATGGTTGTCGATTGCGATCACGATCTTTGCCCCTTAACTCCTTCCTCTAATCTCTATATTTATTCTCCTTGCCCCCATGAATTCCCGGCGAATCCATCAACCCTTGATTCATGGTCGCCTCCCTAACTTCAATGACCTTACTAGCGAGGTCCATCACTTGCTCAATGGAATCAGGTGTGTTCCATGTTATTACGTCTATCAGCTTCTTGCTCCGGCAACGATGCTCCAATACAGAGATGACCAAGTCAACATTGGGAGCATTCACTCTACCAATCTCCAGATTCAGACGCTCGATATACCTTCCCAAAGGTTCCTCAGGTCCTCTATAGATATTAAACAGCGTGCTTGGAGATTCCTTCTTTATCCAATAAGTAGCAAACTTCTACGAACATGGTCCTAAATTATTCAGATGATTCGATTGAGCGCGAGCGCGAGTTTTTGAACCATTTCTTTGCAGGGCCTCTCAGACTGAGCAAAATAAGTTTTGCCCTCATATTCTCTACATACCCCAAGACCTGCAAATCTCAATCTAACTTATCATAATGTGTTACTGGATCGGTATTTCCATTATACTTCTTCAAGACAGGAAGATTAGTCCATTCCTTCAACGTTAAATTACTGATCGCCTCACAAAAGGGGTTTGGCCTCTCCCTTAGTGGAATATGTTCTGCAACAACAGGTTCCAGTCTTGGCACAACTCTCTCAGGCAAATCCCTATCTCTTCCGGCAGTTCGACTTGCTGCGGGTCGATGACCAGGAACTCTCTGCCTAGAATTTACCTCTCCGTCCCTCACTTCTCTATCTCGACCAGTTGCTTGACTGGGAGCTCTAATAGCATTAGTCCTCATTGAACGAGGATTCCTCCTTTCAGGCGAGGGAGATGGATCCCTGGCCTTGCCTCGAATCATCACGATGCTGGGTTTGATGAGTCCTTCCTTGCTGCAGTGCTGCAGGCTGCGCTGCTGGTTGTTGTGCTATTGGAGCCTGAACATTCTGTTGAGCAGAAGTGTTAGTCAATTGCTGCACAATCATTGGAACCATAGTCCTTTGGAATGCTGCCATGATTTGATCCAGCTGAGCGGAATTCAATAGTTGTTGTTCCGTGGGACGAACTTCAGGTTGATTCGCTGTGTGAGTTGGAGGATCAAGGGGAGTGCTGGGCGCTGCCACTGATGTTCGCTCAGAAGCATCAGGTGCCCGATTATCATCCTCCCTCTGTGACCTAGTCCATCCTGCCATTCCATTCTTCTCCGTTGCTCTCCGTTGAGCCATTAAGTGTCAATGTTTGTTACTAAGTGCGTATAGAGGTTCCCACAGACGGCGCCACTGATGTGGGGTATTTTTGTCTGGATACGTGTCAAATCTCCAATACTCCACGTCAGACTGCTTTAGTTTCTGATGGATGTTCAAGCAGCTTTTGAGTTCGGAACCTGCACTCAGCACCACACGTAAACTAAGCCGGTGCCTTCTCCGGCAAAGGCACTCCGACGCTCAAGTCAGATAGGTCGAATGTGAGGTATTGTCGTCAGAGACAATAGCTCGAATAAATAGGTCGAATTTAGCTCAAATAGGTCGAATTTGAGCCGTATATGTCGATTAAGTACACCTCGAAATGGTATTGAGAATCGAGATGAAGGCACCCGAATAGGTCGAATTACCCTCAAATAGCTCGAAATACACTCTATATAGATCGAACAAGAGCTATTGCAATATAGCTCGAATTATTGCTCTATAGCTCGAATTCGATGTATATAGCTCGAAATTAAATGCTTGGAAAAATAAAAACGTACCTTAGAATGAGGCATGGGACCCCCTTATATAGTAATAAGAGTCCTTATTCAGCTAGAAGTGCTATCCAAGTTGAACTACAACTCTAAATAGGTCGAATTAGACCTATTTTGAAATAGCTCGAATTGGGCCTTCAAATAGGTCAAACTGGGCCTCAAATAGATCGAATTTGGGCCCATATAGCTCGAACTGGACTTCTGGGCCTCAAATAGATCGAATTTGAGCCCATATAGCTCGAACTGGGCTTCTGGGCCTCAAATAGATCGAATTTGAGCCCATATAGCTCGGATTGAGCTTGATATAGCTCGAATTAGGCCTTTTCGGGCCCAAATAGATCTCGCTTGGGCTCAATTTGGGCCTACTTGGGCTGATTTCCGAGTTTTGCCTTGAATTGTAATTTTGCATTAAAAAATAATGGTGCTGACGTGGCATAATATGTCCCGAAATACGTTCGTGTATTGTATCGGATATTATGACGTGGCGGTACCGAAATATGGTACATCAAATATTAACATTAGCCAGACATGTTCATTGGGCGGGGCTAGCCCAGCCCAGGCCCGGTTTGGCCCGGGTCAAAACCCGGCCCGATTTGACCCGGACCCGTTCGAATTCCTTTTTTTTGGTTTGGTTTTTTTTTTTTTGCCTTTTTGCATTACTCTTATTGAATGACACAACTATGAAAATAATGGCACAATGATGAAATTAATTTGTTTATTATTATGCCTTCAAAGAAAGTCATAAATTGTAAACCACAAAAGGAGGTGAAACGATATTCGATGAAATAAAACATAAAAGGGTAACTTAGGAAAAAAAAACCTAATGAGAAAAACATACAAATGGTTGAATGATTCTACTATCTAGTGAAAAAAAAAACATAAAAGGATAACTTAGTAAAAAAAAGGTGTAATTTTAAAAAATACATAAAAAGTTAACGTTAAAATAAAAAGAATCAGAGTGTTAGTCCGGTGAGGTCGATGTGAACTTCTGAATCCTTGATGTTGTAAAGACTTTGCGCCGTTTTGAGATTTGCTTCACGCCATGCCTGGTCCAAACCATTCTTCCACATCATACAAAATTTAATCGATGTTGGTGTTAATCGAGTTCTGTGGTCCGTGGTCAAGTTCTTTCCGTGACTAAAACACGATTCGGATGCAACTATAGACATTTGAACCGTTAACAAATCACGAGCTATACGAGCAATAACTGGGTACGCGCCTTCTATATGCTTCCACCATTGCAATATATCGAATTTCACACCTTCGACTTCCTCTTCTGGTACCCTGTTTAGATAATAGTTAAACTCTTCGAACCCATTCTCTGTTGATGTCCGAGTCCTCTTGCTACCAAACGTCCTTTTAATTAGACTTTTCACCTTGCTAGTTGATGATTCATTTTCTCGAGCAGCACGTTGGCGTTGAGGAGTTGATGGGCCGCGAAAGTACAATTGGTGGAGTTGTTTAAATGTCGCCATTATTCGAGCCCTTTCGTCATCTTCATCAAAAACTAAACTCAAACCATCATAGTACATTTTTAGTAGATCAATGCAAGAATTTAATCTTATCCGAGGATCTAAACATGCAGATAAGATGGCAACTTCGGGCACTTTGTTATAATATTTCAACCATTTGACCTCCATTCCCCGAACTATCATTGAAACCTCTGATTCACCTACCTCTTCTTGAGTTTCTGTATCCGACATCGTTTGATGTCCCCTACATGATATCCCAATTCCTGCCTTGTTTCTTCAAATAATTGCACAACATTTACTAAATGCATCAACATCTCATTTGAAGTAGGTTTGTAAACCTTTGACATTGCTTTCGTAACTTCGTCAAACTTTGCTAAAAAAGGTACAATCACTCCACAAATTCTCCAATTTTCGGAATCACATTGAGGAGCACCAACGTGCATGTGATTTTCACAAAAAACAGTTATAGTAGTTTCCATAGGCAATGCACGAAGTATCATTTTATATGTTGAGTTCCACCTCGTTGGAACATCTAGATAAGGAACTCTAAATGGTGCTTTCATTTGCTGGCACATTTTTTCATAATAATGAAGTCTAGCTGGACTAACTTTAATATAAGTTAGACAGTTTCTAAGAGTTTGTATATATTGGGCCACCATTTTTAAACCGTTTTTCACACATAAATGTAAAATATGACAAATGCACTTAACATGAAATATGCTACCGTTAAGCATTGGATTAAGAAGTTGTTTCAAAGATCCTATAGCACTAATATTGTTGCTAGCATTATCTAAACTAAGGCTCATTATTTTACTTTCTATGTTGTATTCCTCGAACGTTTCCGTCCAGGCTCTACAAAGTAGTGGACCCGTATGGGGGAAGTCTAAGTCTATAAACTCGATTGTTCTTGTACGCATCATCCACTCAGGATCTATCCAATGTGCAGTTATACACATATAACTTGAACTACCTACGGATTGCCACAAATCTGATGTGAAAGAAATTCTCGCATCCAAGTTCATTAACATTTGTTTTAGTTCAACCTTATATTTTACAAATTGCTTATAACCATCCCTATAGCATGTATGTCTACTAACGAATTTAGCATCGGGACAAAAGGCTTTGCGTACCCATTTTTCTACTATTTTGTTTTCCGCAAACGTGAAAGGCAAATCATTTTGAACAATAAACTCGGCAGTTGCAATACGAGCAATTTGGGCGTCATACCTGAAGGGAGCCTTACCCCCTGTTGCACCGGCCCAAGAGGTCTCGCCTGTGCTCATCCGATCTTGATGATTCGTCCGTTGCAAATGTCTAGACAACGTATCTGTACCACTATTTTTAGTAAATTTGAATACAACCTTACAAATTTGGCAAGTAGCCATCTCGTTGTCGGCATCCTTCGCGAAATGTTCCCACACTTTTGATTTCAATTTCTTTGAACGAGTAGAGGGAGGTTGTGGAGAATCAGGTGCCTCCTCGTTTTCCTCCTCTGCATCATAAGGTGGTTGAGAATCATCCAAATTTGCGTCTCCTCCTTGAGATTGTGGAGTATCAAAATTCAGATGACGATTAAATTCCACAAACTGCTCTGTGTTTGCAGCTGGTACGTTACGCATTTCCTCCCGTTGCTCCGTGTTGGAGCAAAAAGGATCAAATTGTTGGTGCACCCAAGCTTGATTTAAGTCCACGACGTTGCCCCTTCGGAATGGAACATCGTGCATTCCTTGAAATGAACTACTTGGACCTTGATGAACAAATGGTGCACAATCTTATGGAACATTTGGTGTTCTGTATCTAGTTTGATCACTTTCTTCATCAGAAGAAACATTACTACCACGCCTTGGCATTTTTGGATTTTTTTTTCGGAGTTTAGAACAATTGGTAAAATATAAGAAAGTAATATTCGGAAAATTAAAGATATTAATTGCTAAAATAGAGGGATTAAAATGAGTAGATAGGAGTAAATTTGAAGAGATCTTAGAATAAGGTGAAGAGAGGTAGTGAAAAAATGAAAAGAGTGGGGGGGTATTAATAGTTATGAAAAAAGGAGTGGGGGGGGGGGGGTTAAAAAAACAAAAAAGAAAAAAAAAAGCAAAAGTGGAACACGCGGCAGAGCCGTTGGGCGCCCAACGGTTCAAATAATGACCGTTGGGCTCCCAACGGCAATTATTTGAACCGTTGGGAGGCAGCCATTGGCTGCTTCCCAACGACTCCAAATTTAAAAAATTTTTTTTTTATTTATTTTTGCTTGGGTTTGGCCCAGACTTAAAAGCTGGGCCATAAAATTAAAAAAAAAATGGCCCGCCTAGGACCGGCCAGGACCGGATTTGGCCCGCTCGACTAAAGTGGGCCGGTCCCGGGCTACCAAATCCGGGCCTGGTCCGAATTTTTTCTGGGCCGGGCCAACCCGGCCCAGTGAGCATATCTGACATTAGCAAACATGAGCCGCTTCTGGACTTTAGTAACCTTCCTTCATTCTCTGGCGGGGTAGTTTTTCTTTTCATCCACCTTCCATTTTTATTTTTCTGTCAAATTAATTTTATGTGGTCTGACAATTCTTGTGTTCTTTCCCTCATCAGGCCAGGAGTGATGTTGCTGTATCCACTGTAAGATTCTCTCCCTCTCTCTGCAAATGTTTTAACGTATGCGTCGATTTTGAATTGGCCGTGATATGATTGTTGATCAGATATGCGTCGGTGGTAGCGATAGAGACGACGTCGAAAATAGACGACGAACAGTGGCTTGCGTATTGGATTCTCTACTCTTTTGTGACTCTGACTGAGATGCTACTCCAACCAGTCTTAGAATGGATACCGATATGGTACGATTTGAAGCTGGCATTTGTTGTGTGGCTGGTGCTACCTCAGTTCAGAGGAGCTACCTTCCTGTACCAGAAGTTTGTAAGAGAGAAGCTAATCAAGAAATATGGAGGCGCACACTTCATCAATCACCAAATATTGCCAAGGCCAAGAACAAGTTCGTCGATTTTGTATCTGGGAACAAGGTATTATTAATTAATTCATTCATTCTTCGCTTTTTTCTTAGTAAATGTTACTTCAGCTGTTTGTCCTAACTATTTGTGATATATGTTCGGTGTGATAGGGAGAACATGAAGCTTATTAGCCAATGAAGGATATTGTTAGTTTCTGCTCTTGACCGCCGAGTTGTTGTTGTCTGTTTATGACTTGTCTTTTTTGCTCTTCTTTATGTAATAATGTACTCTGTTCGGAAACGATCTCTTGTTGTAAATGTTGCGGAATTTCCTTTTCTAATAGATCTGTGATTATGTTTTGTCTAAAAAAAAAAAAGACTTACTAACCACTTACCAGGATGTTTTGTTGCCGATTTCAATTAAGTTCTTTCACGCAAATGGGGTGTGATGACGGTGATCTACCGAAAGGTGCAAATTGCAAATAGTAGAGAATATTGGTTTGATGAGAAAGTTGGAGTGATTGTAAAGATGTTAACTGGGCCGTGCCAATTCGGCCCGGCACGACCCAGCTCGCCAAAAAGACGGCCCGGCACGCATATTTTGCGTGCCGGGCCATGCGGGCCAGTCAAATGCGTGCCTGGGCTGTTCTGGCCCGGCACGCATTTGACCCGCTAAATAGTGGGCCACGCGGGCCCACCACTTTTTTTTTTTTTTTTTTTTTTTGGCCCAGCTGGCAGCTGGGCCAAAATATTCAAGAATGCTGACCCACCAAAAGGTGGGTCAGCAATTCAGCATTGCTAAAAGCGTGGCATTGTGGCCACGCCAATGCCACGCTTTTGGTGCAAATTGCACCAATTTGAATGTAGCCGTTGCTTTTGCAACGGCTACAATTCAAAACGGTTCAATTTCTCTGAAATTGGACCGTTCTGAATTCAACAATCAAATCAGGCGCCTGAAAATTTCAGGTGCCAATTTTCCTTTTTTTTTTAAAAAAAAAAAAGATAAATTTTAAATACTATAAATACCCCCTACCTCTTTTAATTTTTCCCACTTTCAATCATCCAATTCTATTCTATCTCTTCTCTCTATCCAAAATCCACATAATCCTAGATATTTTATTACTTAGTGTTTTATTTAAATTACTAGTTTTTTTATAAAATTAAAAAACTATAAATACCCCATACCTCTTCTATTTTTTCCCACTTTCAATCATCCAATTCTATTTTATTTCTTCTCTCTATCCAAAATCTACATAATCCTAAATATTTTATTACTTAGTGTTTTATTTAAATTACTAGTATTTTATATCCTCTTCAAATTCTTTCTCACAATATATTCGTTTTATTTTCTATTATGGCGAATGAAGAAAATCGTCGTGGCCAATCCGTCCCACCTTTTCCCGATATTAATGAAATGCCACCACAATTCTTATTTCCAATAGGTGGAGTTCCAAGTACCGATTCGTATCCGCAACACCGTGCTAATGCATCATATGAAGATTCACTTTTTGTGGACACGTGCAATATTCAACCCGTGACCTCACAAGAGTTCGTTCACAATTTTAATATGGGCATTGGATTTTCGGCAATGGATACGCAATTAGGAATCGGGCAACACGTAGGCAATTATCAACAAGAACATCATTTTGGGCCCGGTTTTGGCCCTTCCAACTACAATGCCGGCCCTTCCAACTACAATGCCGGCCATACGTCGGCAAACATGGCGGAGGGCAACCCGACCGGTGGCGCTTCAACGGGCGGGGGCTCGGACGATGAAACAACGGAAGGAGAACATGAAGAAATGGACGAAGAAATGGGTGAAGAAGAAATTCCCGATACTCCAGTCGAGCAAATGGGCCATGCCACAACCTCAACTCGACCAAGAAAGAAGAAATCAACGGTATGGAAATTTTTTTCAAAAGTGACTGGTTCTAACTGGGCTCATTGTTTACTTTGTAAGACAAGATATTCTAACAAAATATCAAGCGGGACGGGCACACTAACGAGACATTTGGAGAGAGAACATAAAGATCGCGAAGTGAACGGGCCGGAAATGCAACGACAACTAGACGGTACTATGGCACCGTGGAGGTATGACAAAGCTTACATGCGTATTTGTTTTGCTCAATTTATAGTTCAAAATGAGTTGCCCTTTAGTTTTGCACAAAATGAATTGTTTGAAAATTTTATACAAAAAGCTGTGCAATGCAAATTTAAGAAAGTCTCTAGGGGTACTTGTTTTAAGGATGGTGTTAAACAATATAAGAACGATATTATAGAATTAAAAAATGAGTTTAGAAATTTTAATGGTAAAATCTCTTTGACTTCTGATTTGTGGCAAGGTAGTGGATCCATTCATTTTAGTTGCATTACCGCACATTGGATAGATAAAGATTGGGTTATGCGTAAAAGAATTATTGAATTTGCACAATTAGACTCGCCTCACACCGGGGATTTGATATGCGATGCCACAATATCCGCTTTAGATTATTGGGGTATTAAAGATAAAATTTTAAGCATTTCTTTAGATAATGCTAGTAACAATGTAAATGCTATAAAGTCACTCAAACCGGCAATGAATCTTATACTCGACGGTCAATTTTATTTCATGTTAGATGCATATGTCATATTTTGCATTTATGTGTTAAAGATGGACTATCTGTGTTAATTGAGTCAATTCATAGAATTAGAGTTTGTTTATCTCACATTAACAGTTATCCTAGTAGAGTACAACAATTTAATGCTGTGTGTGCAACCCACGGCATGCCCGTTAAACATATTTATCTTGATGTACCACATAGATGGAGTGCTACATATAGAATGTTAATTGAGGCCCAACCATATAAAGATCCAATTACTTTTTTTTTGTCACCGAGCACTTGGCCCAACTTCTGTTTTTGCCAACGATTGGGAAGTCTGTGATATACTTGTTCCATATTTAGCGGTTTTTTCAAAGTTTACGGATATTATGTCTTCATGTTATACTCCTACATCGAACATAATGTTATTGTATATGGTTTCTGTTGTCAAATTATTCCGTGATCATAGAGAACATGCAACTTTGAAACCAAGCATAACAGAAATGGAAAAGAAATGGGTAAAGTATTATAAGAAAGTTCCTAATATTTGTATTTTATCTAGTTGCTTAGACACACGTGTTAGATTAGATGGAACTATACGACTATTAGAACTATATCATGCGGCTTTAAACAATGAATTTGATTCTAACACAGAACGTTTTAGAATATTAAATATGCTTTATCGTTTACATGACATGTATGCTCCATCTGTTGAAATGGAAGAATCTCCTACTAATGCTTCTAGAGGTAGTGGTTTTACTATTTTTGACGAATTGTTGTCAAGCCAACAATCTAAACAATCAAGTACAGGAAATTATAGTGAAATCAACTTATTTGTACAAAAAGGACCTCAAAAAGTGGACAAAAAATTTGACATACTAAAATGGTGGAAACAAAACGAGCCAGTAACCCCTGTCTTGGCTCGTATTGCCAAAGACTTACTTAGTTCGCAGATGTCTACAGTTGTATCGGAGCGTGCTTTTAGTGCAGGTCATCGTGTGCTTACGGACGCAAGAAACAGATTGAAACCGGATAATGTAAAGTTTTGCATGATTTGGAAAGACATGCTCGACCAACAATACAGAGAAAAAAATTTGAGGAAGGTTGAAACGGTCTTGGGAACGAATGAAGATGACGATAATGAAGACGCAACCATGCCATATGATTTTACAAATATCCACTAAATTGAACATTTGCAAGCTGCAACATATTTTTTTTAGTTAACCTTTTATGTTTTTTTTAATGATTTTATTTTGAAGTTCACTTTTTATGTTTTTTTGTTTAGCTCAATTTATAGCCCTTTTAATGCTAAAATTTATCCCTTTTTATTTCTAAGTTCACATTTTTTGTATTTTTTGGTAGAATACAATTGTTAGTTTACCTCTTTTTATAAAAGTTTGCTTGTTAGTACTTAGTTTAATTATAAATCATCAATGTTAAATTGAAAAATTCTCTTCTTTTTACGAGAATTCAATGAAGAAAGTCCTTTTTTTTTAAATATTTGTGCACAAGTTTTTCCAGCATTTTTATTTTTTTCCAACAACTTTTTTCCATGTTATTACTTAATATTAAGTAAAAAAAAAAATACAATTGGGCCGTGCTGGGCCGAATTGGCGCGAATCTGGCCCAGCACGGCACGGCCCGTGTTGCCACAGCCCAGGCATGGCCCGACACGCCTAGCTCGCAAGCCAGGCGAATCCGGCTCGGGCCAGCCCGGCACAGCCCAATTGCCATCTTTAAGTGATTGTGATGATGCTAATAAAGCATTTAGAGGGTAATCTGTGCAAGGTCCACCTAAACATCTGCTACACGTACGGCTACTTAGCAAAGATGGGTGGATTTGACTACCGTTTTACATAATGATATCAAGTTGAACCAAACTTACGGCCAAACACCAATGACCAAACTTAGCGAGTCTACCCCAAACTTATTTATATTAAAAAACTCATTTTATTTATATAGATATAGTTTTTTATAATACATTTAAAAAGAAACAAAGTTTTTAAAAAATCTTTTGTATAAGAAATTGCATTTATAAATTTAAGCTATAAAAAACTTAATTAGATATTTGAAATCAAGATTGTATATTTATAATTTGATTAATTAATAAATAAAAGATAAAAAAAAAAGGTTGAACGTCTTTTTTCCCACCCGCACTAAACACACCGACCACCCTTGGCAGGTTTAGCTACAAAACCCGGGGGATCGTCGAAGGCGGAGAGAGTTGGAAGGAGATAAGAATCGATCGATTTGGTAGGGAGGGGAGGGGAATCGAGTAGAGGAGCAAACGTAGGAGTGGCCTAAGGTTTGCGGGCTCGAGTTTGGGGGTTTTACAAGACGGACCTCAACTGTGGTGAGATGTAGAGGGTCGTCGGAGGTTGGAGAGACGATCTCAAACCTTCGAATTCATCTCAAATCCTCAACAATGTCAGAAGATGGCAGACTAAGAAGATGACCCACTTTACCTTTTCTTTTTTTTTTTTTTTTCCTTTTTTATTAATTAAATCATTTAATAATTTTACTAATAAAATAAACTATCAATAAGATAGTCTTTATAAAAAATGTTTGAATATATAATTGAAAAACAGATTCTAGTTTTATAACCTTTTAAGTAAAACTTTTAAAAAACTAAATACATGAGGGCAAATATGACATTTAATATTTTGTAAACTGGAATTTGTTTTTAAATCCAAGTGGATGCATATGTAGAGTCTCACTTAGGTGGCAGGTTGACCTGGATCAAAATCACCAAATTTAATTCCATGTCAAACCCCTGTGCGCAATTTCGGCTCAATTTCGAATTTTCGGTGTCGAAGTACTCAAATTGACAAAATCGCCTAATTAGAGTACCTAAAATGATGACTGTCACCGGCACAAAGTTTGAAAGTGTGCCAAGTTAAGGCACCAACAATGAATTATTCCCGCCCCACGTGTGCCCATGGTGAACGTGCATATAATTCTGTGTCGTTTACGGGGGCGCGAAACCTCAAGTTATGAGAATCTTAAATAATCAAATAAAAATATAGCTCAATTTTTTTTTTTTTTTTTTTTTTTGTTTTGTTTTGAAACAATAGATCACAAGTTTGAACACGAAATATCTGAAGAGGACAATATGCATCTACGGCTGAGAATAATAATAAATATATAGGAGTTGAATGAAGATATTTTTGTTCGTAACCTAAATTATTAAGAAACTACTGAGTTTCCTTGAACTATAATGACTTCCTATTTTGTTGCTAGAAAACAATAATATGACTTAAGTCACATAAAACGTATGTGTAAGCATGTGCGCCTTTAAATTTACAAATATGATTGCACTTTATTGCGTTTAATAAAATAATTAAAAATATTTATTTATGTGAAGATAAATAGTAATAGTAGTAAATAAGTAATTATAAAAGATTAAATTTAAAATAAATAATTCATCAATGTCTACTTATCTATTCATAGGTAGAAGTGAATTCGATTTTCGATGTGAGTAATTGTATCTCTCTGTTTTTTTATTTGTTCTTATTTTCTTTTCTTATGAAAACAAAGATTTCATCACCTACTCCTCAATTTTATTTTATTATTCTTTGTCTTTAGGCTTACTGGTCAATACTTAACAATATAGCCATTTGATGTTATGTTTTCTATTTTAATTTTCTCTCCATATTTTAGTTCATTTTAATTTTTTTTTTTAATTTTTATGTTCTTACCTATTAAGTCACCACCAACATTGTGAGAGGATTTAAACGCTTCTTACTTCAATCTTCCGTTTCTATAATTTTCAATATAGTCAAAGGAGAAAGCACTAGGCACATGAAGTAGACTAGAGGTGGAGCAAAATGTATATTTGAATATATGTAAAGTAAGAATTCATAGTGCAAGAACTATGTATTTTTAGTGCGAGAACTATGAGTTTTAAAAGCGACTTAGTGCGTAGCACTTGCACTCAATTCGCGAGAGCGCAATTAATGCGCAGTGCATTGACCAACGATGGAGGATTATGTGACTTATGTCATGACTTTTTTTCGCAAAATTCTAGAAATTATTGTTAGGGGTTCGCACTTGTGTCATTAGGGGCGGACTCACATAGAGGCTAGGGTGGGCTCTGACCTGAGTCAATTTCACATCCAAATCCAATAGGTTGGTATATGTGTTAACATGTAACCTAGTTTAAATCTATTGTAGTTTGAAAATAATTACACTTTGGTCAAAATAAAATCACATCTTAAAAAAATTCACAAAACAACTCAATCCACTAAAATATCCCCGCTTAATTGGTCAACGTTTGATTTTAAATTCTCATTAATTATTTATAAGTTAATCAAACTTCATTGTCAATTTTTGTTATTTTCCTTTAATTTGATAAGTGATGCTTATTGTCACACAAATCTTAGTTATCTTTTGATAACTTTTTGAAAATATATCAACATTAGGTTTTATGTTATTTTATCAATATTTATGTACTCGAAATTGATTGAGTGTTTGAAAGTGAGACTACTGTACTCTTTTATATGTACAAAAGATGTTTTTAGGATATTATTTTGTTTAATTGTTTGATAGATTCTAAGGCTCCGATTGGTTCAACGCAAAATGGAGGAAAAGAAAAAAAAATAGCGAAAAATAGGAATTTCCCAGAAAACTTCCATGAAAAATTAAATGTTTTCTCTATTTTCTATACTTGTCATCAATTTGACATTGCAAAAAGTATTATTATACTTTAAAGCTTAAAGTATATGGTAAAATTATATTAAAGTTACTTTTTATAATATAATTAATATATAAGTTTTTTTTTAAATAAAAACAATATCACATAATTAATATGAATTTAATGTCTTCAACCTTCAAAAAACGTTATTATTCAATACAACTGAAATACAAAAAATGGAGTGAGTAAAATAAGTCAAATTTCTCAATTTAAAAACATGTAAAATTAAAACTTATTCATAACTCCTCCACGCCATGTCAGCTTCAGACTGAAACTTTTGCAACCAACATTGTCTTCCGCCAGGATCTTATCATTTTCATTCAAAAAGCCGAAAGCAGATTCAAGAATCAATTCATTAAATCCTTCGCTCTTCGTAACTTTAGAATACAGGATAAGCTGTGTGATCTTGGGTGTTGGTCAATTTGATTGCATTAACCACTTCACCAATTTTTTCTGCATGCTTATTTATCTTTTCAGTGTACTCATCCATAGAGTGAACTATTTTACCATGTTTTCGTACACAAGAAAAGACCGTTGAGTTTGGTACTGGTACCTTAGCGCTATTAATGGATGCCGTAATATCTTCAAGACCAATCTTAGTTATTTCTTCAGTATCACATATATCATCTGATTTAGAAAAAGACCCAGTAGCTTGATCATCTCCACATACAATACGCATTTCGCCATACATAAAAGTTGGTTTGTTTAAGTATTGCAACTCTTGGACGTGCTTAAAAGCGTACAATTTAGTACATGTAAAATAATAATATAGAACAATCTCTAGGTATGTGAATGCACTTATACGAATGTAATATTTGTAGACATTTTCTCAGCATTTCCACATCTTTTGAGTATCATCTCAACTCATTCCACTATTATTATTTTCAATCTTTTTAAGTTCCTTGTAGTTTTTCTTAATTGTCTTCAAATGGTCTCCACATTTTCTAAGTTGCAAACTAGTTTAAACTTTTTTGGAACTTCTTTTGCTACTCGTGTGAAGCTTGATTTGTTAAATGATTTGTCCACCTTGTAAGTTGTAACCTTGTCTGCCCTCTTCAACAAAACTCAATAAGAAATTGATCCATAGTTTTAGTCCTCCTGGGTTGTTTTGAATCACATTCTGCTCTTACAGCCCTGGCATTTTCTCTAGATGTATCCATCTTTCTTTGTGTAATCCCACAAAATAATCAAACAATTATTACTAAATATTGGACAAAGAATCTCGCCCTGTCTAGCCGTCTTTTAAGCTTTGTGTCATCTCAAATTTCTCTATCCTCCCAACTCATGCGAACATCTTATGTCATACATAATCTTTCCGTGCATGAACTCCCTGCAATTCCATCCAAGTAAGCCTCTCCTTAGGTAACTCCTCAATCAGCCGAGGAGTAGGCGTCAACTTACTGAAAAACCGTTCTCTCCATGAACTTTCCTTTTTAATCAGATCCTTAAGGACCTCATCGTCATAGGTCGATAACAACACCAAATTCCCTTTCATCGGACTGCATCTAATTAAATGATAACGCAACGTCCGAATGCTATCAGACAAGAGAGTCATGACGCCAAAGTTTCCAAGATATCCCGCGTAAACTCGGCTTAACCACTTCATATCATTCTCATTGACTATATATTTCGTGCGTCGCCAGTTTTCCTCAGTATACTACTTCTCTAAATGGCTTCTGTCATTTTTTACATTTTCTGAAGTTGTCTCTACATCAGAACGACCATGCCGTAAACTACCTTGAAAAATGCCTACGCCAGATTTATTTGTCGATTTCCACCCTGAAGGATTAGGTTCTTTCCCGAACTTTTGTAGTATTCACTTTAAGCTTGAATCCTCCAATCCATATGGAATTAAGTCTGTGCTCCTAGGATTAGATATTTCCAACTCTCTTGAATCCCACAAAACCAAAGCGAACCCCCGCTCTCGTTCGTTTGATGGGGATGAACACATCCTAGACTTTTCCGTACCTTTGAACAATCCCCACAGATCTTCCGAGTGCCAATCTTTGGCAAAGTTGATGACGAAAAGAGTAGAAAGCTCGGCCTCCCTGTGACCACAAAATAATTCTGTTTTTTTGTTTTTTTATTTTTTTGACAATCCCAATCTCAATTATGTTAATCTCCTATAAATTTCAACTCAAAACCTCGATTACATTTGAATGGTAAGTTTCTAAAAGGGCAACGATAGGGTTTTAAATAATTGAGATCCATTTCCAAGCATTTCTTTGAGCAGTCATTGGAGTTCTTTAATTAATTCACGAAAATCTAGTTTAAGTTTTTTCAACCGACAAAGGTCTCAATTTCTTTTAGGGTCAATTGCGTTCACCTCTTATTATTTGGAGTGTTTTGTGAAGTGCACCCTAACGTTTCAAAAAGAGCACTTTGCCCCCCTAACATTTGTAAATTTGCCCCCTGAATCCTTAATCTACCGTTCATCTTTGCCACGTGGCTATCTTTTTCATTCATTAGATTTGGCACCAGGGTGCAAATCGCACATTTACAAATATTAGGGGGCAAAATGCTCTTTTTGAAACATTAGGGGGCACTTTGCAAAACACCCCAAATATTAAGGGGCAAAACACAATTGACCCTTTCTTTTATATTAAAACTTCTCGATATATCTACTAAAGCTTAATATGATTTACACATTAGTCATAGTGTATGGCATTATCTAAGTTTTAAATTACTATGTTTTTAAATTCATCAATAAATCGAAACTTTACTGATAATTTAAAGGAATACATTGTTTCATGCTTAATTACAGCGCCCGTTAATAATAAGAACAGACATGAGTCGACAAACAACTTCAACTTTGCAGAACATAATTCGAAATACCAATAGCAGTTTCTTCGTGAACTCAATAAGACAATCTTACCAATAAATCAACACACAAGTTCGTAATGGAAAAACCAAGGAACAGAATAATATATAGTGAAAACAATAGAAAGATTGCAGTGCTTTCATATCTGCATAAGTAGTTCAAATTTCTTCATGGCAGGGGCAGGCAATCCCAGAAGCACATTAATGCTTTTTCTTTGTTTCCCATGAGAAAGGAACAAAATCACTTCTTTTTCGGGCAACACCACGGGCCCTGACAGAACAGGCTCCCCCCAACCAAAATCTGTAGTGTGGAAAGACAACCTCGACCAAGTAGTGATCAAGAGAGTTGCGGTAAGAGAAGGCCGAGATCGAGTTGCTTCAAAGTAATCGATAGCTGACCTCATATAACCATCAGTCACCATATTAACTGCCTCCTTAACTAGTTTTACGGTAAAGGAAAGCGGGTTCTCGACCAGTTCACCTGCAGCGCAGAGGGAGTTTGTTAACACAATGGCGTTCCCAAAGTACTTTTCTGGGATGGGTGGATTAAATCTCTGACGCCCATCCACGGCAAAAAGAAGCTTTGTTTGTTGATCGGGTTTGAGGTTCAATGCCTCGCTTCGAGCTTTCCAGACGAATGCAGACAAGGCCTCGAATGTAGTGCACTTATCTAGAGTTCCATCTTCCAGGGCTTTGTTCTTGAGGTGATCGAGCTTTTCAGGGTCGAAGCAGAAGGATCTGTAAAGCATTTCTTCACTGTAAAGGTCGGAATTTGATAAGTCTTCAATCTCAGCAAATTCGTGGTGGGAGAATTCTGGCTTAGGTGGACTTCTTGGTTTCAGGATGGTTCTATCCATGAACGGAAGAACTTTAAGTGGAAAGCCCCTGGCAATGTCACCCCAAGCGTTCACAAATTCCATTGCACCAATTCCATCAAACATACAGTGATTCATGCACAACCCGAGAACGAAACCACCACATTTGAATTTTGTCACCTATCAGCAAAAGTTAACTAAGCTTAATAAACTGGTTTTATAAAAACCAAAACGAAAACGATCATCTAATAAAATGTGCTTACTTGAGCTGTCAAAGGGGGAATCTCCAATACGTTTTTGGCACCTGGAATGTCATAAACCAGCTTGCCTAAGGTCACTGGATCAGGTCTTGTAATATCTCCTAATTCTTTTAGTTCACACTCTGCCTCTGCCTCAACAAAGACCGCCCCTTCCCCGGTGCAATTGACTATAAGCTTCATCTCGGGGCTTATTGTAAGACGCCCGGCCAATGGATAATAGTGCACGAGAACCTTAGCCAAGGCATCCTTGATCACATCAACTGCAGTCTCATTGCCTATCTCCTCTGACTTAAAGCAGTAAATCGTGCGAACTATAACCGCAATGTTTTGGTCCAAGTTAGATAAGTAGTAGTAACCTTTCTCTGTCTCGTCTGCGGGAGGAACCACAGTCGGCTGGCCTTGTTTCACAAAAAGTTCAAACACATTGCTGCCACCGTTCTCCATTTCGATTAAATTACACCCCCAACTTTCAAAACTACATGAAACGGAAGAAAATAAATTATGAGAAAACGTCGAACCCTTTCGAAATATGGAAATAAAAAGAAAAAAAGATTAGTTATATGTTAGAGAAGATGCAGCATTTGAAACAATTGAATTTTACCTGAAAAGCACAGGAAACTGATTTACTTTTTCTCCGGATATAATGGCTGAAACTTGAATGCTATAGAATATGGGATTTGCCAAATATATATAGGAAGAAAATGGACAAGGAACATTGAAAACAGCTGAGTTTTGGTTAACAAAGATGTACTATTGAAAGGGACTAGTGATTTAACTTGTCCAAGCCGCAAGATATATTAATGGAAGATACTCTGATGCATAGTTTATCGCAGAGATGTCTGAATATTATTTTGATCAAATTGTTGTATGTTAAGATTGTGAAATTGTCATACAGTTGTGGTAGGTTACTTGCCGCAACCTATATATTACCAGCAATGGGAATTGGGAGATTAATTCAGAGACTTGTGGGGGTGGTTTGGTGGGGTTGGCATCCAAATAATGTTTGCTTTGTTCTGCTTATGCCAATTTGTTTTAATAATTTTAGGACATTTTATCACTTCACTTCAATGTTATTTATTTTATTTTAACACCGATGTAAGGACAGAGCGGAAGATTATGATTATATTCTTACAAGATTAATGTCCCATAAAGTGGGCATACTTGTTGCACATGGTCAATGTTATTAAACTTGTGGACAATAGCATGTTTGTAACATTTTCCTTTAATTATTTTCAAGGGTAGTATCGAATACAGTGACAATTTGAACTGATTCATTCTATTTGTGTTCCGATTTAACTCAGATGATGATCATTTAGTATAGGGAGATAATATATACGAGCAAAATTTTTAATTACAGAGCAATTTCTCATGATTTACTAATCTATCCTTTCTAATTAAATAGACAAATTGATCCTTCCCCTTTTAATCTCCTTAATTTCTCTACATAGAATCACTATAAAATAAAAACATTTTCATGTATTAAAGATTGTGTTTCTCTTTTCGTACATGTCTACCAACAAAATAGAAAGAAAAGAAAACTTCATTTGTGATTTTTTTCCAAATTTAAAAATTAGATGAATGTTTCCTCCAAATGATTCTCGATATTTTTTTGTTAAATGGGTTATTATAAAATTTGGTTTTCTTCTTTATTGTTTTTTTCCTTTTGGTTCTTGGGAACAAAAATTTGACGCCCTACTTTTAATTATTATGCTGACACGTGTCAGCATTTTTGCCGTTGGATTTGGACCCAGGGGACAAAGTGCTTATTTAGCCATTGTATAAGGGACAAGTTGGCAAAAATAAAAGGATAGGGGGCAAAGTGCAATCTATGGCATAATATAGGGGGTTTAACGTTTTTATCCCGAAGGAAAACAAACATGAATTATTTTTGTTTTCAGTACTTCATACTTTATAATTATTTATTTGTTTACGTTTTCAGTACTTTATAATTATTTCCATGCTTTTTGTACTTTTTGAGATTCGATCAAGAAAAATACGTTGAATTAGGTAATTAACAGAAAATTCCCCATTGAACATGAATTGGATTTGTTTTTAAGATTAATTCTTTCAAAAAAAAAAAGAATACAGTGAGAATTGGAACCGGTACATTCTATTTGTGTTCCGATTTAACCCAGATGATGATCAATTAGTATAGGGCGAAGCCAATCTAGAGGCTGAATTTTGCATGGCCGAGGATAAATTTTGCATGAAATAAATATATTATGTATATTTGCATACCTCGTATAACTTCGCTAGTGAATTTATTCCTGTCTGTCCCAAGTCAGGGTAAAGGAGAAAGGTTGTGGTAGAACTTCGTCATTTTTTACGATATGAACCATTTGCGTATATATATATATATATATATATATATATATATATATACACTTATTTAGGAAAGACTAAAAAAATGAGAAATATAAACTCATTTCGTCACTCAGTCAAACTTGTTTCATTGTCAATTATGTTATCCAATTAAAACATTCAGCCATAATCCAACTTCAACAGCAAATACACCTCAAACCCATCAGTTTTACCATCAACAAATTTCATCTTTTCCACTCTCGCTGGGACCCGAACCCAATTTCAAAGACTTTTCACTTTTTCAGCAAGTTAGCATTCCTTGCTGCTTATAGGTTCTTTTTTCATCTTATATATATATATATATATATTTATTATCCATTGGTCATCTATATTTATTGAGCTGTGTAAGTTACTCCAAGGCAATATCTATTATTATTGTTATTATTATTATTCGCTTCAATTAATTAATAAATAGTCTAAATGATCGAATACGAGTGAGTTCTCTTTTAAACTCATATCAACCACCTTGAGTGCAAGAATTGTCTACGTGAATCTTTGCTTGACAAAAGGATAAAACGATTACAAAGTGCCCGTGAAACATTCACGGCCTGTTGTAGCATTAAGGATAATGCAATAGTTAAATTTTGAACGTAATATATAATAATTCAAAGAATCTCTTTTATACAAGGCAAATAAATTCTTCTTTTCTAAATTAGTTACAAATTCTTAGTTTTCATTGAAACAAAGAACATGAGAAATTAAAAATAATAATCTACATAAAGTAAATATGTGATGTATTTTATTAAATCTGACCATATTTGATATATATATACATATATATATATATATATATATATATATATATATATATATAAAATATAATTTATTTAACTGAGGAAACATAGCTCAGCTATAAAAACATTATTATTTATGATTTTTGATAGTTATTTTCTCAGATAATGAATCTGTGGAATTCCATTTTGAAGTTTTTCCTATTCAGATATTTTCCTGGATGGATCACTTACTAAAAGAGTTGGGAACATTTGTTTTTTTAAAAATAAGAATTAGGAACATCTGTATCTTATTAAATTTTGCCTCGTTGTCCTCCGAGCTGGTTGAATTCTTTTACGGAGTTGATCAACAAAGAATTAATGAATGTCAACCTGAAGTTGAGGTGTCCGAATTTTTTTATTTTTCTAAACAGATCTCAAAAAATCGCGTGGATCTCATAGTATTAATTTTTTTTTTTTTTTAACAAGTATCTCATAGTATTAATTCAACCGAGGCAAAGAGGGGAATAGTATGGTCCAATAAAATGAGCTAATAGCAAAATTTACCCTTGTGTTATTTCTAATTGGCAAATAACCCCTGTGACATATTTATTAGCAAAACCCCCCTGTGCTATTCAAAAATTAGCAAAAAGCCCCTATAAACTTATTTAATCTTCCTGCACTGAATTTGATAACAAAATTTAATTTTTATTGTATTTACTTGATGTTAAAGAATTAGTGTGGTTCAATTTGAATTTTAATAAGCTTTTATCAAACTTTATGAAAAGAACATTATTTTATAAATCTGTAGAAGAAGAAATACAGAACTGTCAATTTTTTTGGTATTTCAAAACATTTTCTAAAGAATCTAAAAATATTATAAGAAAATTTATAATATTTGTTTGAATAAGCATAGGGTTGATAGAAACTTTTACTGCATAAAATTATTAGTTATCGGCACAGTCAACCAAAATTACACTACGATATGAGTTTGTTTGCTAATTTTAAATTTCATAGGGTTTTTTAGCTAATTAAAATAATATAGGGGTTTATTTGACAATTAGAAATAAAAAGGGGTATTTCTGCTACCCCAGCCCAAATTAAGAGACTTCGAATCATTTGAGAGTTCTCTGAAGGAAAAAAATAATTGAGTCGCTCGGAGAGTGGTTGGAAAATTAAATTTGTCGTCTTAGTGAAACAAAAATAAAATAATAGGTTGATATTTCTAATTAAAGAAAGCAAACATTTTAACGAGCATGGTCCTAGTTACTAAATATGTGATCTGTTTTCTTTCTCCATTACGATACGTGAAAAGTAAAATTCTTCAAACTAAATTGAGGATGGTGATGCCGTCATGGTACTCATTTCTTTTTAAGACTTAATTTCAATGAAATGATATACTTTAAGGGCTCGTTTGGTTTGTGCTATTAGGCCCCTAATAGCACAAATAAGCTTGGTTTAAGCGGTTGTCAACAACTTTGGTTAGCAGGCTTATAACCCGGATAATCCGGCTCTAATCCGTCTGACCCGGGATTGGAGCCGAGTTTTCATCCGAGGTCGAGACCTCGGTTTCATAATCTGCCTTGAATAGTGTTTTTTAAGTTACATGGGAATTTACTTATTTGTCCTCGCAACATTAATACGATTCCTAAATTATCCAAGAATTCTATCCTCACAGAATACGTCGCTCATTTGGAAAAAAATCCCCAAATTTACAGAAACCCTAGTCCTCACCTTTCTACACCATCTCCACTTCTTTACCTGGTCCGAACCCTAATTTCCGCTCGTTTTGAACCTGACACGCATTATTTTTAGCCGTTATTGGCACAATTTATTAATTTCTTGTCGGTCGCCTTATTATATTTACATCTTCGCCGCGTATTTTTGATTATGTCTAACGTGAACTATTTTTTATTACCCAGGCTTGAAAATTGTGGCGAAGGAGACGGCTGCTGAGGTATATGCTATATCTAATAGGGCCAAACTCGACTGGCAAAGTAAGACATATATTCATAGTGTCACCAATAATCGTACCAGTTTATGTAATCCCCTTTATGTGGCTTTGTTATTACGAACTATGCTTTTTACCGAATCATACGAAGAAGTTTAGTGCTTTCGCCTGAGTTGTTTGGTCTTTTTTTTAACTTTTCTGTTGTGTGGGGTAATCGTTTGTGGCTGCCCCTGTGTAACACATTAGGTCATAACACATCGGAATGGACACGTCTACTACTGCCATGATCATGGCTGCAACTCTGTTGATTATGCTTCGTGTTAGGATGTTTGGTTTGTTTATGTGTTACTACGCTTTAATAAAGCGTCGAGAACGGATTAATAAGCGAAAAAGAGGACACTACTATAGTTTGATAAGTAAGATCCCAAAACAAATAAGCATATTGAAAGATTTAGTCCATTTGAACGACCGGGATTGCATCGACATTCTCCGAATGGATAGGAACTGCTTTCATAAGCTTTGTGGAGTTTTACAAGTACACGGTGGCTTGACTGATTGTCGCTAAGTCTCGGTTCAAGAGCAAACTGCGCTGTTCTTACAAACTTTGGCCCATCACCATAAAAATCGAGTGGTCAGGTATGATTTCAAACAATCGGGCCAGACCGTTAGTCATTATTTCAATAAGGCGCTTGTAGCTATGTTCAAGGTGCATGACTTGCTCATTGCCAAGCCTAAGCCAGTAGCCGACGACTCAACCGACGAAAAGTGGAAGCACTTCGAGGTTTAATTGCATCCCCTTCTTTCTTACAAATTAATGCAATACATACCTATTGTATAATTGTCTTTGGCACTCTGATTTAACATCTGATATTTGGTACTATCTTGGTTAGGGGTGCCTTGGTGCGTTAGATGGGACTCATGTTAACCTCCGTGCACCTCTTGCAGATAAAGAGCGATACAGATCACGGAAGGGAGACATTTGTACTAATGTATTGGGTGTGGTTGGCCACAACATGAACTTCGTATACATTCTTGCTAGGTGGGAGGGGTCTGCTGGTGATGGTCGAGTATTGCGAGAGGCACTTGTTAGGCCAAATGGCCTTAAGGTTCCGGAAGGTAGTGTCGAATATTAGCTGATGTGTACTAAATAACATAATGTATTGCTGTGATAGTTATAGTTTATGATTTTGGGGTTAGTCTTAAAGTTCCCCAACTTCATTGCGTAAGTATCGATTAATTATTCCCTTGTCATTCCATGTGTAGGTGAGTACTATCTATGTGATCTCGGATATCAAAACAGCGATGGCTTCATGACACCATACAGAGGGACAAGATACCATCTTGATGAGTGGAGTACCGGTGCAAATAGACCAGCGACAAAAGAAGAATATTTCAACATGAAGCACAGTAAAGAACACAATGCGATCGAGTGTGGGTTTGGTCTTCTGAAAGGGCGGTGGCCAATTTTAGAAAACAGAACACATTACTCAATCGAGAATAAGTGTCGGATTATAATGGCATGCGCCTTACTGCATAATTTCATCCGCGTTAACATGTTAGTTGATCCCCTACTGCAGAGTGGCTTTGTCTTACCAACACAATCACACGATGACACAGAGTTCATTGACACGGTAGAGCCGTCTCTGAAGTGGCATGTCGCTCGCGAGGAGATTGCAACAAAGATGTGGAACAATAGAAGGGGGAGAAGGGGATGAGATAGAAGTTAGTGAGGCTTGGTGGGAGACAGGGAGCATTTAGACAACATAAACCCTTTTCCAGAATTCCCGCTATATTCGTAAAATATTTCGAAAATGACAATTGCCGTGATTGATTGTACTCTAATAAAGTTTCCTTGTTTAGTTTGGACATGTCGATTTTCAATCTCGTTTATGGAGCTGCAATGTTTTGTGGTTTGTGGATAGTTTGCTTGTGTGGTGTATGTCTAACAGGAGACTGCTCCTTCTAGTATGAATCGAAATGTTGTATAGTGGCTGCCCCCGCGTAACACATTACTCTTGATGCTTTACCCCTTTTGTTGGATGGCACTAGGTTCCGGTGAACGGCTAATAATCCGATCCTCTTGTTCGTTTCAGGTAAGAATGGAAAGTTGTGCTAGTGATGTGCCGATAGACCACACTACTGATATTGAGAAGGGAAAAACAAGAAAATTCTAGACTAAATAGGAGGAAGACGCCCTTGTTGTCGCAGTAAAGGAAAAAGTAGTTGCGGGGATGAGGTCGGGAAACGGATGGCGGCCTGGGTTCTACAAGCAAGTTGCTACACGTGTAAGGAAGTTGGTACCGGGTAGCACCATCCGACACGATCCACACGTTGTGTCTAAACTCTCATCGTGGAAGAAAGACTACAACAACCTAAAAACTCTCTTCGTCGCAAGCGGACAGGGCTTGCACCCAGAAGATTATTCTATACCCATCGTGGGTTCCGAGGCATGGATCGCCAGTATTAGGGTAAACCATTACGCATAATTTTTAAGTTATAATCCTGACCATGCAGATTTTTAGACTCCAGATTGCTTGACCGTATAGTTTAACTATGCTTTTAGATAATATAATTTTGTGTCTCAAATGGTTTTGTAGGTCAAGCCGGATATAGAAAAGATGCGAGGTAAGCCTTTCCCGTACTATGAGGATTGGAATATAATGTTTGGGAAGGATCGTGCAACCGGTACTACGGCCCATGACTTTGGAAGCACTCTAGACCAAATTAGGACCAACGAACGTGCTGCCAACCCTCTCCCCACAACCCCTGATCCACTCTCGACCCCTAATGCCGCCGAGGAAGGGGAAAATGACGAAGCCATGTCAGCCACGATGCCACCCGCATATCAAGGTGATTCGCAAGACAGTGTTGGTAAGAAGCACAAACAAGTGGTTGCTATGATAGCGTCTTGCATGAAAGAAACTAAAGAAGCCATATCCGAGTTGTCAAAGGCAATTGCTTCAGTGAACGTGGTCGACACGGCTGTTACCAAAGTTTTCGGGGAGATAAACAATGTCCCGGGTTTCTCCATGACTGAAAAGGTAACTGCCACGAGGAAGATTGATGCGTCCCTTACAGATGTTGCAATTTTCTTCTCCCTCGACCAGGAGTCGAAAAAAGCTTTTCATTGAAAGTATCCTCGAGGGTTCCGGTTGAACACACGGTTCACTGCAGGGGATGTTACTTACGGGGTTGTTTTGATGTGCTAGCTTTGTGTTGACAATGCACCTACTATTATTAATCTATTTTAGCAATGCACCTAAACTCAGCTGAAGTTTATTTTTGTCGCTGTAATCGCCTAAGCAGATATATGTACCGTGCTACTAGCAGGATATGTGAAATGTTGAATTGTGTTGTTGCCAACACAATACCAGTGCAATATTTTATGTTTTATTAAGTGTGTACCTGTTTATTACTGCATCTGACATTTTAGTTCACTACTGGACCTCGACTGTCATATATGTATAATCGGAAGTTTTAAGAAAATGACTCGGTGGATTTCCTGTCCCTAGTTTGCTCAAAAAATTGCCGTACCATTTCATTCGTTGTTAGTATTATACACTCCAACATTTTGTAAGGCAACTAGGTTGATCACAAATTGCCATAGCTTTGAAGTTTCTTGTTTTACCATGACTTGACCATATAATAACACACAGTTCTTATGTGCATGGTTTGGCACTGAAGCAGTTCTTATGTGCATGCTTATAGAGGTAGATGTTTGTTTCCCTAGTTGAACACAATATAAAATCAGATTCAAGTACAGTAAAGCATACTAATGCCCAAGCACACTGAACGCACACTAAATGAACAGTTTAACCAAGCGGCCAACTTAAATTACGATACGAATAGGGTGTACAAACACCCATTACATATTAAAACTTAGTTTGAACTTGGAGAGTATCCAATCCAAATCCAAAATCAAAACTTGAGCTATCAAAACAGATACCCAAGAAGAACCACAGTAAGTACAAACAATAGTGGGGTACAACATCAAAGGAAAACATGAGAAACACAAACACCTACGGCAGCCGCTTGGAAATACGATCCTTCCTCAACCCTGGCGTTCCTCTGGGTACAAGGGTGCATTCTTCATCGTGAAGAACATGTGCAGATGACGGTACCCGGGCAAACCAATGGTGCGAAAGTACCAATGCAAGGCAGTTTCCTACACAACGCCATGTAAAAAGGTATAAGATAACAACATTATGAAAAACAACACCAATCTAAAATTAGTTGTACAAACTTACTCTCTCTTCACGCATCCAATATGCGTGATAAGTCACAGTCCGGCGTTCACGCTCTTTGAACTCCACACCAGGGAGAGATATGAAACTCAACCAAGTATTGTACCTCTTACGAAGCACCATTATTCGGTTCTTGATGCTGTTGCAAAGATCCACAGTCGGGGGCATGTCGCCGTTGTTCTTTGCGTATCCAATGAAATAGGGGACGTTGTCCATGAACGAACTGGATATTGTGCCATCAACAGACCTAGCAATCTTTCCAATTTCTTCAACCAACCACTCATCATCATTAGCCCCCCATTCTGTCGTGTATTCCAAAGAAGCATGCAACTCGGGCATGTGGACTAGTAATTCCTATTTCAAATAAAAAACAATACACCTATAACTCCATAAACACTGGATCCAAAATTTTGATACGTAAACACACGCAGAAGAGGTAAACACATTACGTAACACAACGAAGCTGTGAATATGCAGAATCTCGTGTATAATGAGTTTACATGATTCCGTCTAACAAAAGACTTACCGAATTAGACAAACTGCTTGAGTTGTTTGACGGGCTGCCTTCGCTGTCGTTAGTAGGAGGCGATGCCATGTTGTAGGATTGAGTTTTTGAGAGGCAGAAACACACTATAAATACTCGGTCAAAATGTGAAAAGTTGTGAAGATTTGAAAGGTGAGTGCAGAGGTTATATATTGGAGTTAATGATCTGTGGTTGAATAGTTGCATTGACCGTGCTGTTACAAAAAGTTTAAATTCCAGAGAGGTGTTGTTTGGGTGTGGTTGTCGGTTGAATTCTTAGCTGTAGAGTTCCATTGATTGGACAATTCATGGCATCGAATTGTGCCTAATTTTTTGCAATATGGACAAACCGGTTGTTTACTTGTTACGAAATGTGGGAACCCAACCCCCCCACCCCCTCCGTGAATCACCCCATCCATATAAAATATTATGTTTTTATGTTGCATTTGTTAATTTGTGTACATTTTATTAGACGTATATATTGTATTGGGCAGAATATGTTCAATGTGTATATATATATCTGCATTGTAATGAATATTATGATATTTAGTACCCACATGTTATTTAATATACACCTTAATTTATACATTTAAGTAATTGAATCCCTTATTTTTATATGATGTTATTAAACTAATTTGTACAAATTCTCAAGCTCAATTACAAAAAAATAAAATAGTGAGGCCCACAAATAGTATCGAGATTGGATTCATTTTTTGGGCCTCCATTACGTAAAATAACGAGCCCAACACATGCACTGATGGACTTTACCCGAAAAAATCAGCCCGATAACGATTGAAATGCCAAAAATGCCCTCAAATATTCTGCCCAAATCGATTGACCTCTGTCTAAAATCCCCAAATCGATTTTAAAACCTAACCCTAACCATACTCTCTCCTCAATTCGAGTCCATTTCTGCCCGAATCGGTCGATCAACGTCTAGAATAACCTTTTCGTATCAATTTCAACTCCAATCCACTTCTCCTCAACAACAATGGAAGGTTCATCCTCGGACGCCTCTCAACGCACTGCAACAAACGTTCAAGGAGTCAACAATCAAGTCCCCGACGAAGAAAATCGCGACAACAAACTGGCAATGCTGTTGACCAACCCTCATCCACTGTTGCAACGCATGGGGGAAGTTGCGGGTGAATTGCATGCTGGGCCTCAACCACGATTACCATTGGTAAATGTGTACTCTTTCTTGTTGTTTGCATTACCGATTTGTGTTCTTTTTTTTAAACAGACGTATGCGACTTGGTAATGCTTCGCATTTGTGTCATAATAGTTGTTACGTTGTTATTAGAATTACTGTTATTTTGCTCTGCTTTGGAAAATGATGGTTTGAACTTGGTAGTTGCAAAGAGGCACACATACTGTCTAATAGCTCGTTATAGACATTCCCCACATGGGTTAGTAATTGTTAGTAGGTAGTGCGCAGTATTGGTATTTAGCATATGATATTGTACGCATTGCATCTTCAGGCAATGTTGGATTGTTTGAGCATGTGCCTTTGTCAAGCTTGTGTGCAATCTGTGGTTGTCCTAAATCGTTATTTTAGTCTGAAAACCTGTAGTAGTGAGTGTGACATGGCCCAATTATTTGAATATGGTGTAGTAAAATCAATAATACATGAATTTCAACCGTGTGTAGCAGGAGAATACGTAATCTTGTTTTAGTTTGACACAGTCCTTTTGAACATGATATCTGTCATGCTATATACGCACGTCAGAGGAATACCTTGTATAAACCAAAGAATAACCCTTGTTGTCTACCATATGCTAATGCTACTTATTGTCTTTTTTGTAGACACGAAGCCATGTCATTGAATATGACGCCCGAACAGGCTTCCCGGATTGGGACGAAGCCACAGACAACTGCGTTGTTTTATGCCTACGTTGTTATAGTGACCACAACATAATCTCGACCGCTGCTGGCATGGAGAGCACTGTGGAGTTCTTATGTAACTTCTTCGCATTTGTGAAGAGGCCGCGGACGACGCAGGTAATACAGGAGCGGATCCCGATCTTACAGAGAAGGTACCTAATGTTCTCGGATTTTATACTGCTCCCTGGGGTCGAGTTGGATAGAGTAACCCGCACGTTCTCCAGGGCTGAAGGATACCCCTACAATGAGAGTAATGTATGTTCACTCTGGTCATAATGCATTTACAATATAATATAGCAGATGAAACTGACAATTTCATAACTATTTCTGTTGAAAATAAGATTTGATATGTGCAAGTGAATCAATAGCTATCTCGTAACAAACTATAAGCTACTTGATCTTTTCATGTATAATGTATTTTTTGGAGGGCATAATCTTTTTTTTTTAGTTCACGTGCATTAGTTCTCCGTAATTTGTTGTTTCGTCAGTCAGATTTAACGATTAACCCACTGTTGTTTATGTGTAGGAACCATTCCCGTACAAATGGTTCTTCTCCAAGCCGCTGAAGGAGTTCTGGTCATACAAGGTTGTGTTCCATTTCAAGAAAGCCGCACGGCTTCCAGGCGAGCGTCGTGTCCTAGGGGAGCGGTCTGTGTCAGGGACCCCACCAAATGGGAGAGGGTATTCGTTGATGGATGAGTACTTCATTTGATGTAATAGGAATTTAGACGTAAAACTTTAGAACATCTTCTTTAGTATTGTTCTTATTATGCAATGCTCTTGGTTCAGTACAATTTGTGTTAAACTACCGTAGTATTTGGTCAACTTGTGAAGACAATTAAACTTGGGTAGTATTAGGCAGATGTTTTGTGTTGTTCATTTGCTGTGTTTTTATGAAATTATTTAGTGGATTTGAACCATGTTTGTGAGTTCACTACTGCCTTTTAACACTGCACCCACACACCAACAGAAACCCTATTTACAAGGGGACAAAAATCATTGTTGGTGTACCACATTATTTTAACTCCAGCGTGACCTCATTGGCAATGCAAACAATGCCGTGTTTTTTTACAGCTTCAATCATAATTAAATATGTTTGTTGAAGGATGTTTGACACAATCACAACGAGTTCTGGATAAGGCAATTACAGTTTTAGGCCAAATCAGAAACACATAAAGATTTCTCAAAATCTTCACTTCCTAAGGCAGACTACTTTAAACCTCACTAATTACATATTAACTTAAAACTCTTTGGAGTAAACAGCTACATTGGACAACTAATTTGAAATAAATGACCATGTGTCTATTGTTGTATCAACGGTTAAAAGGCAACATAATTATATATTAAATTCCTTTCTTTACATGATTTTTTAAAAGAAGGAAATTGAAAGGTCACTGCACCCCTTCACAATCCACCGTTCATTGGAGGACATAACATTGCCTAAGGGCTCTGCAAAAAACACAACGAAGCGACTCTTCATCTTCTCGAGCCAAACTACTCTCACCAACACTTCACTCTACTTTTTTTGGTGTAAAACGTTGATGGAGGAGAGTGTAGGAAGTAATCAGGTAAATCTTGTCACAAATCCACTCTCCCTTACATTTTAAACACTGTGTGTAGACTGTATAGTTGTTTGATATATATATTTTTGATATTTTGTTCATATATCTCATACTGCATGCATCTTTAGTTGAATCCCCTATATTAGAATGAATAAAGTGGTAGTTTTATATGTGTTTGTACATGCAACTAGTTTGCGTCGATTTTGTTGGTGAAATTGTCTCCCTTGGAACTGTTGTTGTAACCTGGATGCTGATTTATACATTGCAGATTACGGACTTTGTAGTCACACAAACGAGGGCGATCGCTGAGTTTCTGCAGTACAATGATGAGTGGGGCCCTTATCAGGATATGGACCTGCTGAGGGAGATGCGGCGCTTCTGCCGGACATACCGTCGAGGCCGACGTTGTACAAGCCGAAGCATCCCATACACTATTGCTTCGAGGCGCATCGGGGGAGGAATACCCCATGTCCAGTTGTACCGCAGCGTCCGGAACCAGATTGGAGAACTTCGCAGTAGGTACCTGGTGTTTCGGCACTACCTTACCACCACTCCTGGCGTGTAATACAATCCACACATCCGTGATGTCGTGACCAATCATGCCTGGTACTACAGAGATACTCCGGTAAGTTAAGCCAAATAGTTCATGGAACTTTATGTAGCTCCTGTAATCTTCTTTTTAACAGAGCCATCTAAATTTTGATCAAATGTATTGTTTGCTATTATTCTTGATGTAGGAGACTCCATTGGAGAACTATTTTTGCACCGAGGGACTTCCAGGATACCACATCCTCCACCGATTCTTCAACGTCAACACCGGGCCTTTCAACGGGGTTTGAACGCACAATTGGCAACGTTTGTTGGTTGGTTGCGTGGTGTTGTGGGTGTTGTGGGAGCGTAGGGGAGTGCTTTGGGTTTTAGTCTTTTGCTGTGTGTTACATTTTGGCGGTGTACAAACAAGTATGTTAAATGTATTGACTCGATTATGTAGTATGGTTTTTCACTTGCAATGGTTAACTTCAATTCGATGCTACATCAACACTGGATATGGTACGTTGAATTACTATCATATATTTCCCTAGTTTTACAAGCTTGGTTGTATGTGAATTTATCATGAATCTTGTGTTTGAACTGTTAAAAATCTGAGAATGATGTGAACTGCAGGGGTAATGCCATTAACAAATGGCCCAAAGAATACTAAAACATGAGTTAGTTTTCTCCATGGAGAGACAATATTCTTCACTCTGCAAAAACACTACTATAACCAAAAAACTCATGTGTCATTTCCTACTTCACAAAGAGAGTACCTGTTAGAAACTGTGTTTTCCTACTTATTCTTTAGCTTCCATGTAATGTTTGCACTTTATCCAACTAGAAGAACTCTCCCTTCCTGTTAGTTCTACTGCCTCTAATCATGCTTTAGGATAAACGTGGGATTTTCTGGTGGCCAAGCTTGTTATGTTACTTCTCTTGATGGCCCGATCCAAATATTGGGGCCTTTTATTATGTTAGTTATCTTTAGGGATAAGGCTGCTACAAAAATTCTTCCTTTTAGCTTTTAAGATAGGAATGTCCTAAATAAAATATATTTGGAAATCGAAACTTGACAACTGATAAACTCACATATTTCATCTTCAATTTGGGTAAGGTTAATTGCTCAGCACCCACTCTACCTTAAACTTACTTATACAGAAGGAATGTTGGCTTATATATGAGCAGACAGTATTTCCCATTCGATCTACTACATGCAGTCCAACTGCATTCATATTTAAGTGATGCCTGGTTCTTTTTGTACCGATCCATTCCAGAGCAAGCTGCAATTTCCATGTCGTGAAAATCAAAGCTGGATATTTGATAAACTCAGTCTGTTTTTCGAAATTTGGATAAGGGCCATTGGCTCATGAATTTGGCTAATGTAAATATAGATGCTGGAAAACTGGAAATATATTGATGCACAAAATATGTAGAAGCGACCGGTTTTAAATGACATATGAGTTAATATCCAAATGGGAAAGTTTAGTGTGAGAACAAGATTTGCAATATGGCCATATGTTTATACCACATAATGTATATAAATCTATGTAAATATCCAACTAAAATAACATTTGGGTTTTGTGAACGTTTTTTAGGTCAACATGCATTGAATTGTTGACACCATCACCTTTGACTTGTGACATATTTCGTATATTTGTCGTTGTGAATTGCTCTGCTCAATCTAAGTCACCAATTTTGGCTGATATTTGCCCGTTTTATTTCTAATAATGACCATACTATTTCTAATAATGACCCTTCTTCTAATAGTGACCATAAATAATCAACCGTCAACAGTAATCCCTATGAAATCGTTCTTTTGTAATTAACACGTAAAAAAAACAAACTAAGAAAAAAAAAAAACAACCGTGCAAACGAGAAGTGAAAAAAAAGATTGTATAGAGAAGTGTCAAAAACGTTGTTTTCCATACAAATTTAAAACGCGCGCTCCGTACCAAACGCGCTTAACGCTTCACGACTTTGACCATCAGCCAACAAAATACCCAAAATCCCGAAATCAAATCAAAATCCCCAATTGCAAACCCTAATCCCCAAATCGCGAACAAACCCTAACTCCTCCATCTTCGTAACTCATCCACCTTAACTACACGATAGATCCCGATACGCCATGGACAGAATAATGAAGAACGCCGTTAAGAAGTTGTACAAGGGGTTGTGTTCGAATGCGAACAGTTATCTAGAGCATTTGTTGGTGAAAGAAGAACCAGTAGTGCTCGAAGGTGGTAGGGTTTTCTGCAATACAATGAGGAACGGATGTCGCAAGTTGAAGAAATCGGAGATTTTGGCTTTGCGTTGTAGTCTCGAAGTGCCACTCCAGCAGACAGGAAGTTCTAAGGTTATTCGTGTTTGATTGGATTATTTAGTTTGTCATATTAGCATTAAGTTTGTGTCGGGAAAGTGTCCAAATTTACTACTTGATATCCCTTCTACGTTGTCGTCTGTTGCTTAATTGAATTTAAAAAATCTCCATGCATGCAGTATATGATTTCTGATGTTGTTTTGACTAAATGAACAAGTAGTATTGTTTTATGTTTCATTTTGGCCTGGTTAAGATTAAACTCCAGGAAAGATATATGCTGATCAAATTAGTGATGGACAGGCCCAAATTGAGGAGGAAATTATCCAGCGCAATCAAAGAAATGAAGAAAACAGAGGGGAGCGAGAAGGAACTCGCGCACAAAAGATGCCAAAAAGATTCTAAGAATTTGTTATGTGGTGAAGGCGCATGAACGAGCCGGTCACAAACGATTATTCTATGAGAATTTTGTAATGCTATTTTCCTTTATTTTCGTTACTTTCGTGTGGGAAAGTATAAGTACACTGTATTCTGGAAACGATGTTTCTCACAAACGATTGTTGAGATCTGAATTCAGGAGTTTTGCACAACTCAAAGCGTGCTTCCTTTCCTACGTATTCTTTTAGGAATGGGTCATTTGCATGAGTTCGTTTTAAAGCTACATGAACTATTTTTGGTCTTTATTTGTACAATGTTACTTTCTGTTGCGTTTGTTGTTAACTATTATCTACCCTTCACATCCATACAAACCGGGGTCTAATGCATATGTTGCAACAATGAATTCCTGAAAGCAGGTCCCATGTTGTTTAGTTACACACTACCTGATCTGTACTGTCTCTGTTTGCGAATTTGTAAATTTGGATGTACTATATCATGTAATGGACTAGAGCACAATGAAATATGAAACTGCTAAGATGGATTTCGTTCATGAAACTGACAATGTCACAACCCAAACTAGAAGTTGCTAATATGCCACCACATAACGGTAATAAAAACATTCCCTCTTAGATAGTCCTGACAATAGGCACGTGAAAGTACTTCGAAATTATGCTGAACATGGTGTCTCCTTTACGTATATTCAACAGACTTTGTGAAATCTTTTTAACAATAACTAAACCAATGCCCATCTTAAACACATGTACAATCTTCCACCTAATGCATCATATGTATCGTTTTGTTGTTAATGAAACAAATTAATTGAGGCCTGATGTAGGGTTATTGGATTGTACCAAATGCTCTGGCTGAATTGATTCATAATATAGTCTTGAAACACTATTTAAAACAATGTCACATCTCGCTGAATTGATTTAGCTCACACACTTTACAATTATTTCGATGCACCAGACAATCAAATTATAATGTTTATTTTTTGACAGTAATTATGTCAATGCATGTCTTATGATATTTTGGCATCACTTTTGAAACTATACAGTTAAGACACCACTTTGCTTGCTGACCCTTATATAATGGTAATTATCCCCAACACTTACTTCCCACTCTCCTTATCAGTTGTCACTTATTACATCTTCTCTCTACAACCAAGTGTCTGTGTGAGAGTGAAAGGTACAACTCATTCCAATCTTCCTGCTTTATTTATTTACCTTTGTGATAGCTTAGAGATGAAAAAACTTGTTAGCAAGGAGAAGTACATGTGCACTCTCTGTTGGAGTTAATATCTATATAATAAGGAGCTAAAATTTTATATTTCTTAACAGGATTATGGACACTTGACGAAATGCACAACAGGAATCCTACACTAACCATGTCTCACAGTCGACTGTACGCAGTCGCTTTGTTCGATTTCCAGATGCTCCTGGACTTTGTGAGTGCGGTTTGCCACTCACATTGTTGACTAGTTGGACTAATCATAATCCGGGCCGCCGCTTTTGGAGATGTGGGAGTCCACAGGTAAGTCACAATAACCAATTCGATCTGTCAACAGTTGAATGTTTTCAATTAATTTGATGCATGAGTGAGTTATTGGAAGCTTGAACAGTCATCCGATGATGTGTGTTTCTATATTAATTTCACCTAGGCTAGACATTGTACCTTCTTTACATAGGCTGACCCTGAGGTGTGTGCTCTTGGACTGATGATGGTACCTGGTCTGTTGAGGCGTATTAATCGTCAGGAGAATACGTTGGCCGATAACAATTTGAAGATGAAGAAGCTGAGGTTGATGCTGGTAACAACATGGGTGGTTGTTCTTGTGTTGGTTGTAGGTTCCAAAGTTGTCTAGTGCTATTACTTAGGTGTGCTGTTAATTATATTGTTTTTACTCAGTGATTATGGATTTTCCCTTTTGTTGCCCAACCTGAGTCGTGAGTTGTTCCCGTTAAGTTCCTTAGTTCCTAGTTTGTTTGCTTAGAATCTTGATTTCATATACAGTTGTGCAATCGTGATGGTTCTATTCTGTATGCTGGAAGGTTTTATCGGTCTGGTCTATCCTTTTTCGGATTATAATGGTATGTTTCTAATATTGCGTCTTGCCTAATTTGTATTGATGAATCCCGTTTGTGTTGTGGGAACAACCTCATGCACACACAAATCACTGCGTTGGTTACATAAACTCAAGAACAACCTAAAACTATACTGAAAATGTTATGTAATATTTGGACCTGCAAAAAGTATATGATACCACTCACTTCAGAAACTGGCTAAACGAACGGCTCCTTTTGCACCATAACAACGATGTGCAACGTTTTGATATGAATGCTAATATGAAAAAAAACATGTCTGAAACAATGAACTGTCGAACCACATATGATTTGACGATATCAGATTGTCTGTCCCTCTGTCTTGTATACCCATTTGAACATTTCGTAGGCTTTGTAAACAACTGTGAATTAATCCAGGGAATCATAATATGAACGCAACTTGACCTGCATCTACTCAGATTACTGGTATTTTGCTTACATTCGTTGAGAAGTTGCTAACAAGAGCAAAACGGTTTTGAGGCACTATTTACAGAAGCAGTTTGCATATTACCAATGGTTATTGGGTCCCCACACTTGCAACTAGTTTATGTATTGGAAATCACGCAAGTAGGACTTAAACCATCAAATAGTTACCATATGCTTAAGACAAACTGTGATTATCACAATTTAAGGCCATGACACTAATCTCTTCTAGAGTACTGTAACAAAAAACATTTTGTTGACAAGTGAACAACATGAGAATGATCATAGCAAGCAGTACTGATACTATCTGGTAGTGATAACACATTCGACCTCTCCAGTTTGAAAGCCTTTTACACTATTTCTGTTATACGTTTACTATGTCAAATGCTGTATTTTGGACCAATTGATGCAAGTGCAAAAACCCATTCTCCCTTAGGTGGAACGAGACCTATGATGCCATTTAGTCATATAATCAATAATTGATATGCTAGTTGCTTTAAGAATCTTTACTCAAATGAGATCTTGAAAATTTCCATCCACTGTTTTTCTTCAGGGGATTAACTATACATCTTCACCCATACAACAACCATCATAACCCTCTTGTATAAACCTGCTCCTCAGCCTTTATGTCAAACTTCACAAATAGAGTTGTTTAATCAGTCTTTTCCTACTGCAGCCACAGGAATAAAGAGCCACTTGCAGCAAACAGTCATGTCCCTTTGGACATGTGAGAAGGATTTGGTTGTCTCATTCTTTGAGATATGGCAAGTTGTGTACTATTCATTGAATGCAGTCATCTTTCCTAATGTGAGCCTACTAAAGCATGTGATTAATATTCTCCTCTTTCAACTATGCAGCCAATTAGGCATCTCCAATAGTTAGGAGTCCTGGGATTTGTCGTTTGTTTCAATTTAGTGCAAATTGAAACTCAAACAACTTGAGATCTGAATTGTACAAATTTCTTCAGTGAAAGTATTTAAGTTGTTAACAAATTGTGATTCTCACACCAAAGTCTTCGTAAATATGTCGTTTATACCCCGTAAACACCTAGAACTCTTAACTTTGGGCATTACTACATTTTTCCCCTATTCACCTGTGAATTATAATCAATTACCACTTGATCTAGAGGCAACCAAAACATACTGCAATTCGTCCACTATTTTAAACACTCTTCAAAATGTGAATCATTAATACTTAGTTTTGCATTTGTAAGCTGATGGGTAGCAGCTTAAGACATGTCCACAAGTTTTATACTCATCATGATAGCTAGTAGCATTGAACTCCAACTCAACTGTAATAATCCCTGACAACTTAATGTATACTCTGTATGAGATCTAAGCAGTGTAAGAGATCCAAATGTGCATCGTTTGCTAGTTGACTCTAAAAAAATTCGAGTAGTCCTTATATCAGGCTGTATGTCCACAGTGACATGTACTAAGTGATGGATCAGTTGAATCACTCTTCATTGATAGTTGGCTCGGTTGTCAGGTCACTAAACACTCTAAAATTAACTGTCCCTTCAGATATAAAGTAAGCTAGCTGCTTCACTATGCTTCTGATCGCATATTTATTGGATTATCTACCCTCAATCACTTCAATAAATCTACTTGAGAAGCATTTAACAAAAAATTTAATGCTTCACAGTACTATGCAAATTGAGTACTAACCATGCTTAGCATGCAACATGTCGTAAGAAACCTACCCAGTCATTAGTATAAAAATAGCACCACAACCAATTGTTTGCATCACCTTACCCTACACAACACACTAAGTTCCTGCTAAGCAAATGTTTTAATATCTGAATACTGAACATGGCACCTACTATCCCAAGGCCACAAAGCTTCTTCTTCTACACAGATGAGTGGAGGCAAGCAATTCATGTGTGGTTCATTGAGAAGCTTGCAATCTGGGCACTCGAGCACAATTTAACAATCAAAACACACGATCACGATGCAATCATGGTCGCAACGGTTGAAGTGAACCTCACTTTTGACACAAACTTTTCTTATCGTTATTGTTTGGACCGATTCGAGAAGCTTGTAGAGCGCTACGCTGTGTTCAGTTTTATTATGTCAATCAACCAATTGTACTTCGACGAAACCAATAACGTGGTCCGCACATTTGAGCCATACATCTGGGACTATGTCACTCTGGTTTGTCAACATTAACCACCCTAATGTTTTTGTTCATCTATAATTTTTATTTGCTGACTAGTCTTTTTCATAGCATTAATACTCTGCGTAAACTTATCTCAGAAACACAACTTCGGCGAAGCCTACATGATACAAGGAAAAGATGCTTGGGGATCCCTGTGCATTATATTTGGCACTCCACCACACTGCGTCGACAATCCCCCACGTGTTCCTGAATTCGTTGATCTTACTGCCTCGACTAGCGTTGACACTGCGGTGGTGACTTCTCCTCCAAGAGTGTGGCCGCGTCAAGCATTCGATAACCTCACTGGCTCACCATGAAACTCATTCTGGGATGGACTTGTTCAATTTGTATACAATAATATAGGCAGCCCTTCTGTCACTCAGCGTGCTAGTTCGTACACGAGCAAGGATTCTCTTCCCTATGCAAAACCACCTCTGGTCCCGCGTATTTTGGTTTCCGAAGCCAGGCGCCAAGTTCTGGGTTGATTCTCCCCGTCCAAAATCTGCTGCAAGACCAAAACCAAAGGACGACGATCGCCATAGCTCAACGGCTTCGTCATCGGCACAACATTATGATCCATTTTGTTTCAATGGATCTGGCTAGGATAATATTATGTAAGGTCAAGGGGAGGCATGCAGACAACGTGGTTTTCTCCAATTTTACCACTCAGGTGTTGTGCTTTTCCTTTTTGCAGGAAGTCTGCTTCTGCTAGTATTAGGAAAGTGTTTGTTTATGTGTATAACCAGTTCTTATGTGGTATGATTGTACAAGCCAGGGAGTGTAGGTAATGGACATAAGTATTGGAACCTTAGTAAGGAGTATAAGTAGGGCCTGTATTTGTACTTGACCATGTGCATGTGCACATCATTTTGACTTGATTCTGTGAGAGGGGCATTGGTATGATTTCTGTGGTATTTAGTACCCAAAGGCCCACTGAGCTGCTTGATGAAAAACAAGTGTTTTGTGTTTCAGGGAAAATGTTGTCTGTACTTACCAGATTCCATCTGGATAATGCTATTGTGGATGTGTATGTTACTAGAGTGTATCTTATGTTTGTTCATGTCAATTTATTTGTGTTTCCTCTTCAATAACTTCACATCCATATAGTTCCATAATGCATTAACTATCATTCATTATATCTGCAGACTCAAATACCCAAAATGTATAATTACATGCCCAGAATCCCCAAGATAATTCAGCTTATTAGTGCAGAGCTATTTACAAATAATGAACCTAGTTTTATAAATGGTATAAACATGTTGTGCTGGCTGTCCTAAGTTAAATGGGAAGAGTCAACTTATATTCAGTACGTTTTGGTAAATATGCTTTATAGATCAGATTTATTAGGCTGCAAAAGTATAGTTGCATGCACTCGTTACAAAATCGTTGAGCCCAAAATAGTTCATCGCATACACCACTAGCAGTTGCAAAGCAAACTGTGAAGCGGGTCTAAAATACGAACAAACTTTCTGCTACATAACAAGCCATAACTGTGGATGCTCGAGCAATATAAATCTAATGACGGGCATCATTAGATTTTGTGAGCTTCGGTCATTACAGTCTTATCCGGCACAAACGGATGGAAAATTTGTACCTCTATCACACAACGATATTATATTGCACAACGGTATAATATCACAAATACTAATGTAAAAGACGAATAATACAACTATGTATATTACAACGAAACATACTGCCAAATCAATTACTTCCAACTCAAAATTATAAATAACATAGACCCTTAAATCTCGTTCCAGTAGTTGATCGACCAACAAGATGCTTGCGAGCTGTAATCGTCTTCGCAGCTGACATTGAGCGTTACGGGACTTTTTCAATTACTGCTCCCTGAGAAATAGGAACACAGAAACAAGTAATTTTGCCAGCAGGTCATCTAGTAATTTTTCCACAGAGGGGATGCCTCTGTATACATTTAAGAAAAAACCTCGCTACCGTTTTTTATTTTGGACGGAGGGGATGGGTTTCATTACTCAGTTGTATTTTTAAGTATTCGCAAAGCAGGAAACTTCTAGTCAACACACCCTTCTTTGGTTAAGATTATGTTATACTCAAGAATAGCAAAATGCGATGATTGACAAGATCATAATTTGCATAGGCACGGAACAACAGAACGACGCATATTATAGTGTATTTTACGGGCTTGTAATGCCGAATGGTTAGGGGTGATCCAAATAATTGAAGACTGGTGTTGGAAGATCAAAAGTTACACAAAATAAGGACATATTTGCCTTAATAGGCCGCGAACCTTACTTACATTAACTAGGTTCAAACAAGTAATCAACACAACAATGTCACAGTTACACACGCAGCAAGCACAACAACAAACAAAGCAGATGGGACTACTTACGACATAGACAACATATCGTGATACTCCACGAAACCAAGCAGCACACAACCAGAAATCGCTTTATGTGTTCGGAATGATTTGCACTACGCTGGAGAATCGTTATTCGATGAAGAAGATCATGCACATACTCTTTAACGGACCCTGGGACTTCGGGGTCGATCCAATAGTAGTACCTGCATTGCATTCCCTGCGTTCACGAAGTGGTTCACAGTTAGCTATGTGGTACTTAACATTTGTACCATAGTAATGTTAATTATTTGAAAGTACTACAAAAAGGGCGTACTTGCGGGGAACTGCAACGCCAGAAACGACAAACCGGGTGCTTACGGGTTATACTAGTCCTCATTACGGGTAACAATCCATATGCGCAGGTTGTCGGACGTATCAGCTCTGTACGATTCGTGGCCTGGCTAGTGGTGAACGTTGCAGTTTCCGTCCAAGTTTCGTCAGAGTATGCTTACAAACTCATCAGAGTATTCAACCGCAGAATGTACATGTTCAAATAAGCAAACACGAATCTGAGCAATCTATAAAAATTGACAAACGTAATATAGAAACTCCTAATTGTCTCGTCAAACCGCTAATCAAACAACGGTGCTCTACGCGTAAAATTGCGGTACATGACAGAATGCGGTGAGGACATTCAAGTAGGAATATGTTACGACTATGGTATTTATGTAAACATTCAGTCAGAAACAGCAACATGCTCCCAAAGGTCGGATTAAACTCGTTCAGTACAGTGGAGACTTTCAATTTGCTAAAAGGAACAATAGAGAAAGGTTAATGGCGAGCGTACCTTGTACAAAACCGATGGTTTGTTCGACTAATGTCCCCAATTAGACAGCTTTTGTGTTGTTCTTGATTTCAACGACTTCTAGGGTTCCTTGTGAAACGTCGGAGTAATACTTGCTATTCGTCGATTCGTGCAATGTTGCACACGAATTAGACGATGGAATAACAATTGAATCGCGTTTTCTCCGGGTAAAGTTAAGCCCTAACCTCATGCGTCGCCGATTTTTGGGGGAAGCATTGTCATGACAGACAATTTTATCGCAAATGAATATTCAGCTCAAAACCCCTGAATCGCGATTTTTCAATCAGGGCTATTTTGTAAATTCACACGTAACATGGGAAATAGTGGGGGGTAGTGGGATAAACCAAAGGAGACAATTGGAAGAGGTGATAACCAAACCGTGTCTTAACCCACCCAACCAAAGCAAAAGTAAACCTGGCGAATCCGAGCCCTAAGCTGGCTAAGATGGCGAAACCAACCCAATCCTACCTCAAAAACCAAACGAGCCCTAATAGAATAACTCCCGCTTCTTCAATGGGACGTTTGTTTTCATAAATTAGGTTTATTTCTTTTTTTGAAATAGAAATATCATATAACTTAAGACCGCAAAAAACGCGACCAAAGAACAAGCACAAGACATTCGACCAGTCTGAAAGTTTTAACTCGTAACAAATAAAACATAAAGAATAGCAACAGAACAGAACATAACAAAAATCAACAAGAAAAACACAAAGCAACAAAGTGACCGCAGCAGAAACCAAGATTAACCCACTCCATCGGCCTCTTCTTCCACCCAAAAACTGTCTTCAATCGTATTTCGAGCAAGCTCATGCACAACCACATTAGCTTCCCGGCAAATCCATTGGAACACATATGACGGTCTATCAGTACACATACACCGGATATCATGGATAAAATTAGCATAACTCGCCTCACAACCACTTTTTTTGGAGATTTCCATGATTATCGTCGAACAATCACCCTCAAAAATCACCTCCTCCCATTTGTACTTCACCGCAATTTCCACAGCAAAACAAGCAGCACCCGCCTCAGCATTAAGTGCTCCCAGATTACCTAAAATCCGATGTTGTGCACGAGCAACACAATTACCAGCCGAGTTCCGAGCAATGACTCCATAACTTGATGCATTATCCTCTTCAAAGATCACAGCGTCAAAATTAATTTTTATCCACGCAAGAGGTGGTGGATTCCAACAAATACCCCCAGAATCCTTTAACCGCAACAATCCAATACCATTACGATCATACCACGCTTGACAAAAGTTTGCAACGAAAGAGACAATATCTGTAGGATCCAAAGCTTTTTCCCCCGCAAAAATACGATTACGGTTACCCCAAAGAGCCCAACATGTAATCACAATGCACAACAAATCACACAGGTTAAAAGTCAAACTAATACGTCGCACCCAATCACCAAAATCCTCCCCAATCTGGATCAATGCTTGTGACGGAATAAAAGAGAGCGCCCAGACTTGTCTAGCTACTGCACTTGAAAACAGAATATGCAACACATCCTCATTCCCTGTATCACACACAAAACATCGAATATCTTGGATCAGCCGTCTTTTTGCAATTCATTGACGGGTCGGCAACACATTTTTACACGCTCGCCACAAAAATATATTAATTTTGGATGGACATTTAATCTTCCAAATGAAACTCCAGCCGTATGGCATACTTGATCCACCCCCCCTAGCCGATCCTTGTTGTTGAAACTTTAACTCCAGGATTAGATGGTACGCACTCCTCACGGAGAAAACCCCTGATATGCAAAAATGCCAAATACGTTTGTCCGGATTAATGCCACTGCCCAATGGAATAGATAGAATTTGAGTGGCATCAATATCCCAAAAATTTAGGCGAACAAACTCCACATCCCACCCTCCCGTGATTGGATTGATCAACGTCGACACCTTAGCATCACTCAATTCAGGAATTTGCGGAGTAATAATGCAAAAAGAAAATGGTCTCGGAATCGAGGCGTCATCCCAAATAGAGATATTATGTCCATTACCCACTCGCTAACGAATACCTTTTGGTAACACCTCAATCAATTCCCAAATAGAGCGCCAAGTATACGGTGGACCACTACCTAATCGAGCCTCAAACAACGAGCAATTTGGAAAATATTTCGCTTTAAGTATTCGACTTAATAAACTCTCTGGATATTGAAAAATTCTCCAAGCTTGTTTAGTAATGAGCACAAGATTAAACTTCCGCAAATCCCTAAACCCCAAACCGCCATCTCGCTTACTTTTGCATAATGTCTTCCACGCCACCCAATGAATTTTATTTTTATTCCCGCTACCCCACCAAAAATTACTTATCATTGATTCCAACTCCTTAATCAGCGAACTGGGCTATTTGAAACAACTCATAGCGTATGTGGGCAAAGATTGAATCACGGACTTGATTAAAATTTCTTCCCGACGTTTGACAAAGTCTGCTCCTTCCATCCAGTAAAACGATTCCAAAATCGATCACGAATATCAGCAAAACTTTCCTTCTTTGTCTTTCCAACAACGGATGGCAAACCCAAGTATTTTTCGTGTTTATCTTCAACCGAGGCACCCAAAATTGCCTGAATACTCAGGATTAGTTCATCAGAAATATTTTAGCTGAAAACAACCACTGATTTGTCAAGGTTAATAACTTGTCCAGACGCCAAGGCATATCGTCTCAAAATCCGCAAAATCTCATGACCAACATCCACAGAAGCATCGCAAAAAATAAGGGTATCATCACCAAACAAGAGATGAGATATGATCGGCGCGTTTTGACAAATCCTCACACCATTAAGAGCACCACGCAATTCAGCGTCAACTAGTAAAGCTGAAAATGCTTCTGAACAAAACAGAAATAAATATGGGGAAAGAGGGTCTCCTTGACGGATTCCTCTTTCCGATAAATAGAACCAAACTCGCAACCATTGACTAATAATGAGTAAGAAACAGAGCACATCCATAACATAATTAACTCAACAAAATGTCTAGCAAAATCGATGCGAATCATTACCTGTTCCAAAAAGGACCACTCGACCCTATCATACGCTTTACTCATATCAAGTTTCAGCGTCAATTGCCCTTTCTTACTTGTTCTATGAGTTTTCAGAAAATGATTCATTTCAAAAGCAACAAGGATATTATCTGTAATCAATCTACCAGGAACAAATGCAGATTGAGAAGGCGAGATAATATCATTCAAGAAAGGTTTAAGGCGATTGGCTATCACTTTAGAAGCAATCTTAAAACTCACATTACTTAAACTGATAGGGAGAAATTGTGTCATAAGCTCAGGTTTGGCACATTTTGGTAATAAAATGATGTGTGTAAAATTAAATTGAGGAAGTAACTGATGGTCATTAAGGAAAGCAAGTGTGAATTCCGTCACCGCAGGGCCAACGGTTTTCAAAAATGTTTGATGAAAAAGCACAGAAAAGCCATCAGGACCAGAAGATTTATATGGGTACATGTCAAAGAGAGCACGAGTTACCTCCTCAGAAGAAAAGGGCTGTAGAAGTTCCTGATTGACTTGAGCGCTCACTCGAGTCCGTATTACACGTGTGACATCTCCAATTTTCTCATTAGACGGCTGCCTAGACCGAAACATGTTTTGAAAATACTCAATCATCACCTTCTTAACCGCACTCGGCTGCTCTTGCCGATTTCCATTCGTATCTTTAACCCCGCGAATCTCATTGATTTTCCGACGCTCATTGGCCTGTTTGTGAAAATACGAAGTATTTCTGTCACCTTCTGGGAGCCATTGAACTTTCGCCCTTTGCTTCCAATAAAGTTCTTTCCTATCCAGCAACACTTCTAGCTCCAGGTTTAAGGACCTTTCCTCTTGCTTCGACATCCCACAAATCGGTCCCTTCCTTAGCTTCTGAATCCGCAAGTTCCACTCATCAATCCGCTTACGTAAATCAGCCCCCAATTCTTTATTCCATTGTACCAAACCCACACGACAATTATTCAGTTTCTCCCATAACTCAGATGAACAATTCACCTGACTTAATTCATTCCCAATAGATTCAATAATCCGTGTACAATCTGCCTTGTCTAACCATGTCGCCTCAAACCAAAAGCAATTTTTACGCTGCCATCTCTCATGATTCCTTTCATCCACCGCTGCACATTGAATGAGAAGAGCCGAGTGATCTGAATTGCGCATGTCCACATGTAAAACCCTAGCCGAAGCAAAAAGGTTACGCCACGGAACATCAGCGCACGCTCTATCAATTCTTTCCCAAACCGTATCGGGTTGAAACTGGCGATTACACCACGTGTATGCAAAGCCTTGATAGCCCAAGTCAATAAGATCAGTATCAATTAATGCCTGTCGAAATTATCACATACTCCACAATGCACAGTCATTACCCCCTTCCTTTTCCTCGCGACACATGATTTCATTAAAATCCCCAGCGCACATCCATGGTTTAGAGGAAGAATTTTTGAGACGTCGAAGCAAATCCCATGTAATGTGACGCTTAGAAGAGTCTGGCTCCCCATAAAATCCAGTGAAGCGCCACTCCTGATCATCCTCATTCACAATCATGGCATCAATATGATTTTGCGAAAAACTAAGTAATCGCACATTTTGGTCTTTCCCCCACAATAATGCTAATCCACCCAATTTACCTCTACTATCTACTGAAACACCGTAAAGACTCCATTTAGTTTTAATATTCTCTATTTTCCGACTCTTGCATTTTGTTTCCATAAGGAAAATTAGAGAGGGGCAATGAATCTTCACGGTTTTTCCTAATTCACGAACCGTCCAAGGGGACCCCACTCCCTGACAGTTCCAAGCTAAGATATTCATAATGCTCGGCAAGGCTGCATAGCAGACCCCACCGTTCCTTCATTCTCTTTATCTTCACTCACATTACCAAAAGCAGTTCTCTTCACCATCGAAAGATTGATATTCTCCACATCCAAAGTTCTCTTTCCCAAAGTATTTTTGATTCTCCACCCCCAGCCCCTTTGCGACGAACATTGACACAACGTTGCTTACTAGTTGTCGACGTATTAGTCAAAATAGGTACAGGTGTAAGTGTAAGGGAGTTGAGAATAGCATTCTCCTGATTAGTAATATCCAGCAACGGTCCTTCGGTATCCATATCCATAATCCCATCCCCTATTCGATCATGAACTTCAACTCGAAAATCCTGTTTATCCGCTACAACCCTCGGCATTTCCTCAACAACCTCTAACTCACGATTATTATATTCATTCTCGCATGCAGTTTGTAACCCTTGCTGCCCCTCAATAATCTGGAGCACTCCTTTCCCATTTCGACCTTCAACGTTTTTCACTTGCTGCCCCTCATTAATCTTCAGCACTCCTTTCCCATTTCGACCTTCAACATTTTTCACTTGTTGCCCCTCATTAATCTGCAGCACTCCTTTCCCAGTCCGACCTTCAACTTGTGTCACAATAAGTTGCAGCGAATTATTTCGAAGGTGTTGGACAGTACCCTGGTTCTGATCAGTACACTCATCACTCATCGGCACATTATTATTATTACGCCATTCCAAATTCGAATTTCCAATAGAGTGATGGCTTGATGCCTGACTATAAACTCTTCCCCCAATACCATTTGCAAATCGGCCTGTGATCCCCATTGAGAATTAGCATTAGGATGTTGAGTAGAACCCGTTTCTCGAGTACCACGCGATCCACTCCGTCGGCCAGTCGGTTCGCGAAGCCATGGTCCATACGGTAGTTCAGCCGTTGCAAACGTTTCCCCATTATTTTCGTATTGCTTTTCACAATCCTTATCAACATGATCAAGAAGACCACACATGTAAAAGAAATTTGGTAGTCTCTCATATTTAAATGACACCACTATTGCATCTCCATCCGGGCCTCGGATTCTCAAAAATCTTTTCAATGGTTTCAAGACATTTACCCGAACTCTAACCCGCATACTGGCTCCCTACGCTGCAGAAGGATCACTTCCTCAAACTCTCCCAAGTTATTGCCAATTAACCGCGCCATCTCAATTGTTTGTTGCGACAACGGTAGGTCGTATATACGTACGTGGAAACTGCATGAATCCAGGCGTATGTGCAGTGGATTTTCATTAACCGAAACCGTACTGAGAAGTAAAATAATTTTGTCAAAGGACCATGGGCATCCCGCCAACGCCCGGTTCCGATCAACAACATGTGAGAACTGAAATAGCAATCTATCTTCACCTATTTTCAGAATTTCCAGCCCTTTCCCGGCATTAATCACAGATTTGATCACCGTACAGAACGTATTAAAATTGTACCCCTTTTTGGTGAGTAGTTTTCCCACTAGTGTCAGTTCCGAGGACCCGTTCTTCGCTCTCCAATCCGTTACTGAAGCAACACAATCATCCTCATCGTCCCTCAATTTCAGAGTACGTCCAAAACGCTCAATTTTGTCCTCCATCAGTAAATCCAAATCCGGATTTGAAGACGATCACCCATGTAATACAGACGACGACTAATACACTCAATTCGATCAGCCAAATCAACAGCCCTAAAATAGAACATAGCGAGAAAAAAAGAAAAAAAAAAAGAAAACACACAGAGAGCAACGGAACAATGAAAAACAAAAACCGAAAACCCTAGTAGCTGATGAAGAGAGGACAATTGGCGCGAGAAACCATAGGAATAAAGTGTTGCTTTTACTACCCTTTTTCCTACCAATTGTATGAAAGTAGCTAAGAACCCAAGTAAGATAAGAAGGGGGTGGGAAAATAGAAGAAAAGAGATGAGAATAAGATTGTTTAATTTCTGCTTAAAAATCCAATAGTTTAGTACAACTCAGCTTAAATAGTAAAAGCATAAAAATGTTCTTTTCTAACTAAAACTAAAAGCAACTCTCTCTCACTCTCATAAAACATAAAAAATTAAATAAAATTGCTTGGCCCTCAATTGCGCCTTAATTGAATTATAAATTCCCCAGAACCCTAATTGCAATTTCCCCCCCTTTTTCATGAGTCATCAACAGCTGCACGATCCTCTTCACGCTTCCTCTGTACCTTCGTCCTTTTTTGATTCCTCAATCGCAATTGCTAACGCGTCGTCCTTTTCTGCAGGTGCTAACGGTAACGTGGCTATCAATCTGAGCCCTTCATCGTGATCCACAATCTCGCCGTCCATTCCTGCGATCGTACTGCTGATCGTCTCATCAATTGGTACCGTTGGCGCAGGTAATTCTTCCCTCTGATTGTTCTCGAACGTTCCAATTAAATCCCCAATTTCCCCAATTGCTGATTTCAATTTAGGGTTTATCCGATTTAGGGATTTTGACTTTTCTGCTGCGTTGACTCCTAATTTTGAATTGGTTTTAATCTGCATTTTCTGACATTCCCCCCGGATATCCTGACCCTTGACCCCAAGGGTCAAAATCGGGAAATTGCGTCTCAATTTGGGTGAAATCCTCCCAAGTTGCTTGAGCTTCTGTGGAGTTAATCCATTGAACCAAAATTTAGGACACAACCACATTGCCCCTTTTTACAATCCTCTTAGCAAGAACTTTAAGAGGGTGCACCTTGATCAGTCATGATGGATCTGTGATGGGTAGATTGGGGCTAGGTATGTATTTATTACTGATCTTTTTCTTCAGTAATGATACATGGAATACAGGGTGGATTAAACTGCCCTGAGGTAGGTCTAACCTGTAGGCTACCTTACCAACCCTCTCTACTATGGTATAAGGTCCATAGTACTTACAAGATAGCTTAAGGTTCTTCCTTAGTGCCACCGAGTGCTGTCTGAGGGGTTGTAACTTGAGGTAAACCTGATCTCCAGTTTGAAACTCCCTTTCAGTTCTCTTCCTATTAGCAAACATCTTCATCCTCTTTTTAGCTTGAATTAGGTTTTTTCTGAAAGTCTGAGTTAGCTTGATCCTTTCCTGAACCCATTCTGCTGTCAAGACATGTTTAGTTTCCAAGTAGGGTCCGATTGACATTTGAGTAGGAGGGTACCCATACAAGGCTTCAAAAGGTGTGCACTTGAGGCTGGTGTGAAAATTGGTGTTGTACCAATGTTCAGCCAAGGTTATCCACTTATTCCAAGCTTTAGGCTGTTGGTGTACCATACACCTCAAATAATTCTCAAGACACTGGTTCACTCTCTCAGTTTGCCCATCTGATTGTGGGTGGTAAGCTGTACTGTAGTGCAACTCAGTGCCCAAAGTTTTAAATAGTTCTTTCCAAAATCCACTAGTAAAAATCCTGTCCCTAGCAGTAACTATACTAATAGGAAGCCCATGAAGTTTATATATGTTGTCCAAGAACAACTTTGCAATACTCTCTGCAGAATAGGGGTGAGACAATGCCATGAAATGGCTGTATTTGGTGAATCTTTCCACCACCACCAAAATGACCTCCTTTCCTTCTGATTTTGGCAGACCCTCAATAAAATCCATAGTAACATGTGTCCAAGCTTGGTGAGGGATGGGTAATGGCTGTAGTAGTCCAGGATAGGGTGCATTCTCTCCCTTAGCCATTTTGCAAGTGTCACAGGCCTGCACCATGTTAAAAATATCTCTCCTCATTCCAGGCCAATAAAACAGAGCCATGGCCCTTTGATAAGAGCCCATCATCCCAAAGTGACCTCCTAATGCTGAATCATGAATATGTTTCAGCACTAAGGCCCTTACGTCCTTGGCACTGCCAATGCACACTCTCCCTTTGTATCTTAGAATTCCACTGGTGTAAGTATAGTCCCCCCGACCACTAGTATCCACAGTTAATCCAGTAATGATATTAGAGAAGAATTGGTCACCTTGATAACTGGATTGTTCTCACATCCCTTTTTGTAGTGTATATCATAGTCCAAGCCTAATAACTTAGATACCCACTTGTGTTGCAATGTAGTTGTAATCCTCTGCTCCAATAAGTGCTTCAAGCTCTGCTGGTCTGTTTTAATGATGAAATGATGGCCTTGAACATAGTGTTTCCACCTTGTGATAGCCATAATTACAGCATAGAACTCCTTTTCATATATGGACAGCCCCTGATTCTTAACCCCCAAAGATTTGCTTAAATAAGCAATAGGCCTCTTGTCTTGCATTATAACAGATCCTATACCCTTAGAACTTGCATCTGCCTAAATGATGAAAGGCTTAGTAAAGTCAGGTAAAGCTAACACTGGTGCACTTACCATGGCTCTTTTAAGCTTCCCAAAGGCCTCAGTAGCCTCCTCACGCCACTTGAAACAATCTTTCCTTAACAAATCAGTTAATGGTTTGCTGATCAATCCATACCCCTGAATAAACTTTCTGTAGTACCCAGTCAACCCCAAAAAACCCCTTAGTTGCTTAACTGTAACAGGTAATGGCCAGTTAACCATGCACTCCACTTTGGTAGGATCAGTAGCTACCCCTTCCTTACTGATAATATGGCCCAAATACTCCACCTGTCTCCTCCCAAAGCTACACTTAGACATTTTCGCATATAATTGATTCTGGTGGAGTAGGTTCAGGGTGGTAGTGAGATGATTGATGTGAGATTGTAGGTCAGGGCTATAGATGAGTATATCATCAAAGAATACTAGAATGAATTTCCTGAGGTAGGGTCCAAAGATTTGGTTAATGAGAGATTGGAAGGTAGCAGGGGCATTACATAAGCCAAAAGGCATAACCAAGAATTCAAAATGCCCATGGTGGGTGCTAAACCTTTTTTTATGCACATCACCCTCCTTCATTCTAATCTGAAAGTATCCTGACCTTAGATCAATTTTTGAGAAATAGGTTGCCCCATGCAATTTATCTAACAATTCATCAATAACTGGTATAGGGAACTCTTGCTTAATGGTAAGAGTGTTAAAATACCTATAATCCACACACATACGCCAACTTCCATCCTTCTTTTTGACCAAAAGCACTGGTGAAGCATAGGCACTAGTGCTATGCTGGATAATCCCTGCTTCCATCATTTCTTTGACCAACTTCTCAATTTCAGACTTAAAAGCATGGGAGTACCTGTAAGGGGCTGATGTTTAGGCATAGCCCCCACCTTGAAATTGATTTGGTGCTCTACAACCCTCTTAGGAGGTAATTCAGTAGGGTCCTTAAACAACCCTGAGAATTTTTCCACCACTCCCTTTATCTCAGGTTCCATCTCCAAATCTGATTCAGTGGTATTAATGGAACACAATTTCCCCATGAATCCATAGTTTTTCTTGTTCCATAGCTTCTGTAGGGCCTTCCCTGATATGAGTTTGCACTCTGGCTTTCCTGTTAGAGCTTGAAGTGTAACCTTTTCCCCATATTTAGTCAACCTAACAGTCATTCCCTCATAATCAAACTCCACAGGTGAGTGTGTTCTCAACCAGCCCCCTCCTAGTATCATATTACAACCTCCCAACTTGATAATCCTCATAGGAAATGTAAAATCATGTTCCTGATTGTCCATGTAAAGTCTGGACAGTAGCTTTTACTAGTTAAGTTCCCACCATCAGCTATGGTAACCACCATAGGTCTAGACATCCTAGTCTTGCTCCATAATTTCACAACTGTTTGTTCATCTAAGAAACTATGAGTGCTTCCAGTGTAAACCAAAATTCTTAATGTATGCTTTCCTACCACACCTTTCAACACTAATGTGTTGTATCTACTACCTCCAGTTAGAGCATGTACTGAAATCCTCATATCTCTTTGAGGCTCCCCCTCTGTATCATCCTCATCAATACTCTTTCTGTTCTCCATCTCTTCCTCCTCCTCTTCAGTCATAATCATGTGTAACTGGTTCATCTTACACTTGTGTCCCATAGTGTAAGTCTCATCACAGTTAAAGCAAAGCCCCTTCTATCTCCTAGCTCTCATCTCAAATGGAGTCAATAGCTTTCTCACAGGTTTAGAATTATCAATATTAACCTTAGGTCGGCTAACATTAGGGTGTGAAACATTTTGAAAGTTTCTCTGGAAACTTGTAGTGTTGCTTCTGAAAGAAGTCTCAACCTTCTTCCTATTGCTTCAATAGTTCTCTCCTGTTCCCTACTAATGTTCATAGCTCCAATCAGAGTTGTTGGCTGTAGAGATAAAACAGCATGTTTAATATCATCTCTCAACCCACTCAAATAACTACCAATGTAATACTCCTCTGTGTGAGCCTCTCCAAACATCTCCATTAAAGACTTAAGCTCTTCAAACTTCTCCCCCAGGAGAAAGGGTCGAGAGGGGTCGTCGGACTAGCGTGGCGCCTCTCTGAAGTAGCATGACCTTCAGATACAGGGGAATCATCATCGGAAGGAACCAACTGGGCAGCCTCTGTGGAGGAATTGCCCACTGCATGCGTGGCCAACTCGACCCCTGGCGACAAAAATTAGAGTTAGCATCGAGCAAGTAAAAGCGAAGAAGACTACAAGATTCAAAACCAGAAAGTTAAAAGCTTACCGAAGGGGGTGCCTCTTCCCATCTGAGCACCGACAAAGTTGATGTATTCTGGGCCAGCCTGAAGACCCGCCATCACCATGGCCCGAGGATGCTCGAGGATTGTCACCGCGTTTTAAGTGGAGGAGAAGAAACCCCAGCGTTGCAAGAAGGCAGTATCCTCGACAGGATTAAGGGAGTCCACATAACTCATCTCCCACCTGGTAGATAAGCCTCATTGCCCACTACGAAGGCAGAGGAAGAAGTAGCAGTTCCTCCAGTTGCGATAAGAGGGGAAGGCAGTCGAAACTCCGGAGAGGAAAAAATTAACAAACTGACGGGCTACCAGTTGGAAAAACGGGTAGCCCTGTCTCACAGGACGTAGGGCAAAAGCCCCGAACAGCAGAGCGGGAGACATGGGGATGTTGAGATGGTAGCACAAAAGAATAAAACCTACCAAGCATCGGTAGGAGTGGGGGACTAGTTGGCTCAGACAAATATCCATGAACTTCAGCAGACGGCTCATGAAGGGATGGAAAAAAAGACGAAGGCCGTTGTGGACCTGTTCGGAATACAACCAACAGGAGGGTTAAAGGCACGATCATTAGGGGTCGGCACATGCACGTCCATATTCAGGATGCCGTATTGGTCCAGCAGCGCCTCCACTGACTCAGCCATCTCAATTGAAGGGGTCAAACCAGTGCGTCCAGCCCCAATCATTTGGCCAGGCTCGAGATCGCGAGAGATCAACTGAAAGCCTGCAGCTGGAGCCACGTATGAATCACGGTCATTGAAGGCAGCAGTAATATCGTCAACAGTAGGATTGGTAGATAAAACTTCTCCAGTCGCCACCCTACGGTTGCGGGCAGCGGCAGCGAGTTGGCTCTCCGTCCTCTGGCGAGTACGGGAAGCCACAACACGAGAACCACGACGATTTTGGGAAGTCGCACCGTTCGCTTGTTGAACAGCAGACGGTGGAGTAGGAGCATGGCTGTTGACCACCGGGATTTCAGTGGAGGAAGACTGGGAAGAGTCGAAAGAAAGTGGAGTTTCAGAGGAAGAAGATGCGGAGGAAGCCATTTGCAAAGAGAATTTAGAGAGAAAGAAGATCGGATTTGCTGAAGAAGGAAGTTGAAGTGACGAAAAAGGTATGTAAAAGGTCTATTTATAACCTAGGAGGCGACGTTTCGATTTAGGCGGGAATTTGTGAAACGCCAAATATGAAACTTGTGTGAAAATTGCTACCACCCACGATCACCAATAAGGGGTACCAGCGAAGGACACATGTCGGTTACACAGAGCCGTCTATCATCAATGCGCCTTCTCGAGGAACTATTGATGGCTGTGAGATTTTATGCGTGCGAAAGTAAATGATATCTAGAGTAGCGCGGCAATTGAGAACACATGATGGGATGTATTGGCGATAAAAAACGACAAGTAGTCAGAAGAAAAAATCAAAGAGGCTCCTCGAGCCGTTACATCTTCTCCAAAAAGCTAATCGAAGAGGCTCATCGAGCCGTTACAACTTCTCCAAAAAACTAATCGAAGAGGCTCCTCGAGCCGTTACATTTTCTCCAAGAAGCTAATCGAAGAGGCTCCACAAGCCGTTACAACTTCTCCAAGAAGCTACTCGAAGAGGCTCGTTGAGCCGTTACAACTTCTCCAAGAAACTAATCGAAGAGGCTCCTCGAGCCGTTACATCTTCTCTAAGAAGCTAATCCAAGAGGCTCCACGAGCCGTTACAACTTCTCCAAGAAGCTAATCGAAGAGGCTCCTTGAGCCGTTACAACTTCTCCAAGAAACTAATCGACGAGGCTCCTCGAGCCGTTACATCTTCTTCAAGAAGCTAATCGAAGAGGCTCCACGAGCCGTTACAACTTTTCCAAGAAGCTAATTAAAGAGGCTCCTTGAGCCGTTACAACTTCTCCAAGAAACTAATCGGAGAGGCTCCTCGAGCTGTTACATCTTCTCCAAGAAGCTAATCGAAGAGGCTCCTCGAGCCGTTACAACTTCTCTAAGAAACTAATCGAAGAGGCTCCACGAGCCGTTACACATTTTCAGAGAAAGTAAGTGAAGAGGTTCCTCGAACCGACGCAATTTCCTCTTATACATCAGCACAACTCCTTCAAAATAACCGCCACTGAAAGACCTTAGGAAAAGATTGATCGGTTCGGATAGCGTCTTGAGGGGTGACTTCAACTGCTCTACAAGGTGTCCCACTATGAACCTTTGAGCTGCACGCGTAACTTCTGAGGGGGAAAAAAACAACTCTCGTCGAATCACGCAACGAGGGGTAAAGGATGCCCTGTTGACCGGTGAAAAACCCTTCAGTAGTATCGCGAGTTGACTTGCTCCTTGCAATACGCCTAGAGGGTCGTAGCCAACTACTCTACGCAGTGTCCCATTATGAACCTTTGAGCCACATGCGTAACTTTTGAGGGGAAAAACAACAACTCTCGTCAAATCACGCAATGACGGGTGAAGTATGCCCTGATGACCGGCGAAAGCCCCTTCAGTGTTATCACGAGTCGACTTACTCCTTGTGATACACCTCGAGGGTCCTAGCCAACAGCTCTTTGAGCGACACGCGTCCCTTCCGAGGGGAAAAACAACAACCCTCGTCGAATCACGCAAAGAGGGGTAAAGGATGCCCTGTTGACCGGTGAAAAACCCTTCAGTAGTATCGCGAGTTCACTTGCTCCTTGTAATACGCCTTGAGGGTCGTAGCCAACTGCTCGACGAGGTGTCCCATTATGAACCTTTGAGCCACACGCGTAACTTCTAAGGGGAAAACAACAACTCTCGTCGAATCACACAACGAGGGGCGAAGCATACCCTGATAACCGGCGACCGCCCCTTTAGTGGTATCACGAGTCGACTTGCTCCTTGAGATACACCTCGAGGGTCCTAGCACATAACTCCTAGGTACCTTATTAGGAATCTGGGGAGCCCCGGCCGTACTTCCATGGAGAAAAACAACAATCCTTGTCGAACCACGACACGTGGAGCAGAAGTGCTCCCGCGATTGTCTCATACTCGAAATTCTACCTAGACTGGTAATTTTACAAAAAAACAAACAAACACACGACAGAAAAGAAGACACACATGAAGACCTGCGAAGGAACGTTTTATTAATCTCAAGATGGTACAATTACAAGAATAGAGAAAAATACAACGCATGAGGCCTACTACACTACTCTCCTCGAGAGGGTCACTTGCCTTCTCTGACCGCCCTTCGACGCTCCACGAGCGTTGGAGCATCCTCAGAAGCATCGGGAGCCGCAACCGTGGAAGCTACCCGTAGGGCAGCATCTACAGGTCGGGGAACAGGAGCATCGGAAGCCCGAGAGCTTGGAGGATCGGGGCTAGTAACTAATGACCCTCCAACTATAATCTCAATGGCCATGGCCCTAATCCTTCTTGCCCTGGTGTCAAGGGAGAAGCCGCGGGAAGCCTCCCTGCCAGTCTCAGAGATAACGATCTGTGCAGGGGGAAGCCTAGCCTGGTAATCCTCAAGAATCGCCTACAGCTCAGAAGGGCTAGGAGGAGAACCTGGCGGTATCTCCCTCGAAACCTCGGTCGCCTGCGGAGAAAGCGTCGTCAGATCAGCCTCAGGTACAATCCAATTCCTTTCTCACAATTGTTGTATGGACCCCTTGTACCCAGCCACGAAGAGAGAAACAAACACCTTATGGAAATAGCCATGATGAAGCGGGGAACCGATATATCGAATTATACGCTCGAACGCATCCCGCCTGCCTTTTCAACAATTTCCCCGCGGAGCTCCTTGTTGATTCTCCGCAACTGGTCGGCGATCTGCTCGTCCACGGTTGCTCGGTGTTCCTTCAACTCGTCTCAAAGAGACTCAGCAGCCTTCACCGCCTCCGCATACCCCGCCTCAACCTCCAACTACAACCAGGAGGTCTTCTCTAGGGTATCCTTCAGAGACGCCAGCTCCAAGGCCGCATCGTCCCTTTTCTCCTTGACCACTCGAAGGCGCTCTTGCGCAAGGTCCTGCTCCTTTGCGAGCTCCGTTGCATGGGCTTCCCACTTGTGACACCTCTTCGCACGGGCCTCGAACGCAGCTCGAGCCTCCTATAGCTCGGCCGACACTCGAGAGTGGTCTGACCTCAACCTTTCAAGCTCCTCATGCGCCAGAGGGTTAGGTGCAGAAGCCTCCAACTCCGCTACACGACCCTCTAAAGTTTGGATATGCTCTAGCAGCAAAAATTGGCCGGCACTAAACTGAAAGTAAGAAGAGAAAGGGATCAAAAGTGAGGGAGAGTTATAGAAAGTAGAGCTAAAGCAAATCAAGAACTTACGTCAACCGCAACATAACATATCGTATCCTTCAACCATTGGAGCCCTCGATTCCGGAGCGACTCAACCTCCAGAAGGTCCATTGCCTGGCGCAACTGGGCAAAGCCAGAGCCAACGCCACGCAGTTCCTCCACCAAAGGGCGCTCAACGGGACCAGGATGAGCCAACTGATCCACCGCCACCTGTGAAGAAGTCCCTTCTTCACGAACCTCCACCCAGTTATCGGCTCCATCACCCCGAGCCTCAGCATTCTCCTCCAGCCTACCTCCCGCTAACGATTCCAACAAGACAACCTCCTCTTGTCCAGGAGCCAGGTCTTCTGCGAGATTGGAAGAAGTAGCATGAGAGCTCCTACCCACTTCCCGAGAAGGGCCCTCGGCTGATCCCGCAAGACCCTCGTGCAACGTCGGGGAAGAAGGCTTGGATGCATCCGTTTCCCCTCGCCCCTCGACCAAGAGAGAAGACCCGACATCCTTCTCAATAGGATCAGATGGGACATGCAAAGAAGAAGCACGAAAAGAAGAAGCGCGAGATATCGACGCCACCTCATGCTTCAACGAGGGGTGGCAAGACAGCTCAAATCGAAAGAGGCAGGCAAGGATTCTCGAAGCCAATCGAAGCCAGCGACAGACCTCGGAACCAAAGGAGCAGGGTTGTGAAAGACTTCGAGGTCATCTTCTCGGAGGCTCTGGAACTTGCCAAAAGACGGCAAGCCTGAATTTACTTCCCCGCTCGGTCCAGGCACTAAGCGAGAAGATGGAGAAGGCTCCCCACTCGGTACAGGCGCTGAGTGAGAAGATGGAGAGAGCCCTCCGCTCGGTACAAGTGTTGACTGAGGATATGGAGAGGGCTCCTCAACCCTGTTAGCAACCATCGACCGAGAAGACGTGGCTTTCTTCCGAGTAGACCTGCTCCCCCTGGGCACTTTGGGAGCCACCGTATCCGTCGCCACTTCCGCCAAGGGGGATACCAGCGCACCTGAAGAATATTGGTCAAAACCACGGAAAAAGTAGAGGATACAAGGAGAAAGCAAAAGAACAGAAAGACACCTACAGAACTCGAGATCCTTGTCCAGATGTGGAAAATGGGCAGAACGAGCCCCCTCCTGAAGACCGCAGAGCTGAAACAGCCTCAAGATCTTGGCCAGTTTCAGCACGTGGTACTTCGTCTGGAAGAAAGCTTCCTCCTTCATCCGAAGACGTACTCTCTCAAGGTGAGAAGAATACAACTCCGTAGGGCCGCTAGACCAGACGTTCGTGACCCCCCACCTCTCGCAATTGCGTCCCGAAGGCTTCACGAAGTTGAAGGAGGATTTCCAACTCCCATAGGAAGTGGAGGCATCGGTGAGAATCCTAGCCCCCGGGAAAGCCTGGGAAGAACGAGGGGTTAGGTAGAAGAAGGGCGCCTGGCCCGTCCCCACGTCATACAGAGCTAGCAGGCGCTCTGCAGTACAGAGAAGCCCTCGGCTTCGACAGGTGAACTCGAACCCAGCCATGATTGAAAAGGCGTTGGGCGTCAACTGGCTCAAACAAACCCTAGGGCTTTGGCCACCTCCTAGAAAAATGACAGCACGAACATCCGCCATCCTGCCTTGATCTGAGGAAAGTAGACAGTCAAATAGCCGGCTGGGGGGCTATTTGCCGGGTGCCAGGGCTCCGGGATCATCACCGCCACGTTCTCTTTTGCCACATTATACTTGGCGAGATGGTTGTCGGCAGACGCCTGGGTTACAGTGCTGGCGATTTCCTCCACACTCACAGCCTGCTTGTTAGACGCCGTTCCCTTGTCGCCAGACTTGGAAATAGCAGCAAATGCGGCAGTATGCTTACCGCGACGGGTAACCGGAGGAGAAGGCAGTGCCAATCGGGATGGAGAAGCAGGAGGAGTGGAACTGGAGTTGGCCACGGCAGCGGTATTGGCAGGCGACATAATTACGGTGAACAAAGAATACAGAGGAAAAGAGGCGCGGATATGCGAAAGAAGGCAGAGAAGACGAAAAGGCTATAAGCCGTAAAAACCGCAGCACAAGAGACCTAACTAGACGGGCAAAAGGGCGGTCCAATTCCCGCTCACTACCCCAGAAGCAACAGATGGCTGCCACGTACCACTCAGCGTACGAAGGAAGTTTTTAGGAATCCCGAAAAATCAAGGTGTGAGACAGACGCGCGATCAGGTGATTAGGCCCCTAAAAGTTTTACTCTCTTCCACGTTCTGCGAACTGTGACAGAGACTGGGGGACTTATGATGACGCATACTCTCCCTCTTGGGATCGTACCCGTCCACGTGGCCTAATCCCCTGATCGCGACCTATCTCACGACCCCCTCTCCCGGATTCCTCGACCCCCGTAAGCATTAGAATATATTATTTACCTCACCAACCCCTCGTTATATCAACGAAGGGGGGTCGTATTTTGCACGTGCAGGTAAAGCATGCTTAGCTGCTAAGCAAAGGCTACCGCCCCCTCTGGCCAACCAGAGAAGGCAGCTAATGTCAATCTTGACGTCACCCTCCACTATCTGAATGCTTTGTCGCCCTTCCAGGGCTTGACCGCCCTGCTTCCCCAATAAAGAGCGGGGGCTCGGGGGTTATAGAATGTAAACGGAGCATGGCATGCACCGAGGGTAACATGCAGGCACCACGTGTCCTACTCTACGAAGCCTATTCAAGAATCACGTGCCTATTTCCGCAAGACTCACAAGCTCCACGTACCCTACTCTACGAGGACACGCAAGTACTCTACTACCCTCGAAACCAGCATGCATGCCGACACGTGCCCCTGGTAAAGTTACGTCTATACCCTCCCCTCGCCCTATAAATAGGGAAGCAGGCTCGTCATAAAGGTATCTCTAATCCAAGCTAGCATACAACTATAAGAGCCCCACCTAGAGAGAGAAAAAGCGAGAGCAAGCGAGCAGTGTCGGAAGAACGCGAGCCCCAACAGCGGCAGAAGGTTGAAGGGAGAGAGTGGGAACGGAGCCCGAACCCCCACAGGTCGTCGAAGGTACTAGCAGGAGGCCTCCCAACGAGCTCATCAGTGGTGCCCTCCAAGAGCTTGCCGGGTCCAGGGTCATCTTAGGTCGGGGCCGGCGTGCGGATAGCCTCGGTGACGGGCACGACGACCCAAAGGCGTCATCAATCCTATATAACATGTAAAGTAAAATATATCCATAATTTTTTTTGTGTTTCTTATAGCCTAATATAGCACAATTAGTTCTTTATAATTTTTTATCTTAGCCTTTTATTATAAATATATATTCAAAAATATTAAATATTCAAAGTTGTAGGGCTTACGCCCTACTCCTCAGGACATAAGTCACATAGTTTGCTGCCCTCCCCTGCCGCACCGGGGCTCCGGCTACGGTCCGGTGAACTCAGTGTCGATCCGCCGCTTTAAAGCAATTAAGATTTCTTAGTGCGCGGCTTAAGAAATCTTAATTCGCGAACTAAAAATTTCAACTGAGTTCGCCCTATTTCTTAGCTACCTGTTTGTGGTTTTAGCGTGTAAATCGCCATTCTTTTGCATTCGTGTTCACCATAAACAGAGTAAGATTTGAGTGTTTGATTGAGAGGAAAGAAAGAAAAGTAAAGGACTGCCGAGAAACAGAGAAAAAAGAGAAGGAAGAAGAGAGAGAAAACTTAAGAAAAAGAAAGAAGAGAACGAAGGAAGTTGCCGGTGGAACTTAATGTTTTGGAGTAAAGAAAAAATTAGTAAAATGGTGTGGGGGCCTATAAATTATACATTTAAAAAGACAAAATTGATGATAAATCTGCTAACTCTTTAGTACACTATTAAATACATGTATATATATATATATATATATATATATATATATATAAATCTTATATACATATATATATATTAGACATAGGAACCAGTAAGAATATAATACTTTTACATAATTTAATTAATTATTATTTAATTTTAATACACGCACTAAGACGCATTAAGACAAACAAAATTGAAAATTGCAGACGCATTAAGACAAACAAAATTGAAAATTGCAGCACTGGCGCACACGCATCCGCATCCGCTCGCGCATTCGCTTTATGTGACTTAGCTCAGGACATCTGCCTCGCCCCTAGTCCATGAAACGCCAACGCCTTTTAAAACACTATTCGGTACTTCACCAAATGTGCGGTTAAAATTCATGCCTTTGACGTTTGTACTTTTTGATAGTACAAACTATACAAAGACTTTCAATCCTTTTATTGATCAGTTGGTTTTGATCATACTTTTCGATAGTACAAACTATACAAAGACTTTCAATCCTTTATTGATCAGTTGGTTTTGATCTTAGGGGATCGCACAGTGTCAGGCCACAAAATGTCTTTGAGTAGTGGCAAATCTACTATTTTCTTGCTAATAGCTTCGGTTGCTGGAAGACCTGGCTCAGTTATGAAAAGCCAACGCTGGATCCAATCTGTACCCTCACGCAGCATCATCTTTATGAAGAATAGCGAACCAAACCAAGACGGAACAGTCAAGTATTTATCCCCTCGGCACGCACTCTTCACCGTCGCCTTTGCCAATCTTTTGACAGACTCTATCGGTGTAGCACTGACCACAACCTGAAAGATTTGTAATGTAAGCCAGTTGCCTAAGTTTCAATCAAATACTCAACAAAACAATTGGTAGTGCGAAAAGAAACTATCAAATTGATGCAAATTAATTTTGTTTTTCCACAAGAAACTAAATTACCTTACGTCCCGGAGTTGTTGGTCTACTACCATTTGTCCGTCCTTGTTAAGAAATTTGCCTTTGGTCATCTCCGACTCGACCAATCAAGGACTGACAATGGTAATCCCAATAGCTGATCCTAATTCTACCCTTAGAGTCTCGAAGAAACCCGTTACTGCGGCTTTACTTGCCTGCAATGTTTACATAGCAAGAACCGGCGACTTACTTAAGACTAACAACAGAAATTGAAGAAATGTCGTGAGAAATATCATAAAGTGACACTTAACACCATAAAAGCCGAGCCTCGGTTCGTTCAACCAACTAGCAGAAGATGAAATTACAACGATCTTGCCCTTTGTCCTCCTTAAGTGGGGAACTGCAAAATGAGTTGTATAAGCCAGACCCCAAAAGTTTATGTCCTGTGAGAGAGAGCATATCAACAGAATCCTTATTATCTCCATAATCAGTGTTTTAACATATATATATAAAATGAACTTCAATTTCGCCAAATTTCTTTCCTCATACGGAACATCAAAAGACTTCTCCTAACAGAAACCAAATAAAATCCTTGGGGTTGTAGGTCAGATTACCATTGCAGGTGCAAAATTTGTTACTTCCTGCAATTCTTCAAATAAACTTACAGGAGTGACCCCAGCACACATCACCAGATGATCCACTGAATTTACCAATTAATTAATTAGCCACTCGAATATTATTATATATATAACCTGGGAAACTGACATATTATATATATATGTATTAAAAATAATAAAGATTGTAAGACAATTACATCGGCCAAATTGTTTTATGGCTTCTTCAATCAATCGCCTGCAGTCGTCAACCTTGGATACATCAGTTCGTATAGGAATAGCACGCGGGGATCCCATAAAATTGGCGACATCCACAACTTGTCGCAGTGCATTCTCTCTTCTTGCTCCAATTACCAAATATGCTCCTCTCCTCGCGTACTCATAAGCAATGTGCTTTCAACATACAAAAATAATTTAAAAAAAAAAAACACTAGTAACATAAATTATCAGTGCGGACCTCACCCATCCCTGAAGAAGCTCCAGCAATGACGACCACCTTTCCAGCTACATTTTCGCTGAAAATTGAACGCCATATGTAGTGTAGACACTGGAAAATTAGTTAAGCTGGAAAGACGAACGTTAAAACATGCATTGAGAACATAGGTACATAATGGTTTAAGATTCCATTAACCAAATCCATGACTGAGTTTAAGATTATGCAGTAGACACGAGCTGCAGTTGAGTGATCAAGTGCAAATTGTAAGAGAAAGAAAGTGGAGAAAAAATTGTAAGAGAAAGAATGATAGGTTGAGTCACGATATATGTGACAAAAGCCGCTTCGATCCTATGTTGATATGATTGATAGACGAGATTGGTTGGAGATACATTCAGTAATGACAATAAAGTTGAGCTCAGTTCAGTTATTTTTGGCTAAGCATAATTATGAGGTTACACGTATAGCCCAAGTGGGAGATTGTTGGAACATTTGTCCAACGTTGTTGGATCCTTAATCCAACGTTGGGCTTATATGTTCAATAATTATGTGATGCAGACCGTCATTAAGGATAAGCCCAATAGAAGTGATTGTTAAGGTTTCAGGTATACGGGCTTAATGTATCTTAATAGGGTGTGTGCCTTTAATGGGTAGAGACTCAGGAATAATTATATTTTAATGATGGGCTGAAATATAATTATTAAATAGGATATCAGGGTTTTGGTATCTTACAAATATATAGATGGTCATGGTCCCGGATCACACGTTGCACTTTCTACACTATATCCCATTGGTAGTATAGAGATTGGGAGAATTCAAAAGGGACTCTCAAAAATAAGGGTTTCGTGATGATCTGGAAGACCAACCACGCGACAATCCGTAAACAATTAATCTTTGGTGTAAGGTACGCTTTCGGTATTCAAGCTTTTACTTTATATTGATTCTTAATGACTCACATGAATGCTCTTGGGTTTTATTCCGGTTATAACAAGTGGTATCAGAGCCACTTCATGTGAATCATTGAGATTAAATCGTGAATTGTGTTTCAATGATTAATTGTTATTGACGTTCTTGAATTTAAAGATTTATGTTAATTTTGTGATTAAATTCGAGAACGGATTTGCGTGATTGAGGCTGGCTGACTTACGAGTCTGCAATCGAGACTCTTGTGCTTGAATTAATGGTTTTCGGTCATTGTTTTGTATTTGATTCGGATTAAGAAAATTAGGATTTTACGAAATCTAATTTAAGATAAAAGAACATATACGGCGGAACCCATCTCGGTTCTGATCGTAACGTCCGCCGCAAGTAGCGGAGAAGGAGAGGCGGTGCCGCTGCACAGATTCGTCGAAAAGGTCCAGCGCCAGTAGTGACGGAGAAAGAAGAAGCGACGGCTTTGCGGCACCGAAAATACGATAAAGCCATGGCTGCCGCCGGTGAGGACGCGGTATTTAGACCGCAGCGAACGGGGGAAACAGCGGCGCTTAGCTTCCGTTGCTAGGACTCGGATCTAGAACGACGCAGGTTCAAGATAGGCGGCCGAGGGTGAGGCAGACCGGCGTGATCGGGCTCGCCGGTGAAGGGGAGGCGTCGATTCTGTCATGATGTTACAAAATCAAAACAATTTTGAAATTAAGGAAATTGTGGTCAACAAGTCAGAAGAGTCAAAATCCCTAATCACTGAAATCTGTAACCCTAATTCCCAAATCAATATGGGCGAAATTGAAGAAATCAACAATTGGAACCAACGGGAATCTACAAGGACAGAAATTAACGAGGAGAAACTATTACCTGCGGCAATTGACAGCGAAGAAGAGACACGTGGGCGAATAGACGATTGTGATGATGAAGAGGACGCGCCAATTGTTGAAGGGCTCGGATCAATCGAGGATAATGCCGTTACACCTGCAAAAAAAGGACAATGAGCACGTTAATGAAAACGCGGAGGAATGAAAAAGGACTACAGTACGAGGAAGGACAGAGAGGAGCGGGGCGGAGCAAGGGCTGACGCACGCAGCTGATGAAAGATAGTAATTTAGGATTTTTTAATTCAATTAAAGAAACGCTTTTGAGGCTTCAGCGTTTTGTTCTTTTCAATTTATTAGAAGAGTTGTTATTTCCTTTTTTGTAAAGTTGCTACTTAGTTTTCTTCTACTATTTAAGTCAGAATTTTAACTCGAGGAAGGCAGAGAAAAATCAATACAATTCTAATTCTCATCTCCTTCTTCTACTTTTCTCACCTCTTTCTGTTACTCTTTCACTAAATACTATTATTCATATTATTTACAAGCAAAAACATAACATTTGGTATCAGAGCCAGGGCGAACTGTGGAACACACAACAATGGCTGATCATAACCACCAAACCAGACTTAGAGAAATCCAGGAGAATCAAAGGGAGCTACAGGAGCAGTTTGTAAACACGCAAAGGGATATGCAGGAGCAAGTCACCACAATCTTTCAGAGGAATGAACAACTTCAAGTTTCTGTTGGAGCTATGCAAGATTCCATGAACGCCATACAGTTACAACTCCTAAAAATATCAGAACAGATGGCACTATACAACAGAAACAAATCAATTCTTGGAGAGGGGCTCACACAAACAACTAATGATACTAGAGTACCAAATATACAACCTGAATCTGCACCAGTCAGCCATAACACTCAGCTTGGAAACATCATCGATCTTGAAGGTCCTGGAGAAGGAAGCAACAACAGACACCACTTTCCCAGAATGGAGTTTCCTCACTTTGATGGAAGCAATGTGAGGAGTTGGGTAAGAAAATGTCAAAAGTACTTCTCATTTATGGGTGGAATACCTGAAGATCAGAAAGCCACAATTGCATCCATGTATTTTGAAGGTAAAGCAGACCTATGGTACAATGGATTTGTAGAGATGAAGGGTTACACTAACTGGGAACATTTTGTTAAGGATGTCTTTTTGAGGTTTGATGGAATGAAACTAGAAGTAGTTGCTATGGAGTTCAACAAACTCCAGTACCAAGGCAACTTAGAAGGTTATATAGAGAAATTTGAAGAACTTAAATCACTGCTAGAAATGTTTGGTGAAAACCACACTGAAGAATATTTTATTGGGAGCTATTTGAGTGGTCTTAGAGAAGAACTCAAACATGCTGTGCTGTCTTTCCACCCTACTTCACTTATTGGAGCCATCAATCTAAGTAGGGAACAAGAGAAAGTGATTGAAGCAATAGGCAGAAGATTTAGACCTTCTTTTAGAGGAAACAACCATAACCCTCAGAGAAATTTTGTGAATCCTACAACTTCTAACATTAACAAACCCAGGGTTGCTAATGAAGTTCAAAAGCCTGTGAGGAAGTTACTAACACCAGCTGAAATGAGGGCTAGAAGGGAGAAGGGGCTCTGCTTTAACTGTGATGAGACTTATACAATAGGTCATAAATGCAAAATGAATCATTTATACATGATTATGACTGAGGAGGAAGAGTCTGAAATGGAAGAGAGGGAAAAGACTGTAGAAACAGAGGATTCTGAAGGAGAAATGATAGAAGACATGCATATTTCAGTGCATGCCTTAACAGGAGGGAGCAGGAATAATATACTGGTATTAAAAGGAGGAGTGGGCAAACACTTTCTGAGGATTTTAGTGGATACTGGAAGTACCCACAGCTTTGTAGATGAGGAAACAGCTGTAAAACTAGGGTGCAAGACCAAGGAATCTACTCCTATGAAGGTAAAAGTGGCTGATGGAGGCCAAATCACCTGCACCAAACACTGTCCAGAATTCAAATGGAGTACTCAAGGACATGAGTTCATGTTTCCTGTTAGAATCATCAGGCTTGGGGGCTGCCACATGATCTTGGGAGGAGATTGGTTAAAGGCGCATACACCTATCAAGCTTGACTATGAGGGCATGGTGGTCAAACTGAATAATAATGGGGAAAAGATTACACTGCAGGCCTTGACTGATAGGCCTGAATGTAAGCTAATCTCTGGAAAGGCACTACAAAAATTGTGGCAGAAGGGCAAATATGGAGTCATGGGAAAGCTTTGTTCAATATCAGTACCAGAATCCAATCAGTTGGTAGAACCACAAGTCAAGGGAGTTTTGGACAAATATGATGAGCTTTTTCAGGAGCCAAATGAACTACCACCCAGAAGAAAGGTGGAGCACCAGATCAACTTTAAAATGGGAGCTATGCCTAAACATCAAGCACCATACAGGTACTCTCATGCCTTTAAAGCTGAAATTGAAAATTGGGTGAAGGAAATGTTGGATGCAGGGATTATTCAGCATAGCACAAGTGCTTATGCATCTCCAGTGCTTTTAGTGAAGAAAAAAGATGGAGGGTGGAGGATGTGTGTTGATTATAGGTATGTTAATAGTCTAACTATTAAGCATGAGTTCCCTCTACCAATTATTGATGAATTATTGGATGAGCTTCATGGTGCTACTTATTTCTCTAAGGTTGATTTGAGGTCAGGATACTTTCAAATTAGGATGAGAGAGGAGGATATTCATAAGACTGGATTTAGCACCCACCATGGGCATTTTGAGTTCTTAGTGATGCCTTTTGGGCTTTGCAATGCACCAGCTACATTCCAATCCCTTATGAATCAAATATTTGGTCCTTACCTAAGGAAATTCATTTTGGTGTTCTTTAATGATATTTTGATATATAGTCCTAATCTGGAGTCTCACATAGACCACCTCAACATCACATTGGCTCTACTCCAAAAGAACCAATTGTATGCTAAGTTGTCCAAGTGCAGTTTTGGAAAGAGGCATATAGAATACCTGGGGCATATTATTAGCAAGGAAGGGGTATCAACTGACCCTACTAAGATAGAATGTATGGTGAATTGGCCGGTTCCAACAACAGTCAAACAATTGAGGGGTTTTCTGGGCCTAAGAGGATACTACAGAAAGTTTGTTCAAGGTTATGGGTTGATTAGTAAGCCATTGACAGATTTGTTGAGAAAAGACAACTTTAAGTGGGGAGATGAAGCTACTAATGCTTTTAACAAACTAAAGGAAGCCATGGTAAAGTCACCGGTACTTGCACTTCCTGATTTCAAACAGCCCTTCATTATTGAAGCTGATGCCAGTTCAAAGGGGATTGGGGCAGTTCTCAAGCAAGGGAGGAGGCCCATTGCTTACCTAAGCAAATCATTGGGCATTAAGAATCAAGGGCTTTCCATCTATGAAAAAGAGTTCTATGCCATCTTAATGGCTATAACCAGATGGAAACATTATATCCAGGGTCATCATTTCATAATTAAGACTGATCAGTAAAGCTTGAAACATTTACTGGAGCAAAGGATCACTACAACCTTGCAACATAAATGGGTTTCTAAATTACTAGGGCTGGACTATGAAATACAATACAAAAAGGGGAGTGAGAATAAAGCAGCTGATGCTTTATCAAGGAGAGGGATGGAAGAAGGAGAATTGGCTGCCATAAGCACTGTTCAACCAAAATGGGCAAGTGAAATACATTCCAGTTACCAAGGGGATCAATTTTTTTCAAATATTATTGCTGAGATATCTGTGGATCCTACTTCCCAAGGAGAATATACTTATACCAATGGAATTTTAAGGTATAAAGGAAGAGTTTGTGTAGGGGCTGCTAATAACTTGAGGGCTGTCCTACTGAAACACATCCATGATTCAGCTTTGGGAGGTCATTCAGGGATGCTAGGGTCATATCAGAGGGCAAAAGCAATTTTCTATTGGCCTGGACTAAGGAAGGAAGTCATGAACATGGTTCAAGCATGTGACACTTGCAAAATGGCTAAGGGAGAAAATGTCAACTATCCTGGATTGCTACAGCCCCTACCTATTCCTCACCAAGCTTGGACACACTTATCAATGGACTTTGTTGAAGGACTACCAAAATCTGAAGGTAAGGAAGCTATTCTAGTTGTGGTAGACAGATTCACTAAATACAGTCATTTTTTTGCCCTATCTCACCCATATACTGCTGAAAGTATTGCTAAATTATTCTTGGATGAGGTTTACAAGTTGCATGGACTCCCTATTAGCTTGGTTACTGATAGGGACAAAATTTTTACAAGTGGATTCTGGAAGGAACTCTTTAAGGTGTTGGGAACTGATTTACAATTTAGCACTGCCTATCACCCACAAACTGATGGGCAGACTGAAAGGGTAAATCAATGCTTGGAAAATTACTTGAGATGCATGGTTCATCAGCATCCTAAAGCTTGGAAGAGATGGTTGAGTCTAGCTGAGCATTGGTATAACACCAATTTCCACACAGGCCTCAAAATGACTCCTTTTGAGGCCTTGTATGGTTACCCACCATCACACATGTCTATTGGGCCCTATCTTGAAACCAAACATTCATTGACATAAGAATGGTTACAAGAAAGGATCAAACTGACACAAATGCTCAGAGAAAACTTGCTTCAAGCTCAAGGGAGAATGAAGACTTATGCAGACAGGAAGAGAACTGAGAGGGAATTTCAAGTGGGGGATCAAGTATATCTGAAGTTGCAGCCTTTCAGACAACAATCAGTGGCAATCAGAAAAAACCTCAAGTTATTATGCAAGTACTATGGGCCCTATACAATCCCAGAAAGAATTGGAAAGGTTGCATACAAGCTGCAACTGCCTCAGGGCAGCCTTATTCACCCCGTGTTTCATGTATCCTTACTGAAGAAGAAAATCAGTGAGAAATACATTCCTAGTCCTACCCTCCCTTTCACTGATAAAGATGGTCTTATTAAGGTACAACCACTGAGGGTTCTTGCAAAAAGCATTGTGAAACGAGGAAATGTAGTTGTCTCTCAGATATTGATACATTGGATCAACTCAACAGAAGAACAGGCTACCTGGGAAGATTATGCTTACATCGAAGCACAATTTCCTGATTTTGACCCTTGGGGTCAAGGGTCAGGTTATCCGGGGGGGAATGTCATGATGTTACAAAATCAAAACAATTTTGAAATTAAGGAAATTGTGGTCAACAAGTCAGAAGAGTCAAAATCCCTAATCACTGAAATCTGTAACCCTAATTCCCAAATCAATATGGGCGAAATTGAAGAAATCAACAATTGGAACCAACGGGAATCTACAAGGACAGAAATTAACGAGGAGAAACTATTACCTGCGGCAATTGACAGCGAAGAAGAGACACGTGGGCTAATGGACGATTGTGATGATGAAGAGGACGCGCCAATTGTTGAAGGGCTCGGATCAATCGAGGATAATGCCGTTACACCTGCAAAAAAAGGACAATGAGCACGTTAATGAAAACGCGGAGGAATGAAAAAGGACTACAGTACGAGGAAGGACAGAGAGGAGCGGGGCGGAGCAAGGGCTGACGCACGCAGCTGATGAAAGATAGTAATTTAGGATTTTTTAATTCAATTAAAGAAACACTTTTGAGGCTTCAGCGTTTTGTTCTTTTCAATTTATTAGAAGAGTTGTTATTTCTTTTTTTGTAAAGTTGCTACTTAGTTTTCTTCTACTATTTAAGTCAGAATTGTAACTCAAGGAAGGCAGAGAAAAATCAATACAATTCTAATTCTCATCTCCTTCTTCTACTTTTCTCACCTCTTTCTGTTACTCTTTCACTAAATACTATTATTCATATTATTTACAAGCAAAAACATAACAGATTCAGTGGCTGCTTTCAGGAAGAAGGCGCTAGAAAATTGCAATAAGGTCCCTGAAATTGTAATCAATCCCCTGCAAATTGCAATCAAGTCCCTGTAATTGCAAATAAGTCCCTTAATATTGCAATAAAGACCTGCCAATTGCATTTAAGGCCCTCTAAATTGCAGTCAAGACCCCTTCAAGTGTTAATTGCGAATCAGTCCTGAACTATATTGCAAACTAGTCCGTGGGCTTCCGGAAATGGGCCATTTTATTTTTGGCCCATAAACGTTTATGTTCACGGGCCACCTGGCCCAGATTTATTAAGCCACGGGTTACGGGCCTATAGAAGAAGGGGTTGTTGGGCCTTAAAGTTTGAATAAAGGACCATAGCAAAAAAAAAAAAAAAATTTAAAAAAAAAAGAGGATAAGGCCTATGGGCTTCGACCCACATAAAAAAAAAAAGGACTGTGGGCTTTGTTCCACAGTGAAATAAATAAAGAAATGGGTCTTTAGGCATTGGGCTTTTGAGCCAAATTAATAAAATAAAGCATTGCGCTTTAAGGAATTTTAAAAGGTTGGGCTTTTGATCCACAACAAAATAAAGTTAAGACTTGGGCATGGATAACGGGCTGGAGCAGGACTCGGGTCTGGTCTGACCCGGTCCAGTCCTAACCTAGTCAATGTTCACCATTGACTTTGACCGGTCAACTGTTGACTTTAAAAAAAAAAATATTTAAAGAGCCCAAGTTTTAAGTGCAATTTTAAATGAGAATATTAGGAAGGTTGTATATATTTTGAGATTAATTAATTGAAGCAACATGTCACCAAAGTGACCTCTCTTGTGGAAGTTGATTGATTTTGGAATATAAATAGTTATGTGCATGTAACTTATGTGAGTGTCCGTCGGCCCAAAGGAAGATTGGCATTTGACAGAATTGCATGTACATTAGTGGTATTAAACATGTGATGATTGTCCAGTTTTACATGTGGAGATAAAATCGGCCCAAAGGAAGGTTTGTGTTCGGCATGTTTCTTATCATCAATGTTTAATTACTGTGCCAAGGTGCCATTTACAAGTTAATGTTTTGTCCAAAGATGAAATATTAATGGAGTTCCGGGTATCTTGAGATGGGGTTTACCAATATTTGAATTTAATTTTGCTTTAAGGTTTATGTGAGCATGTATAAAGTTATTTATTGTAGCTTGTGTTATTATTACTACCAACATAAAGTTTATTCAAGTGTTAAACACTTATGTTTGTATCTTGGGTCTCGACATTGCGTTAAGGTTTGATTCTCCACCTCATTTTAACATATAATATACCTTTGCTAACAAAGGAAACATGAAAATGTGGGAGAAATTAAAACGCATGTTTGTGATTTTCATGAATAAAAAAAAGATTAGAAATTTTTTAGGGCACAACGTCTTAACAGACAAATAAGGTTAAAGAGTTCAAGATATTGAAAATAAGTTTGTCTAGAATGATAAAGTTGAAATTCATACATTCTTGACAATCTGAATTTTCAATGATGTTTGAGGCAATTATGATATTTGGGAGCACATCTCGAAATTTATAATATTTCCTCAACATCTAAGGACAAAGTAAACAATAAAGTTAGAAAAGCTGCAAATACAGTGACTCACAAGGAATGACAAGAGTTACAGAGTTAATCTGATTGTAATAGTCATTTCTAATGTGAGTCAAAGCAATAAAGAGAAGAAATGCACTAGTTATCACGCATGGCGTGTCAATATGCTTCTTAATTGAGTTAATTCAAGGTTGATATAATTTAATATGTAAACACACATTGTGATTAGATTATGGTGCGACAACTTACACTGTTGTGTTTACATTGGATTCCCTAGTTGCCAAAAGTTAGATGATGCTGAAAGATGGATCTATGTGGGTTATGGCAATTAGTTCAAGTTGAGGCAATAAAGATACTTTAATTATAATTTTTTCTTGAAGATTTTTTTTATAGTGTTTTTTTTTTTTTTTATTGTATCGTCTTCGGGACGAATATGTTTCTCTAAAGTAAATAAAGTTTTTGCAGTTCATTTAGAAAATAAAGAAAATTTTGCCTTTTCTCTTAATGCTCGGCTTGAGGTTTTAGTTCTTCATAAAGTTGTGAAAATTATTTTCAAATGATATAATTGCCTCATAAATTTTTCATTTTAGTACTAAAGGTACAAAAGTAATATTAACCTGTGGGAATTCACAGACTATTTGTACATGAGTTCAAGTCATATTTCTTGACGGAGAATAAGCTAACTCATGTTAAATAAATTCCCGAATAAGTGGATATGTTCAAAACTACAAGGTTAAAGTTGAGAATCAACTCAAGAAAAGGATGAAAGCATTATATCTCACTATGATATTAAATTATCTGGTAGACTTAATGTTTCAAGTAAACAATATCCAGTATAGTTTATTAAGCTCTTACAGAAATACAATATTGTCTCTCAGTACATCATAAAGGGTAAATCAACTATAAATGGTGTTACTGAAAGATGAATTACGTTATTTAGGCCTACGTGAGCTTGTATAGTTTAGATTGCAGCTTGTAATTTATAGAATTCTTATTGTGAGTATTTTAACTAGTCTAATTTATAGTTTAGATTGCAGCTTGTATAGTATAAGTTTTTTGATCCCACATTAAAGTCAACTTTTGAGTGGAAGAATGTTTAGTTCTTTGAGGATGCCGAGCTTGCAAGGGGAGATACAGTTAAAGACATTGTCTTGAAGGAGGAATAAGTCCGTATTCCTACGGGTGCTATCGAATAGGTTATGGACAACTTCATGACTTTAGTAGATAGACAACAACTTAAGACAATGTCACAGAAACTCCTATTTAGAAAGTAGTTTCAAAAGAACAAACTCTAGCACCTCAAGAACTTGTGACATCAAAGATATATTTTGGGTTCTATGAGATGGATATGAATAGTATTTCTCAGTGGCAACATTGATGAGATGATCTATACAGTGCAACCAGAAACCTTTTGTGTCCAAAGACGCTGAGACTATGGTTTGCGAGCTTAGTGCAACCAGAAAACTTTGTGTCCAAAAATGCAAGGATTATGGTTAACAAGCTTGATAATATTCATCAAAGGACTCCATAATGTTTATTAATGGTACTTCAAGTTCATATACTGACTATCTCTCTAATTTTGAGATGAATATAATATATGATTGAAGATACCACAAGCTCTGTGGGAGTAAAGCTTAAGCATGCATGATTGCATATCAGGTTATACTCCTTTGTCAAAAGGTAAACAAGTACAGTTTGATTAGTGCCCTAAAGTTCATCTTGAGCAAAAGGTGATAAAGAATATTCTCTTTGCCTTAACAAGGGGGATTCTCGAGTATGGTCAGATTTATATACGTTTTGTAATTGTATACATTACAATTAGTGTTTGGCAGATATTGAAGTAATTTAAGAAAAGACCATTTGATAGCAGCCAAATGAGTCTTACAGTTATTAAAGGAAAACTTTAAGCTACATGCTTACAAATCGGAGCTCAGATTAGTTTGAGATCATAAGGTATACTGTCTCCGATTTTGGTGGATGCTTGATTGTATGGATTTACACTAGACTATATTATCTGCTTGTCATTGGGATTATTTTTAGAAAGAGTGCTTAGCCTCTTACAGTGTATTTTGTCATGACAACAGAATTCATAGTGATAGGCATTCAATTAAGGATAACGACTGGAGATTTCTGTCACAAGGCTGCGTATAGTGGATAATGTTGAAAATGTACCACTCAAGTTAATTTTGTGACATAATCAACAGTCTTACATTTCAACGATAGAATCTCGAAAATGTTGAATTGAATAAGACATCAAGTTTCTATTGTTGGATAAAGAGTTCAGAGTAAACAGTTGTCTATAAAGCGCATCAGCACAAACTCCATATTGTGGATCCACTACTTAAAGAATTGTCACCCAAAATGTTTCATGAGCTAATCGCTCGTATGGATGACATATTATTTAAAGAAATTCAGTTTCTAGTGGGAGTTTGTAGATGCTTCTATAATATAGACAGTTTTTTTCGGTTAATACAGTTAAGGATTTTAAGGTTAGTTTCTGCAGAAATAAAGTTTTTCGGTTAAGTTATACTCTGATTTCGGTTCAGTTTGATCTCACTAAGAGAGGACCAGTTGGAAACAGGCATGTTATGATCACGTTACATGAAGTTTCCATGCTACTCATCCACATCATGATCTCTGTCATTCGGTTGTATTGGCATATGTGACCGTTGATAGGTTGAGTCACAATATATGTGACAAAAGCCGCTTCGATCCTATGTTGATATGATTGATGGACGAGATTGGTTGGAGATACATTCAGTAATGACAATAAGGTTGAGCTCAGTTCAGTTATTTTTGGCTAAGCATAATTATGAGGTTACACATATAGCCCAAGTGGGAGATTGTTGGAACATTTGTCCAACGTTGTTGGATCCTTAATCCAACGTTGGGCTTATATGTTCAATAATTATGTGATGCTGACCGTCATTAAGGATAAGCCCAATAGAAGTGATTGTTAAGGTTTCAGGTATACGGGCTTAATGTATCTTAATAGGGTGTGGGCCTTTGTAGAGACTCAGGAATAATTATATTTTAATGATGGGCTGAAATATAATTATTAAATAGGATATCAGGGTTTTTGTATCTTACAAATATATAGGTGGTCATGGTCCCGGATCACACGTTACACTTTCTACACTATATCCCATTGGTAGTATAGAGCTTGGGAGAAATCAAAAGGGACTCTCAAGAAATAAGGGTTTCGTGATGATCTGGAAGACCAACCACACGACAATCCGTAAACAATTAATCGTTGGTGTAAGGTACGCTTTCGGTATTCAAGCTTTTACTTTATATTGATTCTTAATGATTCACATGAATGCTCTTGGGTTTTATTCCGGTTATAACATTAGTATGCCACGTTTGCTATTAAAAGTGAAATAGAAACGAATGTTGTGTAAAAGACTAGTGCATTATTTTTTATCAAGTTATTATATGGGTAGCTAAATATCATATTTTGTGTGCACGGGCTTCATCTATTAAATATTGATGAATTTACCAACATTTTGTACTCGGAGGAAAACGAAGAGTTAGAACTTGGCAAATCCTGAAAGTTGTTAAATTATTTTCACATATTTTTTAGAAGCGGTTAATCTAAGATGTGATTAAAAAGATATAGAAAGTATTTTTCTATCTCTCTTGAAAAATTTCTATACTACCATAGAAAATAATCTTTTTTGCTATCTTCTTTCCCATTTTCCGTGAAATAAAACGAAGCCCAAGAGAAAGATAATTTTTAATAAGAAAATTTTATACGCATCGATCCATTGGTTGCAGAAGAAATATAGACATGGAATGTACGCGTAAAAGAAAAGAAACCCTGCTAACAAAGGGAAAAGGCCCATACATTCTGATTTCATACATGACAAACTATTCCATTTAAACTAGAGTGAAGTTCACTAACCAAAGAGTGAGAATGCTTTTGATTTCGGTAGTTAAAAGACTTCTTTTACTTTCAAAAGATATATATATATATATATATATATATATATATATATATATATATATATATATATATATATATATATATATATATGATGACGCATACTATCTCTCTTGGGATCGTACCCATCCACGTGGCCAAATCATCTGATCCCGCTATGTCTCCCGACCCCCTCTCCAGAATTCTCCGACCCCAGGTAAGTCAACCCGCTATGTAAATATGCTCGCTACTGTACCAACCCCTCGTTGAGCCAACGAGGGGGGGGGGTGTCGTATTCTACACGTGCAGGTATAGCCTCCTTAATCGTTAAGCAAAGGCGACCGCCCCCGCTAGGCAACAAGAGGGTGGTGTCATACGTCAGCCTCGACGTCACCTTCCACTTCCCGAATGTGTTGTCGCCCCCTCAGGGCTCGACCGCCCTGCTTTCGCAATAAAGAGCGAGAGCTCGGGGGTCATAAGATGTGAGCGTAGCACGGCATGCACCGAGGGGAACATGCAGGCACCATGTGCCCTACCCTACGATGCCTACCTCGGCATCACGTGCCTATTTCCTCCCAGACACAAAAACTCCACGTACCCTACTCTACGGACACGTAAATACTTTACTACCCTCGGGCTGGCATGCAAGCCGACGCGTGCCCCGGTAAAGTTACATCTATGCCCTCCTCCTCGCCCTATAAATAGGGAAGCAGACTACTCATAAATGCATCTCAGCCAAGTACAACGTAATCCCCCCTGAGATCACACAGTTCTCGATATAAGCAAGAGATAGCCCCACCTAGTAGAGAAAGTGCGGAGCCCGAGCCCAGGAAAAGAGAAGAGTTGAAGATTGGCCCGAGGAAGCAGTTTGAAGGGAGATCGTGCGAACGGAGCCCGAACCCCCCAGGGTCGTGGATAGTTGCAGCCGAAGGCTCCCCCTCAACAGAGTTCACACCTCGCCAAGAGCTTGCCGAATCCAGGATCATCTTAGGTCGGGACCGGCGTGCGAACGGCCTCGGTGACAGGCCAGGCGATCCGGAGGCGTCATCAGTGGCGCCGTCTGTGGGAACGTCACTAGAGACCCTGAGGTAGCCTAAGGAATGAGCCTGGATTCAGTAAGTTCTCACTCTGTGAACACTAGTTTTCAGTCCCTTTCACGAATATTTTCCCAAGCCGTCATGGCAATTTCCCCTCACCACTCTGGTGACTCAATCTCCTCCACGCCTGAGGCCCCGAGCCAGCATGCATACGAGTCCCCGAGTCGGGAAGAAACTCCACATGACGGAACCACCACCGAACTCCATCTGACTATGAGCGAGTTAGATCGTATGTTGGAAACTGTCGCAGAGCGAGGTGCCCGACGGGTGCGGCAGCAAAAAGTACGAGCTAGGAGAAGATGAACTCCACCCCCTGCTACTATAGCGCGGGTTAATGAGTACTATCGAAGGTAAGACGAGGCCCGACGGGCACGAGCAGAAGCTGAGCGTACCAGTTGTCGAGGGGATCGACCCAGGGGAAGCCAACACTCGAGCGGTTCCCGCCCGCATCGAGGTACGACCAGTAATAACCAGCAGTTTATTGACATGATGACTGAGTTAAAAAGAGAAGTGCAAGCTCTGAAGAAAGACCGAAATGGAGAAAGGGAAGAAGAGGAGAAAGGCAGCCCTTTTGCCCCCCACATATTAGCCCCGGAGATCCCGATATCCATGCGCTTGTCTAATCCGGTGGTGTACACGGGAGATCGAAATGCAAAGGATCCTCGCGATCACATCAACCAGTTCCTTGCAATGATGGATATCCTCAATGCTCCTGATCACGCCCGGTGGCGAATCTTTCGATCTACTCTGACCGGAAGGGCACAAGCCTGGTTCTCCCAATTGCCCCGGGGATCCATCTACAGCTTCGAGGACCTGCAAGAACTGTTCGTGCGGCAGTGTGCATGCAATCGCCGCTACCGGAAGACAGCTGGGCACTTGATGACGATGGTTCAAGGTGAGGCGGAAAGCTTGCGGGACTACATGCGGAGGTTCGCTGATGCAGTAATCGATGTAAGGCATGTGGATCTCCACATACTGTCAGAGTTTGTAGCCCATGGCACACGGTCGGTAGAGTTCGCTGAATCTCTGGTGAGACACCCGGCCCCAACCCTAGAAGAGCTCATGCAGAAAGCGGTAAGATATATGCTGCTTGAGGACACCCGGGACCCGATGATCGTACGAAGAACAGACGGGGGGAAAACAACTGTGGCCGACAGGATGTGGTGAAAAGGTATTTAGAACCCCTCCCATTGGCCCCTTTGAAAATCTCTAATGCTGAAGTGTTGCAAGTAATGGAGGGACATCCAGACCTCCGATGGCCACCCCAATCGTGAAACTCGCAGAACATGCGCCATACTGGGAAGTGGTGCTTGTTTCATTGAAGCTGGGGGCATAAAACTGAGCAATGCGATCATCTGAGAGTGGAGATTGAACGCCTGCTAAAGATGGGATATCTACAACATTTTCTCGGGAGGAGAGATGCCCCTCCGAGAAAGGAGCAACCTGAAGAGAGGAGAGAGGTTAATCAACCTCGGGAGCAGGTGCAAGAGGTGCGTCGAAGTTTGGAACGCCCCGAAAGAGAGAGAGAGAGCTCTCAAGCCCGAAGAAGGAGGTACGAGGGTGGATCAGCGTCCGAGGAACGAGGCCTGCCTCGGTATCTGCCTCTCCTACCTTCAAACTATCTGCACAACCCCTTGTCCGGAAGAACCATCAACGTAATCGAAGGAGGTCCATTGGCGGCCTCGTTGGCACAGAGGAAGCGAAAGTTTCTCAAGGAAACTCAACGGGTTAGTTTGAAATACCATGTCTTTTCTACTAACATATGTGCACCCCCTGCAATTACCTTCGGGCCGGAAGACTTGGTAGACATCGTGCATCCTCATGATGATCCCATAGTGATCCAAGTCACGATCCATTGGGCCGAGGTGGCTAGAGTTCTGATAGATACGGGAAGCTCGGTGGATGTGATGTTCCTGCCCACCTTCCTAGCTCTGGGACTTCAGTTGGAGCAAATAATCCCCGAGAAGACCCCCTGGTTGGTTTCGACGGGACTCCGAGTGAGACCTTGGGTTCCATTTCGAACCTGATGTCTTGGGGCGAGGGGCACTTACGAAGAACAGAGGAAGTCAGATTCTGGATCATCAATGCGCAGGCAAAGACTTACAATGTGATCTGTGGGTGGTCTTCCATTCGCCTGTTCAAAGCCGTGCCCTCGATTCTTCACTTAAAGGTAAAATTTCCTACCATGAATGGAATCGGAGAAGTTAAAGGAAATCAAGCCAGAGCTCGAGAGTGTCAGCTGAACACGATCGCCACAGTGGAAAAAGAGGAAAGCAATGATCAGAGGAGTCAAGGTGAGCCTCGGAGGCCCAAGGCAGGTAAGTTGTATCCGGCAGAAGAACTCAAGACAGTTGAAGTGGTCCCAGGAGAGTCCAGGAAAGCAGTGAAGATGGGAACAAACATTGACCCACCCGTGAAGTACAACTCCTCGAAACCTTGCGGAGATTCCAGCACGTGTTCGCATGGGAAGGCTGACCCCCGGGGTGTATCAGTCCGTATGTGTGTAAACATTGCCTCGATGTTCGTCCCGATGCTAAACCGGTTCAGCAGAAGAAGCGTAAGATGGGTCCCAAAGGAATAAGGTAATCAAGTCCGAAATACAGAGGCTGGTCGGGTTGAATCAGATCCGAGAAGTTCAGTATCCCGAGTGGTTAGCCAATGTTGTCCTGGTCCCAAAATCAAGAGGTCGGTGGAGAATGTGCATCGATTTCACCGACTTAAACAACGCCTGTCCAAAGGATTGCTTCCCCCTCCCGAGTATCGATCAGTTGGTAGATTCCACGGCGGGTTGCGCTTTGCTTTCCACGATGGACGAAGATCAGGGATACCATTAGATCCCGATGGCCGAGAAGGACCAGGAGAAGACCAGCTTCACCACAGACTTCGGTACGTACTGTTACCTTGTTATGCCTTTTGGGTTAAAAAATGCAGGGGCCACCTACCAGAGGCTTATGAATACAATGTTCGCCCCGATAATTGGCAATAACCGGAAGGCATACGTGGACGATATTGTCATCAAAAGTCAAGAAGCTAACCAGCATAACGATGACCTCGTTGAAGCCTTCGAGATCATGGACAAGTTCGCCCTAACGGTGAACCCTCGCAAGTGCTCCTTTGGAATCTAGGGAGGCAAGTTCCCGGGTTTCCTTGTTACTCAGCGTGGGATTGAAGTGAATCCAGAGAAGGCCAAGGCAATCTTGGAAATGCCGTGCCTAGCACGATCCGCGATGTGCAGCGACTCACAGGGAGGATGGCCTTGCTCAACCGTTTTATCTCGAAGGCGGCCGAGAAAGGATTGCCCTTCTTCAAAGTGCTCCGTAATGTGAAGGATTTCCAGTGGACTGATGCTTGCCAGAAGGCGTTCGATGATCTGAAGGGGGATATTTGCTCCGCCCCCTCTCCTGGTTAAGCCACAGCCAGGAGAAAGACTCTACGTGTACCTCGATGTCGGGGAAGAGGTAGTGAGCGCGGTGCTAGTTCGAGCGGAAGGACGGGATCATCTCCCAGTGTACTACACGAGCCGAACCTTGAAAGACGCCGAGACGCGGTACTCCTCCATCGAGAAGTTTGCTCTCGCCTTAGTCACCACCGCTCGGAAATTGAGGTCGTATTTCTTAACTCATCCTATTACAATACTCACAAAACATCCCCTACGAGCCATCCTAAGTCATCCCCAAGTGTCGGGAAGGATGGTGAAATGGGCAGTTGAGCTCGGAGAATACGACATCCAGTACGCCCCACGACCGTCAATAAAAGCCCAGGTACTGGCTGACTTCATGGTGGAAACCAACGAGGCTCACGAAGAACGTGGTGCAGAGAAAACATAGAAAGTCTACGTCGATGGGTCTTCTAGCAATGGCGCTGGAGGAGCAGGTGTAGTGTTCAAGTTGGCACACGAGGATCAACCAGAAGAAGTCTTATCGTTCGTTGTAAAGATAGGATTCCCGGTGTCAAACAACGAGGCAGAATACGAAGCACTGTTGATCAGAATGAGGTTAGCTAAAGAGGGGAAGATGGTTCGAATTCACGTGCACAGCGACTCGCAGTTAGTGGTGCAGCAGGTGAAAGGAACATACGAGGCCAGAGACGAGCGGATGAAGGAATACTTGAGCGCAGTACGAAAGTCTCAAGAGAACTTCGAAGAATTTACCCTCAAGCAGATTCCACGGGCCGAAAACGAGGAAGCTGATATCCTGTCCCGGACAGCCGTGGGCATGCTTCTCATCGGGATACGACAGGTAACCTTCCTTACAATCAGCTCGTCGGAAAAAAGTGATGTAGCGATGGAAGTGTTAAACTTAGAAGGGGGTGAACGGAAAGGATGGATGACTGAGGTAAGAGCGTACCTGCTAAACCCGGAGAAATACGAACACAACAGGGAGCTGGGAAAAAGGGCTGCTCGGTTCTTCGTGAAGGATGGAGTGCTATACAGGAAAGGATTCTCGCAGCCTTACCAGCGCTACCTCACTGAAGAAGAAGTTATGGAAGTGATGAGAGAAATACATGGAGGAAGTTACGGAAACCACTCCGGGGGGAGAAGCCTCGCACAAAAAATACTCCGGCATGGCTACTTTTGGCCCACCATGCAGAGAGATGCGAAGGCATTTACGCGACAGTGCGAACAGTGTCAAAAGCACGCCTCCATGTCCCACTTAACCGCAACTGCCTGGGAACCTAACCTTGTTCCTTGCCCTTTTGATAAGTGGGGCATCGACATCGTAGGACCCCTGATCCAAGACCGAGGGTAGAAGAATTACCTCCTAGTGGCTGTTGACTACTTCACAAAGTGGGTCGAGGCCGAGCCCACGGTGCACATCACTTCGGCGGCGGTCATCAACTTCCTCTGGCATAACATCGTTTGTAGGTTCGGGGTGCCTCGGATCTTAGTTAGCAACAATGGATTGCAGTTTACTAGTGATCAACTCGCAAGGTGGTGTGAGCATTGGAAAATTCAGCATTGGAAAATTTAGCATCAATGCCCAGGTTGAGGTCACGAACCGCACTCTGCTTCAGGGATTGAAAGCACGTCTCCTAGCATATCAAGGAAAGTGGGTCGAGAAAATCCCAGGTCTATTGTGGGCATACCGAACCACTGCCCGATCGCCTACCGGGGAAACTCCATTCAGTCTGGCCTATGGTCACGAGGCTGTCATACCCGCGGAAATAACCACGCCAAGCTGGAGAGTGCAGAAGTACGAGGAGAATAGCAATGACGAACACATGGTCCTAGAGCTGGACCTCTTGGAAGAGCACAGACTGCAAGACGCGCTTCGGAGCGCTCAATACACGACCCGTATGGCAAAGTACTACAACAAACGAGTGAGAGACCAAACTTACCAAGTCGGAGAGTTAGTCCTACGCAGAGTAGGGGCGTCGAAACCCGTGGGAAAGTTGGATCCAGCATGGGAGGGGCCCTTCCAAATATCTCGCATCCTGGGAGCAGCAACATATCAGTTGCGAGATATGGAGGGTCGCACCTACCCCCGTTCTTGGCATGCCTTGAACCTTCGGAAATTCTACCCTTAACTACCTGTTGCAAGACTGAGGCGACGTCTCCCGTTGGAAAAACGAAGGGAGACCCGAGTCCAGGTAAATAAATAAACCTTGTAAGTTTTAATTACCAGCGTGTGTGTACTACCTACTTAGCCTCGTGAAATCTAGAGAACTACGTGCGGCTTGATTCCCAATTTTACTGTGAGGGATACGTAGGAAGCTCGGAAGTTACTCGAGTTCAGCCCCAAAAAATAAAAATAATCTATGTACACCACACACAAGCACGAAGATAAACTGATGATGCAGGTACAGAAAATGGAAAAATTCTATTAAAGAAAGGAATGGGTTTACATAGTAGGGGACAAAGCTCCTACAAGCCGCTTCGCCCACTACCCACTCATACGGAGGCAAAGTCCAAAAGCAAAAAAGTACAAAAACAAAAAAAGGAAGAAAAACAACTACGGGCCGACAAGGCCCACTATCCTACTAACTAAGGCCACTTTGGGCCACCTTCTTTCGTCCTCCTCATCTTCATCAACGGTCCTCGCGGCGACGCTTTCCGGCCCGGATGGCTGCCCTCCGCTCCTCCTCCGTTATCTCCCGTATTATCCGCTCGGGGGAAGGGCTCCTTGATCCACTCAGAGGGGCCATTGGCGCTGGAAGGGTCGTAGCAGTAGGCGCAGCAGCAACAGCGGAAACTGGGGTACAATCCCAAGAACGTCAGGGCTCGACCCTCGCATGACGAGATCCGTCAAACGAGGGGATCACCAAGTTGAGAGGTACCCCGGGGAGCCTGTACACAACACTCATGCACATGTTGTTAACCCATTCCGATAAAGGTCTTGACGTCCTCCTCACCAATGACCGTGGAGGATTTCGTCTTCTTGGCTGTGTTGGTACGAGCACCAGAAAGCCCCTCGGCTAGCTTCTTTTCAAATTCGGCCCGAGCTGCGTCTACTTCAGCCTGCTTCCGAGCCTCAAACTCTGCCCGCGAAGTATGTGCCCTCACCAATGCCGCCTCCACTTTCGCCGGCCGCGTCGTAGACCGCGCTAGATCATCCCGCAAGCGATCCATCTGGTCACGATCCGCCATCAACGAATCCACCAGGCTTCGCGAGTCCTGCTCCATCTCTCTCAGATTCCTCACGTGCTTCGATAGAAGGCGCTCCCTCAACCTCGACTCCTCTAGCGCGGCCCAAAGAGACGCTGCTTCGTCCCTCAGCTTCGAGCTCTCTTCCCCCCAGGCTCCTCTCAACTCCTCCAGCTCTTCGCGGTATGTCTCCGCCACTCCTTGGTGGAGGTGAGCCATCGCTTGAGCCCCCTGCACCCGCTGGGAATCCCGAGAGGATAAAATCTCCCGAGTGTCCAGTTCCCGAGCTACAAACAGCATCTGAGAAAGGAGAAGGCAAGTAAGAAAAGAATATGCGAAAGAAACTTCGAGAAGGAAAAAAGAGAAGGTAACTTACATCCAAGACGTTTCGGGAAAGACGAGCCAATAGGTGAGCACCGTCCTCCTGGCTAAGGCGCCCCTGCTCCTCGGGCTCCAAGAACCCATCCACCCAATCCCGAAGCCCCTAGGGGATGAAGATGGATTGAGGAGGCAGAGGACCCCTACTCGTCCCCTCTTCTAAAGGTACTGCGGGTGTCGGGGACGGCAGAACATTAGGGGCCTCGGGCTCAACGGAAGCCTCGAGATCCACCGAAGCACTCGGATCAACAGTAGCAGTCTCCCCCTCAAAGGACCATCCTCTGACTGGCCCACCGAAGAACCAAGAGAAAGGTCGCTTATAAAATAATCGCGACTCGGGGTAGCACTGGCTCCGGGAGTGGGGCTCGACGGAAGAGAATAAGCCGTATTATCCTCCGAGAAGAGGGGATCGAGAGGCGCAACTGGACTCACCCGACGCCGCTCTGAAGTAGCCTGCTCCTTGGAGGGAGGAGAGTCGTCATCCGAAGGGATTATCGAGGCGGCATCAGCAGATGAATTGCCCATGATGTGCGTGGACAACTCGACCCCCGGAAAAGAAAGCGCAAGGAAAAGTCAGGCGGATCAATAAAAGTAGTCGCATGGTTAAGGAAAAAGGAAGAAGACCTACCAAAAGGAGTGCCTTGCCCCAACGGGACGCCAACCTCATTGATAAACTCCGAGCCATACTGCTGGCCCACCATGATCAGGGCCCAAGGGCGCTCAAGGATCGACATTGAATCGTAGGTGGTTGAAAAGAACCCTCGGCGGTCCAAGTACCCGGTATCCGAGGAGGGGTTGAGAGCATCCACATAGCTCACGCCCCATCGGGTGGACACTCCCCATTGTCCGCTGCGAGGGCGAAGGAAGAAGTAGCGGCTCTGCCAAAAGCGATTGGTGGGGAAGCCGGTCAAAACTTTGGCCAAGAAGAAGTTCACAGACTGACGAGCTATCAATTGGAAAAACGGATAGCTCTGTCTCACAAGACGAAGGGCGAAAGCCCCGAACAAATCAATAGGAGTCAAAGGAATGTTGTGATAATAGCACAAAAGGATGAAACCTACCAGACATCGGTAGGAGTGGGGGACTAGTTGACTCGGGCAAATTTGCAGAAAGTTAAAAACGAAGGCCGAGAAGGGATGGAAAAAGCGGCGGAGTCCATTTTGGACTTGATCAGAGTAAACAGTAAGAAAACCGACAGGAGGATTATAGGCTCGTTAATCAGTTGTCGGGATCCTCACCTCCATGTCAAGGACGCCATGCTGGTTCAGCAACGCCTGCACAGTCTTAGTAGTCTAAATGGAGGGAGTAGAGCCGGCACGCCCTGCACCCAGCATCTGGAAGGGATGGACTTCACCGGCGACCAAGTGGAACCCCTCTTAAGGAGCGTCATAGGGGGGCCAGTCAGAAAGAGCAGCAACAATGTCATCCGCAACAGAATCATGGTGGACGAAGTCATCATCCGCCACCATAGGTTGGTGAGCGGCAGCAACAAGGTGATTCTCCACCCTCTGGTGAGTACAGGAAGCCACCGCACAGGAACTACGGCGGATGTGGGAAGGCCCATCGCTTGCCGGTTGAGCAGTAGGAGGACTAGGAAGATGAACAACAACTGGAGGCGGACTAGGAGGAGCAGGAAAGGACAAGGGGATCTCCTCAGAGGACGATTCATCGGACTCGAGAAAGTTTTTGGAGTAAGAAGAAGAAGAAGACATTTTTGCAGAAAATTTAGAAGGCAAGAGAATCAAATTAGCTGAAGCAAGGGAAGATGAAGTGACGAAAAAGGTAAGTGAATCTCTCTATATATAATCTCCAAGGCGACACTTCAGTTTAGGCGGGAACATGCAAAATGCCCCATATGAAACGTATGAGGGATTGTTACCGCCCCGTTTAACCAATAGGGGACGTTAACGGAAGACACATGGCAAGCATACAAAACTGTCTGCCCTTGATGTGCCTTTTCGAGGCGCTAATGATGGCAGAGAGATTTCATGCGTGCGAAAGTAAATGATATTTAGAGTAGCACGGTAACCAAGGTCACAGGACGGGACGTATTGGTCGAAAGAAGCGACAGGTTATAAACCGCCAAAATTGAAAAGGCTCCCAGAGTCGCGCTATGACTTCTCCAAGAAGCTTAAATGGAAACGATTTCGCGAATCAAAGCGACTTTCTCAAAAGTCACTCACGAAGAGGCTCCTCGAGCCGTTACAACCATTGAAGAAATTGCCTTGGGAAATTTTAGGAAAAATGCTAATCGGTTTGGGTAGTGTTTCGAGGGGTTACATCAAACCCCGCTCTACGAGGTGTTCCATTATGAACCTTTGAGCACCACGCGTACTTCCGAGGGGAAAAACAACAACCTTCGTCAAAACACGCAACGAGGGGCTAAGGGAACGCCCTGTTGACTGGCAGAAAACCCTTTAGAAGTATCACGAGTTGACTTGCTCCTTGTCATACGGCTCGAGGGTTTTAGCCAAATGCTCTCTAGAGGTGTCCCATTATGAACCTCCGAGCCAAACACGCGTCCTTTCGAGGGGAAAAACAACAACCCTCGGTGAAACACGCAACGAGGGGTGAAGGATACCCTGATGACCGACGACCGTCCCTTTAGAAGTATCACAGGTTGATTTGTTCCTCGTAATACAACTCGAGGGCCCTAGCCAACTGCTCTAAACGAGGTGTCCCATTATGAACCTCAGAGCCCCACGCCAACATTGCAACTAGGCGACCGATTCCTTTAGGGGTATCACGGGTCGACTTGCTCCCTGTAATACACCTCGAGGGTCATAGCCACACAACTCCTGGGTGCCTTAACGGGAACCCGAGGAGCCCCCCTTGTACTTCCAAGGAGTAAAACAACAACCCTTGTCGAACCACGGCACGTGGAGCAGCTGTGCTCCCGCGATTGTTTCATCCTCGAAACCCTACCCAGATTGATAGTATAGCATAGAAATAGGCAAAGAAGACATACACGAAGAATTCTCGAAAAAGAATATTTTTTTAATCTCGAAGCTATTACAACTACAAGAAAAGGAAGATACAACAGGGGAGGCCTACAAATCTACTCCTCGGGGGAAGGCCGCTTGCCATCCCTGATCGACTTCTGGCAAACCTCCAGCGTCGGACCATCGTCGTCAACCTCGGGAATCCCGATCGTAGAGGCCACTCGCAACCTACCTGATCTTTCAATCATTGGATCCCTCGGTTCTGGAGCGATGCAACCTCGAGAAGATCTACCACCTGACGTAGTCGGGCAAAATCGCCCCCCACGCCCCGTAGTTCCTCCACGAGGGAACGCTCAACAGGACCAAAATGATCCGGCTGATTTACCGCCATCCGTGAAGAAGTCCTTTCTTCACGGGTCTCCACCCAATTACCGGTCCCATCGTCCCGGGCTTCCACCTTCTCTTCTCGCCTTCCACTCTCCGCCAATGACCCCAACATGTCAACTTCTTCTTGCCCAGGCGCCGCGCTGTCCATGAGACTTGAGGAAGTGGCGAGAGAGCTTGCGCCCACACCTTCGGGCAGACCCACAACGGAGCCCACCAAACCATCTTGGAGTGTGGGGGAAGAAGGTTCGGACCCATCAGTCTCCCCCCGACCCTCAACAAGAGGCTCAGCCCCAGTATCCTTCTCGGCACGTTCGGAAGATGGGTGCAAGGAAGAATCTCGAGGGGGAGAGGCCCAAGAAATAGAAGCCACCTCATGCACCAAAGAAAGGGTGGCGAGGCTGCTCAGGTCAAAGAAAGAAGGCAAAGAATCGCGAACCCAGGGAAAAGCAGCATCCGGCCTCGAAGCAGAAGAAGCCGGTTCGTGGAAGACTTCGAGATCGTCCTCCTGAAGGCTATGAAAATCCCCAAAATACGGGAGGCCCAAACTCACCTCGCTGCTGGCTTCAGGAATAGAACGAGAGGACGGAGCCGGTTCCCCGCTAGGAGCCAGCAAAGAGGGAGGAGACGATGATGGCTCCTAGGTCCTGGTGGCCACTGTTGAACGAGAAGAAGTGGTCCTCCCTCGGACGGACCTACTCCCTTGGGGTTCCCTCGAAGGTACCACCGCATCGGTAACCACCTCCGCCAAAGGAGACACCAGGGAACCTAAGAGACATCAGAAAATGCGAAGGAAGAATCAGGATGTGAAGGGATCAAAAAACACAGAGGGGTAAAAGACTAAGCACTTACAGAAATCACGATCCTTGTGCAAATCTGGAAAATGGGCTGAACGAGCCCCTCCCTGGAGACCACAGAGCTCGAACAGCCTCGAAATTTTGGTCAGTTTCATGACATGGTACTTCACCCGGAAGTACCCTTCCTCTCTCATCTGGAGCCGAACCCTCTCAAGACGGGAAGAATCCTGCTCCGCGGGGCCATTTGACCAGGCGTTTGTGACCCCCCAACTCTCACAGCTACGCCCCGAGGGCTTGACAAAGAAGAAGGAAGACTTTCAACTACCGAAGGAGGAGGAAGCATCAGTCAGAAGCCTTGCCCTCGGGATAGCCTGAGAAGAACGAGGGGTAAAATAAAAGAAGAGCGCCTGACCTGCACCCATGTCGTACAGAGCCAATAAGCGCTCCGCTGAGCAAAGGAGCCCTCGGCTTCGACAGGTGATCCCGAACCACGCCATGATGGAGAAGGCATAAGGTGTCAACTAGCTCAAACAAGCCCTAATGCCTTGGCCACCTCTTGAAAGAAGGGCGGCACGAACACATGCCACCCAACCTCAATATGGGCAAAATAGACGGTCAGAAAGCCAACAGGGGGACTGTTTGCCCGGTCCGAAGATTCTAGGATCAACACTGCCACATTCTCCCTTGCCACATTGTGCTTAACGAGAAAGTGGTCAACAGAAGCTTGAGTCACCAAACTAGCGAGGTCACTCACGCTCACGGCTTGCCTCTTGGACGTCGTTCCCTTCTCAAGAACAGCAGAAAAAGCGGTGCGCTTACCCCGGCGGGTGGCCGGAGGAGAAGGCGGCATCGATCGGGACGGACACACGGAAGGAGTAGAACCAGAAGTAGTAGCGGCAGTGTTGGCAGACGACATGATCACGGCGAAAAAGGGGAACAAAGGAGGTGATAATTGCGAGAGAAAAGTGGAGAAGGTAAAAAGGCTATAAGCCCTAGGAACTGCAGCGCAAGAGGTCTAAATAGATGGGCAAAAAGGCGGTATAATTCTCGCTCATTATCCAAGAGCCGCAGGTGGTGACACGTATCGCTCAGCGTGCGAGGGAAGTTTTAGGAATCCCGAGAAATCGGGAAGTGAGACAGACGCGCGATCAGATGATTAGACACCTTAAGGTTTTATTTTCTGCCACGTTCTACGAACTGTGACAAAAACTGGGGGACTTATGATGACGCATACTCTCCCTCTTGGGATCGTACCCGTCCACGTGGCCAAATCATCTGATCCCGCTACGTCTCCCGACCCCCTCTCCAGAATTCTTCGACCCCAGGTAAGTCAACCCTCGAGTTTCCGACCCCATTACATATTGTATATATGCTCGCCACTGTACCAACCCCTCGTTGAGCCAACGAGGGGGGGTCGTATTCTACACGTGCAGGTATAGCCTCCTTAATCGTTAAGCAAAGGCGACCGGCCCCGCTAGCCAACTAGAGGATGGTGTCATATGTCAGCCTCAACGTCACCTTCCACTTCTCAAATGCGTTGTCGCCCCCTCAGGGCTCGACCGCCCTGCTTCCTCAATAAAGAGTAAGGGCTCGGGGGTCATAAGATGTGAGCGGAGCACGACATGCACCGAGGGTAACATGCAGGCACCACGCGCCTATTTCCTCCCAGACACAAAAACTCCACGTACCCTACTCTACGGGGACACGTAAATAGTCTACTACCCTCGGGCTGGCATGCAAGCCGACGCGTGCCCCAGTAAAGTTACATCTATGCCCTCCCCCTCGCTCTATAAATAGGGAAGCAGGCTACTCATAAATGCATCTCAGCCAAATACAACTTAATCCTCCCCTAAGATCACACAGTTCCCGATATAAGCAAGAGATAGCCCCACCTAGTGAGAGAAAGTGCGGAGCCCGAGCCCAGGAGGTCGGAAGAGTTCAAGATTGGCCCGAGAAAGAAGTTTGAAGGGAGATCGTGCAAATGGAGCCCGAACCCCCAAGGGTCGTGGATAGTTGCAGCCGAAGGCTTCCCCTCAACGGAGTTCACACCTCGCCAGGAGCTTGCCCAATCTAGGATCATCCTAGGTCGGGACCGGCGTGCGAATGGCCTCGGTGACAGGCCCGGCAATCCGGAGGCGTCATCAATATATATATATATAGAAGGAAACCATTTAGCTAAAATGAGTCAATATTGGAAAATACGAACAAATATATCTAAAATAATTAATACGTATAGTCTATAATTTTTTAATTAGGGACTTAATATTATTTTCAAACAAAAAACATTTGAAGAAAATTATATAAGTGAGCAATGTACTACCATTTCCAAAACGAGTTAAACGCAAAAATTACCTTTATATTATCTCTAATTTGCGAAAAATATGTGTTATTTTAATTAGCAAAAGCTCCTGTACTTAATTTACACACTGCAGTCATACCAACGCTAGGCTTTTTCTTAATGTAAAGTTTAAATTTTACCCCTGTTTAAATCCACACAAATGTTTTTAAAATTTAAAAGTCATTGCTAAATATAATTTTAACTTTAGATATAAAAATAAAAGTAGCACAAATATTTTTTATGACGATCTTATTGCTATCAAACGCACAAAATGTTTAATCTGAATTGTATTGAAATTAAGTGTTTTAACTTTTTACTAATTAAATGTTAAGTTTACTAAAAAAAGAAAAATAAATTAACCGTCTTATCCCTTCTCCTCCCCTCGCTCCTCACCCCAACCTCGAAAAGTTATTTTGTTTAACCGTTACACGATGAGGTGGCATGACAAGTCGGTAATCGGTGAAGATACATGGTTAGAATGAGTTTTTGGGGAAGTTATTCCCTATATAAGAGAAAGTTTTAATCAAGATTGTAGGCTATACAAAGTCAGCAATGTAACGGTTGCATAAAGTAATTTTCCCAACCTCTCTCACCCATCGCCGCCAATGACTTGCAACTTAGCCAATAAAAGTCTAGTTCTTATCATTGATCCTTTCGAAACAAATATCAAATGAAATTAAACAAGAACAAAATTCATAAAATGTAAAATCAAAATTGAATTCGTGATTCTTCTCTAAATTACTCCCCATATACAAAAGCTGCACAAAAATGAAACTACAACAATGAGTAGTTGAAGATATTGCCAATTACAAAAGATAATTACAAAGAGAAAAAAAAAAAAAAAAAAACCTTGATGCTAATGGGGCGGTGATGGAGGATATGTCGAGGGAGAAGAGCCACGGGTTTTTTGGCTACAAAAGTGGATTATAAAGTAAATTCATGAGTGGTTTTATTGTGATTTTGAGTTCTTGATATAAATCTGGTCACAACCACTACTCAGGGAAATGAGAAGGAAAAGGGGATGGGGGTGGGGGTGTAGGGTGGGGTACCAGGTAGGCAACAATGCCTTTTTAATTATTTTTAAGTTTTGCTTTTATTTTCACTTATATGTTCTTTTTGTTTGAGTTGTTACGGTAAGTAAGAAATTGGGGGTAAAAAGTAATCTGCCATTATAAATTACAATTCCAGCTGTAACACTACAAGAATGTAATGCAATGGCTACAAAAATATGGTGAGTGATTTTAATCTGTAGTCATGTGGCTTCAGAATTTAAATCAATGGTGTCAAAAATATTTGTAGGCAGCAATAGTGAGAAAAAATTCACTCACCAAGCATGGGGTGAAAATATTCACTCACCATTAAACACAATGGTGACAAATTATTTTGTAGCCATGCAAAATAAAACAAAAAAAAAAACGAAAATAGGCAATGGCTACAAAAAATATGGATGCCACATGGTGTCAGAAAAATCTGACACCATGTGAGCATCCAAAAAATTTGTAGCCATAGTTTAAAGGACTAGATCATGCCGTGTGGCATGATCTGGTCCATCAAAGCGTGGTGTCCAATTTTTTGGACACCACGCTTTCCAATTAGTTTTTTTTTTTGTTTTATAAACCGTGGTGTCCGATTTTTCGGACACCACGCTTTCCTGTTTTTTTTTTTTTTTTTTTTTTTTTTTAACTGTGGTGTCCGATTTTCGTTTTTTTTTTTGTTTGTTTTTAAATCGTGGTGTCCGATTTTTTGGACACCACAGTTTAAATGTTATTTTTTTCCCTTTTTTAATCTTTACAAACCTTAACACGATTTTTTATTTTTTTTTCCCTTTAATGACAATTATAGTATAATTAGTAATTAAACTATAAATTTCATAGTAATTTGAGTAAAATTAATTAGTAATTAAGTTTAGCTAGGTAAATCATGATTATATATGTGTACTCATTCTATAATTAGTAGTAATTAGGAGAATTGTATTTTAATTACGGTAGTTTTAGTAAAAGTGTTGGATTTGTTTTAAAAATTAGGAAAAGTTAAGAAATATTATGGAATTTAAGATAAAACTAAAATTTAGGATAACATAGGAAAATTAGATTTATAGTTTAATAAAATGCCATAATTATATTAGTAATAACACTTTGAAGACAATTATTGTGTAATTAGTAATTAAACTGTAAATTTTATAGTAATTTGAGTAAATTAATTAGTAATTAAGCTTAGTTAGGTAAATCATGATTATATATGTGTACTCATTCTATAATTAATAGTAATTAGGAGAACTTCATTTTAATTAGGATAGTTTTACTAAAAAGTATTGGATTTTATTTAAAAATTAGGAAAAGTTAGGAAATATTATGGAATTTAGGATAAAACTAAAATTTAGGATAACATAGGAAAATTAGATTTGTAGTTAAATTAAATGGCATGATTACATTAATAATTAACACTTTAATGACAATTATTGTACAATTAGTAATTAAACTATAAATTTCATAGTAATTTGAGTAAAATTAATTAGTAATTAAGTTTAGCAAGGTAAATCATGATTATATATGTGTACTCATTCTATAATTAGTAGTAATTAGGAAAATTCGTTTTAATTAGGATAGTTTTAGTAAAATTCATAGATTTTGTTTACAAAATTAGGAAAAGTTAAGAAATATTATGGAATTTAGGATAAAACTAAAATTTAGGATAATATAGGAAAATTAGATTTGTAGTTTAATAAAATGAAACGAATGTATTAGTAATTAACACTTTGATAATAATTATTGTATAATTAGTAATTAAACTATAAATTTCATAGTAATCTGAGTAAAATTCAACACTTGTACTAAAACTATGAAATTTATAGTTTAATTACTACTTATACAATATTTGTCATCAAAGTGTTAATTACTATATAGTCATGGCATTTTATTAAACTACAGATCTAATTTTACTATGTTATCCTAAATTTTAGTTTTATCAAGATTAAAATGAAATTCTCCTAATTACAACTAATTATAGAATGAGTACACATATATAATCATGATTTACTTAGCTAAACTTAATTACTAATTGATTTTACTCAAACTACTATGAAATTTATAGTTTAATTACTAATTATACTATAATTGTCATCAAAGTGTTATTACTAATATAATTATGGCATTTTATTAAACTACAAATCTAATTTTCCTATGTTATCCTAAATTTTATTTTTATCCTAAATTCCATAATATTTCTTAACTTTTCCTAATTTATAAAACAAGTCCAACACTTTTACTAAAACTATCCTAATTAAAACGAATTTTCCTAATTACTACTAATTATAGAATGAGTACACATATATAATCATGATTTACCTTGCTAAACTTAATTACTAATTAATTTTACTCAAATTACTATGAAATTTATAGTTTAATTACTAATTATACTATAATTGTCATCAAAGGGAAAAAAATAAAAAAATTGTGTTAAGGTTTGTAAAGATTAAAAAAGGGAAAAAAATAACATTTAAACCGTGGTGTCCAAAAAATCGGACACCGCGATTTAAAAAGAAAAAAAAAAAAAAAAAACAGGAAACCGTGGTGTCTGAAAAATCGGACACCACAGTTTATAAAAAAAAAAACAAAAAACTTATTGGAAAGCGTGGTGTCCAATTTTTTGGACACCATGCTTTGATGGACCAGATCATGCCACATGGCATGATATGGTCCTTTAAACTATGGCTACAAATTTTTTGGATGCTCACATGGTGTCAGATTTTTCTGACACCATGTGGCATCCATATTTTTTGTAGCCATTGCCTATTTTCGTTTTTTTTTTTGTTTTTATTGTTTTAGTATATTTAGTAATTAAACTATAAATTTCATAGTAATTTGAGTAAATTAATTAGTAATTAAGTTTAGCTAGGTAAATCATGATTATATATGTGTACTCATTCTATAATTAGTAGTAATTAGGAGGATTTTATTTCAATTAGGATAGTTTTAGTAAAAGTGAAGGATTTGTTTTAAAAATTAGGAAAAGTTAAGAAATATTATGGAATTTAGGATAAAACTAAAATTTAGGATAACATAGGAAAATTAGATTTGTAGTTAAATTAAATGGCATGATTACATTAGTAATTAACACTTTGATGACAATTATTGTACAATTAGTAATTAAACTATAAATTTCATAGTAATTTGAGTAAAATTAATTAGTAATTAAGTTTAGCAAGGTAAATCATGATTATATATGTGTACTCATTCTATAATTAGTAGTAATTAGGAAAATTCGTTTTAATTAGGATAGTTTTAGTAAAATTCATAGATTTTGTTAACAAAATTAGGAAAAGTTAAGAAATATTATGGAATTTAGGATAAAACTAAAATTTAGGATAATATAGGAAAATTAGATTTGTAGTTTAATAAAATGAAACGAATGTATTAGTAATTAACACTTTGATGATAATTATTGTATAATTAGTAATTAAACTATAAATTTCATAGTAATCTGAGTAAAACAACACTTGTACTAAAACTATGAAATTTATAGTTTAATTACTACTTATACAATATTTGTCATCAAAGTGTTAATTACTATATAGTCATGGCATTTTTTTAAACTACAGATCTAATTTTACTATGTTATCCTAAATTTTAGTTTTATCAAGATTAAAATGAAATTCTCCTAGTTACAACAAATTATAGAATGAGTACACATATATAATCATGATTTACCTAGCTAAACTTAATTACTAATTGATTTTACTCAAACTACTATGAAATTTATAGTTTAATTACTAATTATACTATAATTGTCATCAAAGTGTTATTACTAATATAATTATGGCATTTTATTAAACTACAAATCTAATTTTCCTATGTTATCCTAAATTTTATTTTTATCCTAAATTCCATAATATTTCTTAACTTTTCCTAATTTATAAAACAAGTCCAACACTTTTACTAAAACTATCCTAATTAAAATAAAATTCTCCTAATTACTAATAATTATAGAATGAGTACACATATATAATCATGATTTACCCAGCTAAACTTAATTACTAATTAATTTTACTCAAATCACTATGAAATTTATAGTTTAATTACTAAGTATACTATAATTGTCATCAAAGGGAAAAAAATAAAAAAATTGTGTTAAGGTTTGTAAGACTTAAAAAAGGGAAAAAAATAACATTTAAACCGTGGTGTCCAAAAAATCGGACACCACGATTTTAAAAGAAAAAACAAAAACAAAAACCGTGGTGTCCGATTTTTCGGACACCACAGTTTAAAAGAAAAAAAAATCAGGAAACCGTGGTGTCCGAAAAATCGGACACCACAGTTTATAAAAAAAAAAAAAAAAAAAAACTGATTTGAAAGCGTGGTGTCCAATTTTTTGGACACCATGCTTTGATGGACCAGATCATGCCACATGGCATGATATGGTCCTTTAAACTATGGCTACAAATTTTTTGGATGCTCACATGGTGTCAGATTTTTCTGACACCATGTGGCATCCATATTTTTTGTAGCCATTGCCTATTTTCGTTTTTTTTTTGTTTTTATTGTTTTAGTATAATTAGTAATTAAACTATAAATTTCATAGTAATTTGAGTAAATTAATTAGTAATTAAGTTTAGCTAGGTAAATCATGATTATATATGTGTACTCATTCTATAATTAGTAGTAATTAGGAGGATTTTATTTCAATTAGGATAGTTTTAGTAAAAGTGAAGGATATTATGGAATTTAGGATAAAACTAAAATTTAGGATAATATAGGAAAATTAGATTTGTAGTTAAATTAAATGGCATGATTACATTAGTAATTAACACTTTAATGACAATTATTGTACAATTAGTAATTAAACTATAAATTTCATAGTAATTTGAGTAAAATTAATTAGTAATTAAGTTTAGCAAGGTAAATCATGATTATATATGTGTACTCATTCTATAATTAGTAGTAATTAGGAAAATTCGTTTTAATTAGGATAAAACTAAAATTTAGGATCACATAGGAAAATTAGATTTGTAGTTTAATAAAATGCCATGATTATATTAGTAATTAACACTTTGATGACAAATGTTGTATAACTAGTAATTAAACTATAAATTTTATAGTTTTAGTAAAAGTGGTTAATTTTACTCAAATTTCTGTGAAATTTATAGGTTAATTACTAATTATACAATAATCGTCATCAAAGTGTTAATTACTAATATAATCATGGCAATTTATTAAACTACAAATCTAATTTTCCTATGTTATCCTAAAATTTAGTTTTATCCTAAATTCCATAATATCTCTTAACTTTTCCTAATTTTTAAAACAAAATCCAACACTTTTACTAAAACTATCCTAATTAAAATGAAATTCTCCTAATTACTACTAATTATAGAATGAGTACACATAATGTGGTCTTAATTACACATTAATTATCTAATAACAAATTATTAAGACATGCATGCAAAATTAAAATTCTAATTAACCATAATAATTGCAATGGTGACTGATTTATTTCTTGCTAGGTGTGGGGTCAAGAAAATCACTCACCATTGCTTTAAAGTCTGTGGGGTAAAAAAAATCACTCACCATGTTCAGACATGGTGAGTGATTTTTTTGACCCCACAAAAGCACAATCCATGTGATATCAATGGTGTCAGATTATTTTGACCCCATTGAGGGCACAATCCTTGTGATAGCAAAGGGGTCAAAAAAATCTGTCACCACAATTTTATATATCTATAAATATACCCCATTTTTCACAAACTTCATCTCTTCATCTCTTCTCCTTCAATAATCCGAAAATCCTCCCCTCTCCCTCAAAAAATCCGAAAATCCTCCCCTCTCCCTCAAAAAATCCGAAAATCATCTCCTCTCCCTCAAAAAATCCAAAAATTATCTCATATCCCTCAAAAAATATGAAAATCTCACTCTAAAATCCGAAAAATCCTCTCTTTTACCACTTTCTTTTTTGGGTGTTATATTAGTTATGTATTGTTTGGGTTTTTATATATTGTTTTGTGTGTTTATATATATATATATATATAGATAATATATTGATTTTTGTGTTATATATATATATATATATATATATATATATATATATATATATATATATATATATATATTTGTGTGTGTTAGTATATTATGAATTATATATGTATATATAATAAAATGGAGGGAAAAAGCCAACAAAATTGAAAAATTTGAAAATTTGGCAAAAAAGTGGCGGTTAATCCGCCACCAATTTTTTTTTAAAATTTTCGGATTCCATGGTGAGTGATTATTCACTCACCATGGTTTTTAAAAATAAAAAACCGTGGTGAGTGATTATTCACTCACCACGGTACAATACGATTTAAAAAAAAAAAACGAAATAGCGTGGTGTCCAATTCTTTGGACACGACGCTTTTAAAAAAAAAAACCGTGGTGAGTGATTATTCACTCACCACGGTACAATATGATTTTAAAAAAAAAAAATACGAAATAGCGTGGTGTCCGATTCTTTGGACACCACGCTTTTAAAAAAAAAAAAAAGAAAAAAGGCGTGGCATCCAATGAATCGGACACCACCCTTTTTTTTTTTTTTTTGCTTTTCTTTTAATCTAATTGCATGGCTACCAATTCATCTGACACCACGTCATGGCTGCATATTATTTTGACATTACGTGGTGAGTGATTCTTTTGACACTATTGTTGGTGACTAATTAATTTGTAACCATTGCTGACATAACTTTATGCCTACGAGGCCAATAGTTACAAAAGCTGGTTACAAAATTGTTTGTAGCCATTGATCAATGCTCACTGAAAATATACCAATGGTGAGTAATTTTTTTGACACCATTGCTACATTTTCTTGTAGTGTAATTAGCGAGCATGTGTTGCACTCATGGTTCAGAAGGGTTTTTTGCTATTGGCCAAATAACACAGAGGAATTTTTTCTAATTAAAATAATACAAGGATTGTTTTGCCAATTAGTGATAACAGGGTACTTTTTGCTATTAACCATTTCCAAAACACATGTGGTTATTTATCTTTCTCTATGCGGAGCACTGTTTTCAAAACTGGATCGGACCGGCCGGTCCGACCGGTTGAACCGGTGCCTTGTCCGGTCTGGTTGGCACTACAGAACCATTCAGATATCGAACCGGTCAAACCCGCTTAAAATCGATCAAGAATCGGTTAATTCAATGAACAAAACCACTAGTTGAACCGGTTTTTAAGATTTAATGTTAAAATTTGAATTATTGTAGGAGAAATGAATGGAACCCTTGACCTCTAAGCAAGTTTCTAATGCTCCAACAAATTGAGCTACACCACCTTTGGTGTTACATGTACATATTAATATATACAATACATAATTAAAATGTACTTTTGTTATATTAAAAAGTTATTATACTTTTTTATTTTTAATATTATTATAAAATAATTTATATGTAACTCTTTTTATATAAATGCGTTATTTTGTTGTTTTATTTTTTCTTAAATATTAGATTCTAAGGTTATTGTTTAGTGTTTTGCAAAAACTTTACAAATTATGGTTATTCATATCTTTTTTTTAAATAATTTTAATCATACTTTAAATACAATCCTCTCTTTGACGTGTAATTTTGACTTTTCTTAATTTGTATACTACACGTATGTTTATACAAAAAATATTGATTCTACTATTCTCAATTGAATTCTTTAATTTAAAAATCAAAAATCAACTAAATAAAATATATATTCTTTTATTTGATAATGAAATATTAACTAAGTAATAAAATATATATATATATATATATATATATATATATATATATATATATATATATATCATACCGGTTGGACCACTGGTTCAACCAGTTCAACCAGTAAAACCAGTAACCAATAAGATCACCGGTTTTATAACCGGTCCGGTTTTGAGAACACTAATGCGGATTATTATTTTCCTGTTAACCATAGCTATTGCGGTTGTTAGTATCAAAGATTTATGGAGTGAATCTAATGAGGATGTTTCCATGAATTACTTTATCTAAGTATCCGATTCAATTATGATGAGCTTATTCTATAAGAATAGTCTTTGGTGATATAATTAATTTAATTATTCTATTATTGGATAAATTAGTTTTGCATGGCATGTTTGCATCATGAAGTTATAACTAATTAAGTCACTGATGTTGCAGCTGTCCTAAAATAGTTTGCAGTATTTTGTAGAAATAGTGTAGCTCCTTTAGCTGTTTAATTATAAGTCTTAAGCATATTTTTTGTGATGAGCATAAGTTCAATGCTCTGGAAGTTTGATTTTGTTCATACAGAGTGTCCTACAAAGTCGAAGGAAGCTCAACCAAGGTAGTCCTCATCTTCGAATTCAAATGACGTAAAGTGATAAAGTAGTTTTCATAGGTTTTTGTGTCTAGAGGTTAGGCTGATATCTTATGAGTGTAAATCTCTTTATCATATTGAAAGATGTTTCATTTGTTAGGCAAAAGCCTCGTGTAGTAGGACGATTGTCGATAATTTACTATTTTTCTAACATTTTTTTTTTTAAGGAAAACGGTAAACTTTCATAGATCAAAAAAATTCATACATGACCAACAAACGCATCAAAGAAAATCGGCACTATTCCATGTAGCGAATCCTGCTGCCTTCCTTGCAATGTTGTGGGCTTCTTCATTTTCATTACGTCCAACCCAACTCACCCGAAACTCATCAAAACTTTCTGCCATCCAACGGATATCAGCTATAATATTCCCATGAGCAGCCAGAATGGAGCTATCATCTTCCAATTCATATCATCGGCAAAAAGCAGGTGAGAAACACTTGGTGCATCGCGGCAAATCTGTACCCCTCTAATCAATCCATCATCTTCCGCTTTTTTAAGCAAACCCGTCACGCAAAAAAGAAACAAAAAGGGAGATAGTGGGTCGCCTTGGAAGACCCCGATCAGGAAAGAAATAACCACATTGCTCACCATTTAGCAGAATAGAATAAGACACTGTTTTAACACACATCATGATCAACGACAAAAATCGCTCAGCAAAACCTAACCTAAACATAGCTCTCTCAAGGAACTCCCATTCAATTCTATCATAAGCTTTGCTCATATCTAATTTCAGAGTCATGAAACCCTTTATGCCTTTCGTTTTGTTTTTTAAATAGTGGTTAATCTCAAAAGCAGCAAGCACGTTATCAGTGATCAAACGACCCGGAATAAAAGCAGATTGAGCCTCAGAATTATAGAATGCATCCAAGGTTTGAGGCGACAAGAAATTGCTTTTGCAACAATTTTATAAATAACATTGCTAAGGCTAATGGGCCAAAATTGAGCCATAGTATGAGGATTGTCACATTTAGGAATGAGTACTATATGAGTATAATTACTATGATTTAAAAATTTATGCTCATTTAGAAATGAAAGCAAACAAGGAACGACATCCGATTTAACAATATTCCAAAAATGTTGGTAAAAAATAACAGGGATGCCATCAGAGCCAGGCGATATAAAAGGAAACATAGAAAAAAGAGCTTTTCGAACCTCATCTTCATTGTAAGGCCGCAACAAAGCTTGATTGACCTCCGTTGAGACTCGCGGCTCCATCGCCTCTAAAGCATGCAAAAAGTCTGTCTCATTTGGTTTAATGGATCTAAAGATTTCCCGAAAGTGATCCACCGCTATACGCTCAATATCTTTTTTATCCTCACACCAATTCCCCTGACTATCACATAAACCTTTAATCCAATTCCTCTGTCGCTGCTCAGACGCCCCAGCATGAAAATACGCCGTATTTCTGTCACCCTCCCGTAGCCAGTGAATCTTACTCCTTTGCTCCCAGTAAACCTCCTCTTTATCATATAGTTCTTCCAATTCCTTAGTCATCAAATTAATTTGATTTCTGGATTCCACCGTAATAGGCTGCCCTCAAGTTTCTGTAATTTTCTTCTTCAGCTCTTCTATTTGTTTATTCATATTTGCCTTATCCTTCGCAGCCCATTGAAGCAAACTCACCCGACAATTCGCAATTTTCTGTGTGATCCGATCAAAACCCGCCTGTCCTTCCACTCGGTTCCACTCTCTCTCAACAATCTGAGCACATTCTTCAAAAGACAGCCACATTGCTTCAAACTTAAATCCCCGCTTTTTCCTACTAGTGAAATTTGTAGCCGAATAGTAAAAGATTTAAGCAGCACAGCGGCATGATCAGAGTTTCTCGTCTCCAAGTTATAAACCCCAGCCTCCGGCATCATCCCTTGCCACCCAAAATCTGCACAGAACCTGTCCAAGCGCTCATAAATCGTACCGGGAAAAGGATGGTTATTACACCAAGTATATTTCTCTCCTTCAAATCCTAAATCCGCTAAACCACACTCTTCTAAAGTCTCTCTAAAATTTTGAAGCAAAAACAGAGATCTCTCCACTCCTCCATTCTTCTCATGATTAAACAAGATCTCATTACAATCCCCGCCACAAAGCCACGGTAAATTGGATTTTTGACTTAACGACTTGAGCAGATTCCACAAATTAATACGAGAAGACGACTTAGGTTCCCCATAAAACCCGGTAAACCTCCATGCAGAACCACCTATCGGATAAATATGAGCATCAATATGATTTTTCGAGAAGCTTTGAACATGAACGTCCACTTTTTTATCCCACAACAATGCAAGACCCCCGAATTTCCCTACTGAAGGCACCGCTAAACCAAAAAAATTAAACCTACTTTTAATACACTACAAGAAATGTGGCCTATAGCAAGGTCCAAAAACCTTGCTATAGGTCCAAATTCCCTTGCTATTGATCTATAGCAAGGGATGTGGACGTTGGTAGCATCCCTTGCTATAGGTGGCGTGGGTGCAGGTAACTTGCATGCTGCAAGGGAAAAGGACCTTGCTATTGCTGTTCTGACACACACCTGTAGCAAGGTCCCATTTCCCTTGCTATAGGGTGCTGACACACACAATTAACAGCAACGTCCACAGACGTTGCTATTTGTTCTGACACAAAGGTCAATTGCAACGTCTATGGACGTTGCTATGCATTCTGACACAAGCTCAATTGCAACGTCCTTTGACGTTGCAATTGATTTAAGCACGTTTTTTTTTTAATTTCTTCGATAAAACACAGCAACGTCTACGGACGTTGCTATAGTTTTTTTTTAATTTCATTTTTGTCCGGACTAAAATGTGACATTTAATTGCAGCAACGTCCTCGGACGTTGCTATAGTGCCCGGAGGAATTTTTATAAAAATATGGCAGCAACGTCCGTGGACGTTGCTATAGTAGCCCGATTTTTTTTTTTTCAAATTTGGCAGCAACGTCCAGGGACGTTGCTGTACATAAATATTTTTTTTTAAAAAAAAGTCGCGGTAAATACCGCCTCTTTTAATAAAAATTTTTTTTAATATATATATACATATATATATATATATACACACACTCACATTATACATTAATTGAAACCTCAATATTATATATATATGTATAGTATGTTAAAAAATATAATACTAATAACTAAATTATATACACACACACACAAACACACGCACATATATATATATATATATAGATATATGTATATATATATAATATTAAGAAATGTTAGATAACATTTTAAAAATATAATGATATATATATACATACACACACTAAACTTTACAATGTATAATTATAAAATAATCTCACTAATTATAATTATACAATATATATGTATATATATATAGTATAAGATGCATGCATATATAATATATATATAAGTTGATGATGATGCAAAATAAATTAAGGAAAAAAATAAAGTGTAGGAGAGAAGGGGAGAGAAGAAGATGATAATAATATGAGAGGGAGAAGTGGGATGGATGAGTGATATAGTGGGGTATTTATAGTAGTATAGTGGAAGGGAGAGGGAGGGAAATGAAATTTTTTGGGAAATTTGAAGTTTCCGCCAAAAATTTTCTGAAATTTTGTAGCAAGGTCCAAATCCCTTGCAACAGGTCATAGTCAGAAAGCTGTTGCAAGGGAAGTTGGAATCCCTTGCTGCTGTGTCAAAGCTGTTGCAAGGGCAGTTGGAATCCCTTGCTGCTGTGTCAGAAAAGTAGCAATAGCAAGGGATTTGGACCTTGCAATAGCTTTGTTAGAAAAATGTTTTAATTATATATATTTCCTCATTCAATCATTTAATTATATCCATATATAATTATGGCTTGTAAATCATAATTAAATGAGACTTGAGCTAAATATATAGAACTAATCTTGATCTTGGTTAAATTAATTAATTAATAAAACTTATTTGATTGAATAATTATTAATTACATAAGAAAATAGAACTATAATCTTGATATTTATAGCTATATATATATGTGAACTTATTTGAATGAATAAGATCCTAATAACATATATGAGAACTGGACTAATTAGAATTAATCTTGTATTGTAAAATTAATTAAAGTTATTAGAATCAATAACTTCTCATTAAATAATAATAACCAAACTAAACATACGATTCTTGATTTTCATTAAATAAACTGAATTTATATGAATGAATAATAGTTATACTACATAAGAATTGATGATCAACTACGTTCAGGAAAATTTACTGTTTATTTTTGTTGAATTAATTAAGAATATGATTGATAACTCAACATTACATTAGAATTGAACTAATTAAACAAAACTAATCTTAATTAAATTTTAATAAATGAATTGAACTTGTTTGAATGGACAACTCCTAATTAACTACAAATATATAAGCATCAACTAAATATTACTAACATTGACTTTTGTCAAATTAGTTTAATTACTCAATTGAACAAATATTAAATAAGAACTAAATTAATTAGATTTAATAGCATTGATTTTATTATGAATAGTGTTATTACATAAGAATTGTACTACGTACAAGGAATACAACTCTTTTTGAAAATATGATTTTGACCCCAAAAGATTTGAAAAGTTACAATTTAGTCATTTCCCTTTTGAAAAATTTATGATTGACCGCAAATACGATTCTTGAGTTTCATTAAATAAACTGAAATTATATGAATGAATAATATTTAAACTACATACGAGTTGATCAACTACGTACAGGAAAACTTACTGTTTATTTTTGTTGAATTAATTAAGAATATAATTGATAACTCAACATTACATTAGAATTGAACTAATTAAACAAAACCAATCTTAATTAAATTTTTAATAAATGAATTGAACTTGTTGAAATAAGAACTAAATTAATTAGATTTAATAGCATTGATTTTATTATGAATATATAGTGTTATTACATAAGAATTGAACTACGCACTAGGAATACAACTCTTTTTGAAAATATGATTTTGACCCCAAAAAGATTTGAAAAGTTACAATTTAGTCCTTCCCTTTTGAAAATTTTATGATTGACCGCAAATACGATTCTTGAGTTTCATTAAATAAACTGAATTTATATGAATGAATAATATTTAAACTACATACGAGTTGATCAACTACGTACAGGAAAACTTACTGTTTATTTTTGTTGAATTAATTAAGAATATGATTGATAACTCAACATTACATTAGAATTGAACTAATTAAACAAAACCAATCTTAATTAAATTTTAATAAATGAATTGAACTTGTTTGAATGGACAATTCCTAATTAACTACAAATATATAAGCATCAACTAAATATAACTAACATTGACTTTTGTCAAATTAGTTTAATTACTCAATTGAACAAATATTAAATAAGAACTAAATTAATTAGATTTAATAGCATTGATTTTATTATGAATAGTGTTATTACATAAGAATTGTACTATGTACAAGGAATACAACTCTTTTTGAAAATATGATTTTGACCCCAAAAGATTTGAAAAGTTACAATTTAGTCCTTTCCCTTTTGAAAAATTTATGATTGACCGCAAATACGATTCTTGAGTTTCATTAAATAAACTGAAATTATATGAATGAATAATATTTAAACTACATACGAGTTGATCAACTACGTACAGGAAAACTTACTGTTTATTTTTGTTGAATTAATTAAGAATATAATTGATAACTCAACATTACATTAGAATTGAACTACTTTTTATTTTTGTTGAATTAATTAAAGAATGAAGAATGCAGCTTTATTATATTAAAAAATAAGTAAAACAAAACCTGCAAGGGAAGAGGAGGTTGCTGAAGCTGAAAGGCTACTGCAAGGGCCTTTTTCCCATGCAACCCCAAAATCTACTGCATATAGATTTATCAGCTTCATATCCTCTCCTCCACACATTTCATTATCCATACCTTCGTTTCACAACCCCAAAATCTACTGCATAACCTGCATTTCATTATCCAAAAACCTTCTGCATTTCTTCCCCTTCTCTTCTCTATTTTTCAGCAAAATTTCATTTCTTGCTTGTGATTTTTTTGCAAAGCGTACGTAATTCTCAGCAAAGCTTACTCCACGAGAGGTATCAATTTCAGTATTATCGTAATTCGTTGATTAATTTTATATATATATTGTTGATGTTGTTGCTTAATTTAGTGATTTTTGTAATATTAATACCTGTTATTCATCATATTTAGAGTAACTGAGATCTAAGCGTGATTTGATTAGTAGTATGCTATATATATGCATGTGTGTAATTAGTTGCTTACACTGTTAGTATATGATGATAAGTATTAATTAGCCTTACTTTCGTGATTAAATAGTCAGTTCTCGTGCTGATGCATTGTTAATTTGATTTTAATTAGATAAAAAATGTATAACAACGAAGATCGGAGTTGGATGTACGATCGAGGCAACGTTGATGAGGGGTATATCAATCCATATTTCATAGATGGCGTAAACAGATTCCTAGAATTTGCATTTTCTCAAGGTCAACGAAGAGTTAAGTGTCCGTGCACTCGGTGTGGGTTTAGCAAAAGCAAAAAGAGGGATGTGATTCAGGGACACCTATTGACGTACGGTTTTGTTCCTCATTATTACGTATGGGAGGCACACGGAGAAAGGAACAACTTTTCTGGCAATTACACATACGCAGGAGAGTCATCTACTCGTAATGATAATGTCGAAAGTGGTTACGTAGATATGGTCAATGATGCATACGGAGGTCAGTATGAAGGCACGCACCATAATCAAAATACAGAAGAAGAGCCAAACCGTGAGGCCCGGGACTTTTTTGATATGCTACGGGAAGCCGAGGTGCCAATACGCGTTGATGTGGAAACAACACCATTGCAGTGGTTAACATCATTTATTGCCGACAAGGTTCGTCATGGCACAACAAACGCCTCTGCTGACAATCAATTACAAGCGGCCCGCAAATTAATGAGTCCGGCAGATCGTCATAGATTGCCTGAAAATTGGTACGGAGTCAAGAAATTCATCAAAGGTTTGGGACTGGGGTACAAAACATACGATGTGTGTGTTAATACTTGTATCCTTTATTACGGGGAGTATGAAAGTAAGAGCTGGACCGAGTGCCCCCATTGTGGCGAAGCTAGGTACGAGGAATGCACCAATAAGAAGAAGCTCGTTCCACGTAAGAAGCTGTGGTACTTGCCTGTGACGGATCGATTGCAGAGGCTTTACACATCACGCAAAATATCGGAGCACATGACATGGCACTTGAAGTGTCAGGCAGATACCGATCAAATGATTCACCCTGCTTCAAGTTTGGCCTGGAAATCTTTCGACAGGACATTTCCAGATTTTGCTGCCGAACCGAGAAACGTTAGACTTGGACTTTGCACCGATGGTTTTAATCCTTTCGGGAGCTCCTCAGCTCCTTACTCGTGTTGGCCAGTATTTGTGACCCCTTATAACCTCCCTCCCGACCTGTGCATGCGGCAAGAATATATTTTCCTGAGTTTAATGATATCTGGTCCGAAGAGTCCTCGCAAGAACATTGACGTATTACTCAGACCCCTTATTGATGAACTTAAGTCACTGTGGGATTCGGGTGTGCCAACATACGATAGTTTTCGGAAACAAAATTTCCAAATTCGAGCTTCATTGCTATGGACGATTAGTGACTATCCAGGGTATGGCATGCTATCACAGTGGAGCACACATGGTCGTTTATCTTGCCCGTACTGTATGGAAGAAACCAAGAGTTTCCAACTTAAGCACGGTCGAAAGACTTCTTTCTTTGACTGTCATCGTCGATTCTTGCCTCCGGACCATCCATGGAGACTAAACACAACTGACTTCACGAAAGGTAGAATAGAGACTGATGAACCTCTACCAAGAAGATCAGGGATGGACATGTGGAGACACGTTGAACGTCTTCCACCGGTCGGATTTGGTATATGCGGAGAATTTGTTCAGGGCTTTGGGTTGTATCACAATTGGTGTCGTAGAAGTATATTTTGGGAACTTCCGTATTGGAAGCACAATCTGATCCGCCACAACCTAGATGTCATGCATTGTGAAAAGAACTTCTTCGACAATATCAAGAACACTGTGATGGATGACCCTGAGAAAACCAAGGATAATATGAACTCTCGCAAAGATTTACAATTACTGACGGGCAGAAGATCTTTGTTTCTACAGACTGGACCGGGAGGGAGGTTATACAAACGTAGAGCATCGTACTGTCTCAGTAAGGACGAAAAGGTTAAAGTGTGTGAGTGGTTGTGCAATCTCAAATTTCCAGATGGATACGCGTCAAACATTTCGCGTTGTGTTCAAATGCCACAGCTGCGTCTAGCGGGAATGAAAAGTCACGATTGTCACGTTTTTTTGCAAAGGTTGGTTCCGATTGCATTTCGTGACTTCTTGCCAGAGAATGTCTGGGGGCCGCTAGTGGAGATCAGTAATTTTTTCAGAGCTTTGACAGCTCCTGACATCCGATATAGTGACATGGATTTATTAGAACGTTCGATTGTGGTGACTTTGTGCAAGCTCGAAAAATTCTTTCCTCCATCGTTCTTTGATTCCATGGAGCATTTGGCGATACACCTTCCCTGGGAGGCAAAGGTCGGTGGGCCCGTACAGTACATGTGGATGTACCCATTTGAGAGGTAAATACCAGTTACTGTTATATTGATAACTATACGATGTTCAAAATATGACTAGTTAATCTTTTTTTGTCTTTGTTAGACGGATGTTTGATTTTAAGAGACCAAGGGGTAACAAGGCACACATAGAAGGGTCGATTGTTGAGGCGTACATTTACGCAGAAATTGCAAATTTCTCCTCACTCTACTTTGACAGCAACATTGAAACAAGAGCAACCCGATTGAACAGGAACGAAGTTCCAATATCTATTGACCCCAACGACCAATTATCAGTATTCCAGAGTAAAGGGAAAACAATGGGGCGTTGTGTCAGTTACAGAAATTTGTCTCTCGCAGAGTGCAAAGCGGCCCATCTATATGTCTTGTTGAATTGCCCAGAGGTCGAGTGTTGGTTAAGGTAAGATTAGTAATTGCCATACGATGTATTCTTGCTAATATATCAATTGATGTTTTAAACGGCTTCTTTCTGCGACAGTGTGTTTGATGAACAGATGTGCGCAGGATATCCGCAAGCTAATAAAGATCAGATACGTAAAGCTTATTTTATCGACTGGTTCAAACAAGTTGTTGTGTCTGGTAGTTACAGTGTGGATCCTAGATTACGCGGTCTTGCTCGGGGTCCTGTTTTGAAAGCAAAAACTTATAATGGTTATACGGTTAACGGATTCAAGTTTCATACAGAAGCATATGGGGCTGGTGGGCAAACAATGAACAGTGACGTTTATGTGAAGGGCGACACTGGCGACCCAGACGCACGTAATTTCTATGGAATGCTTCAAGAGATTATACAGCTTGATTACTGGGGCAGTGGAAACTTGGAACAAATTGTTATGTTCAAATGTGATTGGTACGACGTGTATAATGGAATAACAACTCATCCGACTTATGGCCTTGCTGACATTAATCCAACGATGCGACTCGGGACAGGAGCGTCTGAACCGTTTATCTTAGCAAGTCAGGCGCAACAAGTCTATTACAGTTTGTATCCTTCACAAAAAAATACGAGTAGGAGAGGATGGTGGGCGGTTTGCACGACAAGAGCGAGGTACCTCGTTGACACAACTGCAGTGGCTAATCTCGACATTTACCAAGATAGCACCGCACCTCAGCTAAGATTGGATGACATCAACAATATCGACAATACACCTATCAGGCTTGCAGTAAATGATATTGTGGAAGTCGATGATAACGACACGTTCGCCGACGATGACGTGGATGAAGATCATGATGATGGTGACGACGACGACCCTGATTATGCGTAATGTGTGTTCTAAGCAATATGTTTGCCTGTGTAGTAAGAATTCGTTACTTAAACAGTGGTTTATTTGCAATATGTAAGCTTGCGTTGTAATATTTGAGTTATTTGACAATGAACGTTTATATGTATATATATATATATATATATACAACTAGTGTAAATTATAAATATAAATAAAAACATAAATAAAAACATAAATATATATAAGGTGCAAACATAAATAAAAACAAGCTAAAACAAACCACGTTTGTTCATAATTATACAAATACAAATAAAAGCAGCAAATAACAGACTTAATTACACTATCCTCTTTAGATTACATATCACCCAAGCCAGTAGTGTCGTCATCACCGCCACCCGAACTTCTTTCCTGGTCTCCTTCGTCCTCCTGACCGAAAGAATGTGACTGTGGTCGATAGAATGAACCCCCTGATGCCCGCCCGCTGCCGACACTCGTGTTCGTCGGTTGCAATGGTTGGTGGAAAACTGCCGGGAAGTTGTTAAACTGTTGTGGTTGCCCCTGTTGTTGTTGACCCTGTTGTTGCGCTGACCCCCACAACTCCTCGGGCACCGGCACATTCATCTGTGACATAAAGTATTTGAGCACATTCTTTAAACCGGCGATTTCCTCATTTTGAGAAGCCGTTACGGCCCGCAGTGACTCACATTCTGATCGAAGCGGCTCCAAGCTACTAGAGCCAGTCTCAACGAACCTAGAATGTCTTCGAGCCTTGAATCCTACGCGCTCGGGCTCACCGTAACTCGCCAGACCCACCACCCTATTCTTCTTTACACGTCCAGCTGCGGCAATTTCCACCCACGGTCTCACGTCCCAGACCGGCCACTGGCTCATATCGGGCCCGTGTTCTCGTAGGCAGTGTTCCACGTAGGCATCCTGCATATGACATATTATGATTCAAAATATTTTTTGTAACAAACATAAGTATAACTACGACAACAACAATTATTGACGATTACACAACTTTAATGAAAGAAAATATTATACTCACGTAATTAGCCTTGTCCTCAGGGTTTGGCCACTCAACCGTTCCGTCGTCGTGTTTCTTTGCACGAGTCTTTACAAAGACATCCTGAAACGGCACCTTGTCGGGCGTTGTATTCATTTCCTTTGCCTGTCATAATATGAAAATTCATTAAAGCAAATATAGATCACATTATTAAATCAATGATGAAATTTGAAAAATAACCAATCATATTTTTCTACTTACCAGGTCTATCCTATGCTTGTTCGTGCTGCGCGACCCACCCCTATAGTTTACTGTTTTCCCCTTATCTCGATTTTTGGCGTTCTGCTCCGAACGACCCTTCGTGGGCTCAAGCTCCCAGTAATCATAAAACGCCTGCCGAAAATCTTCGTGAATCCAACAGCTGTGAGTCAAACTATAGGTGGGGTCAATTTTGCAGCGCAACCACCATTTCTTGGCGTGGTTTACCGAACCTGCAAATCTCGCAGTGGCGACCTTATCATACCATTCCCTGACTGCATTTTCAATGGCAGGATCCCACTGGTAAGTGTGCTGCATTTAATACAGACATAAAGAAAAGTTGGTCACATAAATGAATAAAAATGAACAAATATTTATAAATATTTAATAAATATAGAAGCCAAGCTAATTCCTTACCTTAAATCTGTTCCAACACATTTCCTTCTCCTCTTCTGGCCACATGCCGTACGTGAAGTATGGCCCTTGCATCATGTTCCTCAAATTTGTACCAATCGTCGTCACGGCGGAAGGGTTCTCTATTGAGCCGTCAAAGAATAATTCCAGTACCTCCCTGTCATCCGGATTTGCCGGGGGCTCGCGAGGTTTAGATTGTCCTCGCACTGCAACCCTAGCAATACAACCATCGTCTCCTGAATCATTGTTACCCCCCTCATCCTCGGCTAACTCCTCAGAAACGCCATGAGCATGTGAGCCTGAAACTCGTGTGCCCGAAGCACGTGTGCCTGAACCACGTGAGCCTGAACCCCGTGAGCCCGATGATGACGGCCCAACAGTACTTCCCGTCCCCTGAATCTGCAGTTGTGGCCTCGTTAGCGGTGTTTGTGGCACACCAAATCCAGATCCACTCCCAAACCCAGGCCCACCAAACCCAAGCCCACCAAATCCAGGCCCACCAAATCCAGGCCCACCAAATCCAGGCCCACCAAATCCAGGCCCACCCAATCCAGGCCCACCCAATCCAGGCCCACCATAACCAACCCCGCCGTAACCAGCCCCACCAAATCCACCACCCCCAACATATACACCCCCCATTGTCGATCCTACACCCATCAACTGATTGGTAAACGGCCCACTAGCGCGGGCTCCTGCCTCATTTGATCCTCCGAGAAACATCGGCATCATCGCTGAAAGTGATCCCATCGAACCAAGATCAGGCTGCGAAGAGAATGATCCTCGAGGTACCCCTTCCGGGTATGGCACCTTGTTCTTCGACACCTTCTTTTTTCCTTTCCCCCTACCCTGATCTGACGAGCCGGCCATCTGATAAATAAATATTTAGAATGGTCAAATTAATAATTTCTAAACGCTACTAACCTTAATTTTTAGCATATCTAATTATAACATAAATACGTTCTAACATAAACACAATTATATATGTTATATAATACAAAGTTAATCGATTAAATTCTACAAAAATCATAAGAAAATACGTAGCTATATTGGTCACATAATCACAAATCTAATATTAATTAATTAAGCATACATATATATATATATATATATATATATATATATATATATATAATTAACAGTACTAATACACTCGAATCAACAAATACATCACTATTATGCGATAATATTACACAAATCTAACCGATTAATTAAATTAAACCTTAATATACATATATAGATCGTCACATAATTACACAAATCTAACAAATACAACACTATGATACTATAATATTACACAAATTTAACAAATTAATTAAAAATAAACATTAATATACGTAGATCGTCACATAATTACCTCTAATTAATTAATACCTTAATTAAGCATAAATAATTAACACAAATATGCCTAAAATCAACAATTATATCACAAATAATCTAATTACACAAATCTAACCTTTAACTTTAAAAAACAAACATAATACACATATATAGATCGTCACATAATTACCTCTAATTAATTAATACCTTAATTAAGAATAATTATTTAACACTAATATGCCTAAAATCAACAATTATATCACAAATAATCTAATTACACAAATCTAACCTTTAACTTAAAAAAACAAACATAATACACATAGATCGTCACATAATTACCTCTAATTAATTAATACCTTAATTAAGAATAATTAATTAACACTAATATGCCTAAAATCAACAATTATATCACAAATAATCTAATTACACAAATCTAACCTTTAATTTAAAAAACAAACATAATACACATAGATCGTCACATAATTACCTCTAATACCTTAATTAAGAATAATTAATTAACACTAATATGCCTAAAATCAACAATTACATCACAAATAATCTAATTACACAAATCTAACCATTAATTTAAAAAAAAAACATAATACACATAGATCGTCAAAATTACTTCATCAAATCGACTAATATCTTAATTAATCATACATAATTAACACAAATACATCAAATCAACTAAAAAAATCATATTTATGCAAAATAATAAAAATTTAACCGATTAAACTAAAACAAAAATATGTAAAATCGTAATTTTGAATACATTGAACACATACCTTAAAGAAAGAAGAGATTTGGAGCTGAAATTGGTGAGAAATCGAATTAAAACGAGCAAAAAACCCTCAAAATTTTTTTTTTTTGAGAAGGAAGCAGCAATGGCAAATTCGCAGCAGAAAACTGCTGCGAATTTGCCATATATATATGGCACCAACGTCCTGGAGACGTTGGTGCCATATCGGTGCGCTGCTGCTGCAGCTTTGTGTCTGCAGCTGCAGCAGACACAAAGCTGCAGCAGCAGCGCATGAGCTGGCAGCAACGTCTATATAGACGTTGCTGCAGGCAAACTGTTACCAACGTCCTTTTCGGACGTTGGTAACATTTAAAAAATAAAAAAAAAATGGAAAACAGCCAGCAGCAACGTTCGTAGGACGTTGCTGCACTGCACAAGACCTGCCAACGTCCACGGACGTTGGCAGGTCATTTTTTTTTTTGAATTTTTCTGTACCAACGTCAGTAGACGTTGGTACATTAAAATACTGCAACGGATTGTAAATCCGTTGCAGTATTGGCGTTGCATTAGCGCCAAATTCTTGTAGTGATAGTGTCGATCCTCCTAACATTACTTTTAGTTTCAGACAGGAAGACGACACACGGGGTATGAAGCCGGATCAGCAAACCCAGCTCTCGAACTGTCCAGGGGGACCCCAACCCCCGACAGTTCCAAACTAAGACATTCATTACTCTCGGCAGGCCTGCAAAGCAGAGCCCGCCGCGGGAACAATAACTTCAATATCCATCTCTTGTGTATCACAAACCCGTTTACCCTCACGAATCACCACTCCCTCATTAGCTTTCCGTTTGCCACCACTAGATTTCACAACGCCACTACCCCGCTTAGACACTGATTTCCGTGACCCATCAATCGCCACTTTCTGCACCTGAGCATTTTTCTTTTGAACTTGCGTGATCGGTAAAGAGATTAAGGTTGTGTCATGTAAATCGCCACGCAAAATCTGTCCAGAATTCTCATTCAAGACCTTATCCTCACTAATCCTGAATTGGCGATTACTCCCTGATAAGTTAGTAATATCCGGCGTGACAAACCCAGCATCCTCTACTACTTTTTCTTTCCCTTTTACAGCGGGAGCACTTGAGGCACCCTGTAAATGATGCATCGTAACCCCATGCAATGTGGAACTTTGAACAAGCAACGCATTTGAATTCTCCCCGGAACATTCAGATTGAACCCCTTCACCTCTAGCCGCTCCCTCATCTGAACCTATCCCTCTCTGAACCCCTACCCTATCACGTCCAGCCTGAGATTCACTAACCCGAACACCCGAATCTGCTTGTTGATGACCACTCCCGGTAGAAGAGCTTGTAACATGTGCTTCGAGTTGAGGTTTTTTGCTGACCCCCTCTACGTGGAACTGAATTATCACGTAGCCATGCACTATACGGTAAATTATCCGCATCAATTTCAAGTCCTAATGCATATCGGACCTCACACTTTAAGTCAATATGACCCAATTTACCACACATGTAACAAAAATTCGGCAAACATTCATATGAAAATGTTGCTATCAGTTCCTCTCCATTTGGCCCTCTGATTTTCAAAGCTCGCTTCAAGGGTTTTGTGACATTAAGACGAACCCTAACCCGCATATTAGCCCCCCACGCACATTCCGGATCCAGTTCTTCGAAAAATCCCAACTGATTCCCAATTAGAGTAGCCATCTCCTTTGTTTGTCTCAGTAGCGGAACGTCATGTATCCTAACATAGAAGCTACACCAATCAAGATCAATTGTAGCAGGATTTTCATTGCCCTCTAATGTACTCAAGATCAATAGTTGTTTATCAAAAGATCAAGGGCCGCCATTCAACACACGGTTTCTGTCCAATATATGGTTGAATTGAAACAAAATTTTGTCCTCTCCGATTTTTAACGTTTCCGTACCCTTAAACGGACTCCAAATTGTTTTCATGGTCAAACTAATCGCATCAAAATTAAACCCCTTGGTCGAGAGTAGATTCAGGGCTAACCCCGCACTCTGATTAACCAATTTCCATGATGAATCACCAGCATGTAAGACATCATCTTCATCCTCCGTCAACGGAAGGGTTTTTCCCAAACGTTCAATTTCTAAATCCATTAAACCAAATGAACAAACACTCTGCAAACCTAGAATTGATAAGTAACGAACACAATAGAGACAACAAACTCCAATGCGCCCTACACAAGAAAACAGATCAAAAAGACAAGAAAAGGAAGAAAAAAAACGATAACGTGCGGAGAAAAAACGAAAAAGAAAGAAAAAAACAGCAGACACTAAACCACAAAGAAAAACCAAGAGAAAGCGTAGGTTAAGCCAGAAAGATCCGTTAGAACCGAGCAAAACTAAGGAGAAATTGGCCAGGAGAGCCCTGGAAAGACACTCTCATTCGAAAGACAGACTCTCACACAGCGGGAGAGAAACCCAAACGTTTAGAATTCTAACACATCTATTTTTCTAACATTTACAACTCCACTGTTTATTCATTTTCTTAATTTATAGTTGCAACTATGGTCATAACTGTTACAACTATTATGTTTAATGTTTTAACTTCAATAACTATGATTAAAGATCTAACAACTAGCATCAAGAGACTAACACAAATACACTGTTGAGATTCTAGATAATCATATTTTGTTTTGCATGTAATGAAAATTAATCAAAACATTGAGGGCTCATCAACGATTAGACCACCTCTTCTCAATGTATTCAAGTATATCTACTAAAGTGTTCGAACTGAAGCATTCATCGAAGAACAAAACTAGAAAGCTTGAAAATCCATTTTAAAAGGATAGATTCCACTAAAATATAAAGATAGGCAAGTCAAAAATAAAGTTGATTGGGAATGTGCTAAGGATGCAAAAGCTTACTTCAATTCAGTTGCACATAACACAATATTGAACGGTGTAGATATTAATAATTTCAAACTGGTTTCCGAACACAAGTCGATCACCGATAATTGGAACGCACTAAAAGTTGCTCATGAAGGACCTGCAATGGTTAAGCAATCAGAGAGGTATGAATATGGCATGTAATAAATAAAGGTGGTTGCTTGTACAAAATGACTACGCGGGTTGAAGCACCCAACAATGCCGCATATCAAAATAATCAAGGAGGCCTAAACATATTGGCCAAAGTAGCAAACTGTACAATCCTAAACCAAGTATACCGAACCCAAAATCTATCACTAATGTAAGAGAAGTGACTGTAAAGGAGGGGTTCATCGGTCCGTTTGAGCCCAGAGGAGAAAGTCCGCTCCCATGATGTGGAGAAAAGCGCCAAAAATTACCCATTTCGTGCGTGCGTGGGAACCTGGGGTAGCTTTGTGGAAGGAGAAACCCACAACAAAATACGTCGGCCAAAAAGAGCCGGAATAATCTAATCTATCACAAACGCAGGCCCACCCCAAAAGTGAGTGCCCTGAAAATAAAGATAACCTACCAACTACAAAGTTAAGTGTCATGCCCCACAGGCTACAAGTAATAAAAACCCGAGATACACAATAGGTATAGTTTCTAAGAAGCATAGGTGCATCTAGGCAAGCAAGTGAGATGTTTCACTGAAATAACCGCCATCCAAAAGTGATGAGTCGTGAGGAAGAGCACCTCTATGGGGTGTAAAAATGGTAGGCCGTGACGAGCAAAGGGGAATGCTCAAGTGTGTCCAAGCCTAATATGATGATCATGGAGGCCGGGGCGGCGGTGGTGTGGCCAAAGGTCTGTGACCGAGGTGTGAACCCCTCGGTCTCAACATACCTTATCGAAAATGGGAGTTTGCCAAAGCGGACCCCGTAAACAACGAGAAAAGCATGGCCAGGATATGTGCAAGCAACAACCATCAATTCCTTGTCGTGTGCAAGAGAGTGCTCTATACAGCCAAAGGAAAGGAGGTGTATGCGTGTGTGTAAGGTGCAAGAAACGAGTGCCATAAATTTTGAAAGGAACAAGAGCAAGTGATGTTCGAGAGAAAATTAAGGCCATACGAAGCGTGTACCAAAGCAAACACAAAAGAAAGGGGTAAGAGTGATCGTGAGAAGATGACCACTCGAAAGACCGCATGCTAAGTGGTGAAGAAGAACGCCAAAATAAAGGGGAGAGAGAATGCCTATCACGACCGAAAAAGCGATGAATGTCGGATGGGCCTATAAAATGCCAAGTATGCAATAAAATCACCAACCACAAACCCGTCAATTCCTTTTAGTGTGATGCATGCTTAATGTACTCAAGACAAGGAGCAATAGGTGGTGCTTGTGTGTGGTGAGAAGAAGCAAACAACAAAGCAAAGGGGTAAGACATATGATGGGGTAAAGGCAAGCAAATGAGCACATAAAGTGTGTAAGAATGGAAAAGGCAAAGACGTGCACAAGACTTGCATGTAGATAAAGACCGTATTCTAAAAGAGAGAGGTGGGGGGAGGAGAGGGAAAGGCTAGAAATCCTATCACGGTCAAGCATAAAATCAAAATTGTATGAAATAGGAAAATGTACCTTGATGACAAGAATCATCATGAGTCATTTGGGAACCGAAAGTTCGGCCAACCCCATCTATCCATCTCAATCATGGTCTTAGCCTTGCGACTAATGTGATTCGGATTGAGAACCTCACACCGTCGATCGTCATGGGCTTCGTTGGCTAGGAGATCCGCCACCCGATTTCCTTCACGAAAGACATGCATGACTTTCCCCCTCACTTCATCAAGCCACCTTCGGATCTCATCTATTTGCATAACAAATTTCCAATTTCCACCTTGTTTCTTGTGGATGATATGGAGGGCAACCATGGCGTCGGTCTCAATAATAACATTACACGTGGGACGTTCCCGACATATTTGAAGACCCCTATGTATAACCAAAATCTCCGCTTCCACATTCGTAATTTGTCCAAGGGCGAGGTGGAAAGCCCAAAGACATCGCCCCTCATGATCCCTAAGAATGCCGCCACCACCCGCAAGCCCGGGATTGCCTTTTGAGCATCCGTCCGTATTGAGTTTCACAAAGCCTAAAGGTGGTTTCTCCCAAACAACCGCCAAGGTAGCTTTGCCACGGGGCATGCTAATAGAGACTCTAAAATATTTAGCAATCGTAGCCTCCCCTTTCCATGCCGAAAAACCATTTGGTACTTGGGAAAATAAATCACCAATGTACCTCCTAATATGCTCAATAATTTTCTCCTTGGACATGGGTATGCGTGGGTTTCTATCATCATTACGAGCCACCCAAATGAACCAAGTGACAAGGCACGAAATAAGCATGCGGATGTGTCCCGGTTTGAGGCTACGTCGTGATCTTATCCAATAATTATAGATACCAAGCCAATGAGAGAAGGTGGGTCGAGGAACGTGAAAGAGGTGAAAGAAGTAATCCCAAATACCTCGGGCAAGCTCCCTACACCAAAATAAAAGGTCCTCCCTTTCCACATGTGCACTACAGCATTCGCACTTAGATGCGAGCGGCCTCAACTGCTTTTGCATCATGCGATTCGTAGGGAGCAAGTCAACAAGGCATCTCCAAAGTAAGATAGAAATGTTTGGAGTGATGTGCTTATGCCAAATAAAGGCAAAAATACTCCTCCCAATCACTCTAGGGCGAAGAACAAGACGGGCCGACTTGGTGCAAAAAAGGCCATCAAGTGAAGGCTTCCAAGCAACAAGGTCTGCTCCAACTCCGCCCGCTCTAACACATGTTATTTCGTCCGCAATATCATCCGAGAGGTTTGCCTTGAGCTTCCTAATGTTCCACTCCCCGTCGCGCCAATAATCGTACACTTTCTCTTTCAAAGTGTGGCCTTCTATCCCTAACGAAGAAAGAGATGCCTCTCCAAACCAATGGTCAAGCCAAAAAGTGCATTCCCACCACGAATACCCCAAAATAAATGAGGTTGCATGATGGGAGCCATCTCAACAAGGCGTTTCCGACCCGTAGACTCCCAACTAGTCACCAAGAAGGGGTGTTTGCGCCAACCGTAACGGTGAAACATGTACTGGGCCCAAAGAGATTCTTGGGCGCGCATTCTACACCAAAGCTTCATGCCAAAGGACTCCACCATGCTACTAATGGATCGAACACAAAGGCCTCCTTCGTGATAAGGGATACTCATGTCTGCCCATTTCTTCCAATGAATCTTCCTTTGCTTAAGTGTCGTGCCCTATAGGAATCTAGCAAAGAGCTTTTGGAGAAGATGAATGACACACTCCGGCGGCTTCAAGATTTGGCAAAGGTATATCAGAATGGAGCACAACACACTTTTAATGAGAGTGAGGCGGCCACCAAAGTTGAGGAATTTGCATTCCCATCCGAAAATCAACGCCTTCACTTGAGAAATCCAACCATCAAAATAAATAGCAAGGACGGGTCCACAGTGGAGGGGGCTCCAAGATAAGCGATAGGAAAATGACCCTTAGAAAACCCCGTGATGCCAATGACCTCCTCAATGTTCTCCTCCTCAATAGCATCACCCGTGAGAAAGCAACTCTTGTTCACATTCACCTTTTGGCCCGACACCATCTCATAAAGATCAAGGAAGGCCTTGAGCTTAGACATATTACCCACGGTGCCATTGACAAAAATAATGCAATCATTGTCATAAGCAAGATGCGTCACTGGCAATCCACCACCCATGCAAAATAGCATGTCTGGATTAGACGGAAAGAGATGATCAAGGCCTCTAGAAAGGAATTCGGCGGCAATAATGAATATGGCGGGGGAGATAGAATCTCCTTGCCGAACACCATGCCTAGAAGCAAAGAAACCATTGGGTTCACCATTGACAAGGATGGAGAAGTAGCAATCCTCCGTACGAGCACTCATAAGCCTAATCCAATCTTCCGAGAAACCGAATTTTTTAAAGATTTCATAGATGAAGCTCAATTCATTCGGTCATAAGCCTTCTCCATATCAAGCTTGAAAATGGCATTATGTTTGTCACGACGAACCCCAAGATTAGAGACAAGTTCTTGAGGAAGAAGCACATTGTCCCCAATAAGTCGGCCTTTGACAAATCCACTTTGAGAAGGGGAGATGATTGGGAAGAAGCTCACCCATTCTATCTCTTAACACTTTACAGAGGATCTTGTAGCTCACATTGCACAAGCTAATAGGCCGATAGTTCTTCCATTCTTCCGGCGAATCAACTTTGGGAATAAGGACCACATTGGTGGCTTTGAAACAAAGAGTAAGTGGCGTGCCACTAAAGAAGTCCAAACCGCATTAAAGACATCATGTTGGACAATATCCCAACAAACTTGATAGAAGAAGGCGTTGAAGCCATCGGGTCCGGCCACAATATCCGGGAAAAGGAGAAATACCGCGCCTTTAACCTTCTCAAGAGTAGGAGACCGACAAAGCCACTCATTATCCTCACTCGTCACAAGGCTCGGTATGCAATGGAGATTGTGACAAGCCAAGGGGTTTCGAGGGGCCGCAAGAAGATGTTCAAAGTAAGTGGCGGCCGAGCTCCCAATTTCATTCGGATTGTCCATGAGAACCCCATTTTCTTTGATGGAGAATATCATGGACTTAACTTGTTTTTCCTTTGCCATGGCACGGAACACCTTGGTGTTGCATTCCCCTTCAATTAGCCACTTACACCTTGATTTTTACCTCCAAAAGGCTTCCTCCATTTTGAGTGTGAGAGTGTGAAGCACTAAGAATCAAAGAGGATGAGACCGTAGCTCAACTAAAATTCAAACTCAGGCACAATGCCACCGAACCTATATTGTAGAGAATGACTATAGTGAAATCAAATTGGTACAAAAGGCCCTTCAATTGTTGCCAAAAAGGTTTGCTATTAAAGTGGGAGAAATAAAGGAACCTTAAGACATTGAAAATATGTCTCTAGAAGAGCTTATGAGATTTCTCGCAACGGATGAATTAAAACTTATGATTGAAGTTTCCGCCACTTTAAGGTCCATCAATAAGAAAGTGAAGAGCTTGAAGAATCACTTGCGCTGCTTACAAACATTCTTGGCAAATTTGCCAATCTTGAAAAATAAAAGTATGAATACATGCTCCTCCAACTTTGATAAAAAGAAATATTATATTTTTTGCTGCTAATGCTTGAGATCAAAAGACAGAGCAAAGGTATTCTATGTAGAAAGCAAAGGTTTTGGGCACATAGTGCTGATTTTGAGAATATCCTTCAAAAGATTAAAAGAAAGCTCGTGTTATCAACATGGAGCAATACGTAATCAAATCAAAGTTAGGAACAATTTGAAAAAAACGGAAATCTTACCTTAACTGTTATGGTTGATTGTGAGGATGATGGAGTTGCAACTACGACATCAGGAGTTGCAATCGGCTCTCATGTCAATCCTGAATATGAGTCCAAAGATGAAACTAAAGAAATTGATTCAGAACTCTTAGAGCTTGTTCACATATGGAGGATATTAGGACCATGATTCGGTCCTTTGGAGTTTGAACTGTTAGGTTGTCTTATATTGTTTAAACAATCATTCGTGGTTAAGTTACTTTTCTAGGTCTTATTTAGTTATGCCTTGATTTCTTATGTCTCTTAGAGTTCTTATTTGATTTAGCACGTTTTACTTATGAGATTATGCGATTAGTCTTGATTAATTTCGTCCTCAATAAGTTGAACACGTGTTGATCTCACATGACTAAAGAATTTACTTGTGGTACGATTTAGAAAGAAAAGATATGCTACAATTATTATTTGTGCTTGCCTATATTGATTAGGATTCTGTGAAGATTACATGAATAATATCATTGCCTTATTTGAGTATGAGTAGGGTGTTTCCTTATCCCAATATTCTAGGAGACTGTGTATATCTTATATAAAGATCGTGTTTCCTTTGTATGATATCAGAATGTTAGATTAAGGAAATATGTGATTGATTCCTTAATATATGTACAATCTTTACCAAAGCATGCTGATTGAATATTTGTAATTATGTGCAAGAAAATTATGCTATGACCATTTTCTGTAGCAACTGCACAAACTGTTGTAACAACAGTACGGTTTCAGTCTTACATACTATGCAGTTTGTGTTTTGCCTCATTACGTATTATTCAGTTCATCAATTAACTAATGTGATCTCAAATAATAAAAGATTTATTCAAAGTGTTATATTAATTAAGGTTTCTACGATTTTATGAAGTTTGTTCATTCGGGAGTCTTTGTGCTATTTATTTAATTCTTAAAAAGTGTTTTAATACTATTTAATTATTTTCATGTTAATGTAATTTGTAGGCTTCTAGGATTATAATTATGTTTTATTTATTACAAAATTTTGTGACTGAATTATTTAGTTTCCATCCTTAAGAGATAGAGCTTATTCATGATATGTATTCTCAATCTATTAGGGATAAGAGAATTAAACCCCCTATACTATACCCGATATCCTCTTTTGTTTGCGATTTGCCTCCGTCACTATGAATAAATAAGCACTTTGGCTCCCTCGTCTATTGAATTGGAAAAAGATTGCCCCCCCCCCCCCCGGAAGCCTATCGAATGTCTGGCTAATTTTTGTCGGAATTTGAAACGTGAACATAGGGTTTATTCACGATTTAACCTCAAATCCATAAAATGTCCTCTTTTCACTACAATTTTTGTTATATTTGCTTAATTTTAAAAAACCCTGAATTTTGATAAATAAAACTAGGGTTTGAAAATTAAGAAAATGTTAAAAAAGTTAAAGAGAAATGAGGGCATATTATTGAACCTGATGTTATATTATGATGAAACCCCATATTTACGATTCAAGTTTCGGCGAAAATTTGCCAAGAATCCGATCTGGGGCAGAATGTCTTACTTATCCATAGTACAGGGGCAAGTCGCAAAAAAATAGGGACAAAGTATAACATGGGGTATAATTAGGGGTGGGCAACGGGTGCGAGTACCCATTCCCGGTACCGACCCTATAGGGAATTTCCGGATAGGGTCGGGGAAAATCGTGCGGGTACCCAAACTCTCATTACCCACGAGTTATAAAGCGGGATCGGGAACGGGTTCGGGTAGTTACCTCTCATTTCTCGAACCCGATTGGGTACCCGTCAGGATTGTTTCAACATTAGTCCTTTAATGTGTACCCTATCCATCTTTAGTCCTTTAATGTGCACTTTAAATTTTTGGTCGTCTATTATGCACAAATTCCACGATTAGTCCTTTTTTGCTGAAAATCACTATTCATCACCTGAAAACGCATGTGCCGGGCACATGTCTAGTGAAAAATTACATAAACAACTCCAAAACTATGAATAAATTACACAAACCACTCCACTTGTTTGAAAAAATGCACAAAATTTCCCTATAGTTAACTTGTAATAAAAAATTCTAATAGAATTGATGAAATTCAATCCATACCCTTGCCAAAAAAATTAAAAAATCATACAACTAAAACAAAACTAAATTAAAACAACAAAATTGAAAAAAAAAAAAAAAAGAAACCCAGCTTTCTCGCATCACCCCCCCCCCCCCCCCCTAATCGATGCTCCTGCCAAGTGTGTGGCATTGTAGTCGTGACGAGGTCAGGCGAGACCTTGACCCGTCGAAGCTCCGGCCGCGATACCATAAAAGAATGGAATTTATTTTTTCCTTAATCATGGATTCTTTAATCAATTAGTAGTTTGATAATCAAAGTATTCGAGAGAGATTGAGGAGTGGTTTGGCCTTTGAAGCTACTGCCCGACAAACTGGAACTAGAATTATTCAAAATCAGTAGATTTCATAGAAGAATTGGACTCAAAGTTTCTGATTTTATTTGTTGAATTTAATGGAATTTGGGGGAAATACTGAGATTGAAAACGACGGGGAATGGAATGGAGGTGGTGGGTCACCTCGTTGGGCCGTTGTTGCTCTCGCCGGAGTGAATCGGGGAAGACGGTTCCCCGATTTTCTTTTTCCTTTTATTTTATTTTTGTTTATTTTTGTATTTACTATTATTATTTACTATATGAAAAAAAAAACAAATTTGTTATATATTCAAATAATTATTTTACATTAATTCCAAGTATACATAAAATATAATAATAGTTTTTTTTTAAAGTTATCTTTTTTTTTCTAGATTAGAAATATAATTTCTAAAATTAAAGAATATGTTATTTTTTGTGTAATTTTTGTTGATGTCATAAAATAATGTGGGGAGGTTTATTCAATACCAAACATAAAATAATGAGGGAAGTAGTTTGTGCATTTTCTCAAACAAGTGGGGTGATTTGTGTAATTTACTCATAGTTTTGGGTTGTTTATGTAATTTTCCACTATACATGTGCCCGGCACGTGCGTTTTTAGGCGATAAATAGTGATTTCTGGCAAAAAAAGACTAATCGTTGAATTTATGCACAATAGAGGACCTAAAATTTAAAGTGCACATTAAAGGAGTAAATATGGATAGGGTACACATTAAAGGACCAATGTTGGAAAAATCCCGGTACCCGCCCTAATTCTCTTAAAATTTTATTTTTTTTATTTAATCAATACCCCAACTTCTTATGTACATGAAGTGATTCTTTTCTTTTTAATATTAGTCTAAACAATTCACAACTCACGCAGTTAACAATAATTATTGTAATGTTTGATTTATGATATGTATAGGAAGATATTTTGATCCCACTTAATTAAACATGTGCAAATGTGTACTTATTATAATGGTTTGCTAGGGATGACAATCGATATGGTAAATGAAAAATATGACAATAATTTTGAAAAAAAAAGGAAGAAATATAGGGTAATGAGCTCATTGCCCATGATGTACCATATTTTGGTACTGCCACGTCATAATATTCGATATAATATATGAGCATATTTTGGGATTATTATGCCACGTCAGCACCATTATTTTTTAATGCAAAATTACAATTCAGAGCAAAACTCAAAATTAGGCCTGTGCAGGCCCAATTTAGAGTTATTCAGGGCCTAAGTCAACTTATAATTCTACTTGGAATGGACTTCTAGCTAAGGAAGGACTCTAAGTGGTATATAAAGGGGAGGAAGTTTTGGAGAGTCAATCCGGAGCTGGATTTCGACTAGTGAATTCGAGCTATCAATTCAACTCCGAATTCGATGAATTGTATATTCCTGGAAAGCCTCTTGAGTCTAGTTTCCAAATCAAAAAGCGGATCTAGATTTCGAGGTCCAGAGAAGGAGATATAACAAAAATGGTGAGACTGCGCAAAGCTGAAGAATAGGTCGAAATTCGACCTATTTGGCCTATTTCGACCTATTTGGCCTATTTCGACCTATTTGACCCAGTTGACCTATATCAAGCCCAATCCGAGCTATATGGGCTCAAATAAGATCTATTTGAAGGCCCAAAAGCCCAATTCGAGCTATATGAGCTAAAATCTGATCTATGTGAGGCCCAGGAGTCCAGTTAGAGCTATATGGGCCCAAATTCGACCTATTTGAGGCCTAATCCGACCTATTTGAAGGACCAATTCGAGCTATTTCAAAATAGCTCTAATTCGACCTATTTTGAGTCATAGTTCTACTTGGATTGCACTTTTAGACGAATAAGGACTCTTATTACTATATAAGGGGGTCCCATGCCTCATTCTAAGGTACGTTTTTATTTTCTAGCATCTAATTTCGAGCTATATACATCGAATTCGAGCTATAGAGCAATAATTTCGAGCTATATTGCAATAGCTCCTCTTCGATCTATATAGAGTGTATTTCGAGCTATTTGAGAGTAATTCGATCTATTCGGGTTTTCTCATCACGGTTCTCAATACCATTTCGAGGTGTGCTAATTCGACCTATAGAGCTCAAATTCGACCTATTTGGGCATATTTAGAGCTATTTGAGGCCCAGTTCGACCTATTTAGGCCCAAATTCGACCTATTTGGCCTAAATTCGACCTATTTAAGCCCAAATTCGAGCTATTTGGCCGAAATTCGACCTATTTGGCCTAAATTCGACCTATTTGGGCATATTTCGAGCTATAAATTCGAGCTATTGTCTCTGACGACAATACCTCAAATTCCGACCTATCTGACTTGAGCGTCGGAGTGCCTTCGCCGGAGGAGGCACCGGCTTAGTTTACGTGTGGTGTTGAGTGCAGGTTCCGAACTCAAAAGCTGCTTAAGCATCCAGTAGGAACTGAAGCAGTCTGACGTGGAGTGTTGGAGAGTGGACACGTATCCAGACGAAAATACCCCACATCAGTGGCGCCGTCTGTGGGAACCTTCTACACGCACTTAGTAACAAACACTGACACTCAATGGCTCAACGGAGAGCAACGGATAAGAATGGAATGGCTGGAAGGACTAGATCACGGAGGGAGGATGATAATCGGGCGCCTGATGCTTCTGAGCGAACATCAGTGGCAGCGCACATCACTCCCCTTGATCCTCCAACTCACACAGCGAATCAACCTGACGTTCCTCCCACGGAACAACAGCTATTGAATTCCGCTCAGTTGGATCAAATCATGGCGGCATTCCAAAGGACTATGGTCCCAATGATTGTGCAACAATTGGCTAACACTTCTGTTTTACAAAATGCTCAAGCTCCAATAGCACAACAACCAGCAACACAGCCTGCGCACCGCAGCAAGGAAGGACTCATCCGACCCAGCGTCGTGATGATTCAAGGCAGTATACGCAAACTAGGATGACAAGACCAAGGGATCCATCTCCCTCGTTTGAAAGAAGGAATCCTCGTTCAGTGAGGACTAATGCTTACAGAGCTCCCAATCGAGCAACTGGTCGAGATAGAGAAGTAAGGGATGGAGAGGTGAATTCAAGGCAGAGAGTTTCTGATCATCGACTTGCAGCAAGTCGAACTGCCGGAAGAGATAGGGACTTGCCTGAAACAGTTGCACCAAGATTAGAACCTGTTGTGGCAGAACATATTCCACTAAGGGAGAGGCCGAACCCCTTTTGTGAGGCAATCAGTAGATTAACACTGAAGGAAGGCACTATACTTCCTGATATGAAGAAGTATGATGGGACGACTGACCCAGCAACGCATTTTGATGACTTGGATGCAGAACTGCAAGTCTTGGGGTACAATGAGGATTTAAGGGCAAAGCTGATTTCCCTTAGTCTAAGAGGAACTGCCAAAGAATGGTTCAAGAATTTGCTTCGACAAACTATTAGATCCGCAGAACAGTTCAGGGAGATGTTCGTCAAGAAATTTGCTACTTATCGGATGAAGAAGAAATCTCCCAGTACTCTGTTCAATATTCACAGAAAACCTGATGAAACTTTGGGGAAGTACATAGAACGCCTTAATATAGAGATTGGACGAGTGCAATCTCCTACTGCTGATCTAGTTATATCTGTACTAGAAAATCGATGTCAAAGTAAAAAGTTGGTGGAAGTGTTAAATTGGGAAGCACCAACTACTATTGAGCAAATCATGGATCTTTCTCGCAGAGTGACTGACATGGAAGAAGCTACTCTGAACCAAGGTTTAGTCGATTCACCGACATCATATGGAGGTAAAGAGAATAGAAACAGGAGAAAGGATGACAGAGGCAAAGATCGTGATCGAGGCCGATCACCTTTTGAGAGGTTTGATAACTATACTCCTTTGAGAAAGGACATTGCTGAAATCTTTGCTGTCACAAAGGATCGTGGGATATTCAAAGTACCTAGACCCTTCAAGGAAACTGACGAGATGAAGGAGTCAAGAAAATATTGCAAGTATCACAGACAGCATGGTCATTATACTAATGAATGCAAGGCCTTGAGGAACGAAATTGAACGACTCATTCAATATGGAAAACTTATTGAGTTTGTCCTTGAGGATCGAGAACCACGAGACGACAAACCATCTGGGGGCAGAAAGAGGAGTCGCTCTCAGCAACAAAAGGAGGATGAACCAAGGTGCAAAAAGAGCAACCTCAGCGATGTTGATGACAATTGGATCAACGTAATCTCAGGCGGATCAATCTGAGATGAGGAAGTTGGTATCAGCCGCTCGAATCAATCAATCTGTGGACAACGCAATCTTGGCTAAATCTAAATTTTTCGATGCGCAAAGCATGAATACTACAAGTAAGACACCAATCATTCCAATTCTTTTATTGTCTTGTTGGCACATTAGGGTCGTAGTTTGGATGTTATCATTACTTTTTATCTCATGGATTACTAGTATCTGCATGGGAACCTCAATTGTAATCTTTAGCACTGAACTACGTGGACTTGATTCTTGACCATCTAAGCATGGCAGGATACGTAGGCAACTCGGAAGTTACTCGAGCGCAGTCCCAAAACTTATAAAATTTCCTATTTTATTCAAGTTTTGATTGTTCGCCTACATTCAACTTACACATTATTTAACTTACACGTTATTTAATTTACACATTATTTAACTTACACGTTATTTATGAGTTAACACACTCGTAAAGCCAAGCAAAGCCTCGCACACTTAATATGAGTTCACACACTCGTAAAGCCGAGCAAAACCTCGCACACTTAATACGAGTTAACACACTCGTAAAGCCGAGCAAAGCCTCGCACTCTTAAAACGAGCACAAGCCTCGTAAAGCCAAGCACGAGCACTCGGATAAACGAGCACAAGCACTCGTAAATTTGAGCACAAGCACTCAAATTCGTAAGTTTCCACACTTATAAAATTTTCGAGCACAAGCACTCGTAAACTTTAGCGCAAGCACTAAAATTCGTAAGTTTCCACACTTACAAAAATTTTCGTGCACAAACACGCAAAGTATGAGAACTAGCCTCAACTCATGAAGATTTTAATACCCTAAGCCACAAGCAGCTTAGTTGGTAAACACACAAAATCCAAAGCCAAGTAGCTTGGAGGTTAAAGAAATGGGAAATGAGCACTAGCCTCGATTCAAGAAACATATAAACACCCTAAGCTAAGCAGCTTAGGTGATAAAGATCAATACCCTACGCCAAACAGTTTGGTCGCTATAAATACAAGGCCCAGAGACATGCAGTTTACCTGATCATGAAACTCGACTACTAAAAATCTTACAGTGTAAAAGACGTCATTCAGTAGAAAACTCACGTCATGAGTCGAAAATCTGAGTTTTCCAGCCGGAACTCTGAGTTTTCAAATCTTTACGGACTCGTTGCACGATTATCGGAGTTTCTTGAGATATTATAGTTTGTATGACCAATGTTTCTGCACATTACTCTTACAAACTGGGGGACTCCATGATGTACCATATTTTGGTACTGCCACGTCATAATATTCGATATAATATATGAGCATATTTTGGGATTATTATGCCACGTCAGCACCATTATTTTTTAATGCAAAATTACAATTCAGAGCAAAACTCAAAATTAGGCCTGTGCAGGCCCAATTTAGAGTTATTCAGGGCCTAAGTCAACTTATAATCCTACTTGGAATGGACTTCTAGCTAAGGAAGGACTCTAAGTGGTACATAAAGGGGAGGAAGTTTTGGAGAGTCAATCCGGAGCTGGATTTCGACTAGTGAATTCGAGCTATCAATTCAACTCCGAATTCGATGAATTGTATATTCCTGGAAAGCCTCTTGAGTCTAGTTTCCAAATCAAAAAGCGGATCTAGATTTCGAGGTCCAGAGAAGGAGATATAACAAAAATGGTGAGACTGCGCAAAGCTGAAGAATAGGTCGAAATTCGACCTATTTGGCCTATTTCGACCTATTTGACCCAGTTGACCTATATCAAGCCCAATCCGAGCTATATGGGCTCAAATAAGATCTATTTGAAGGCCCAAAAGCCCAATTCGAGCTATATGAGCTAAAATCTGATCTATGTGAGGCCCAGGAGTCCAGTTAGAGCTATATGGGCCCAAATTCGACCTATTTGAGGCCTAATCCGACCTATTTGAAGGACCAATTCGAGCTATTTCAAAATAGCTCTAATTCGACCTATTTTGAGTCATAGTTCTACTTGGATTGCACTTTTAGACGAATAAGGACTCTTATTACTATATAAGGGGGTCCCATGCCTCATTCTAAGGTACGTTTTTATTTTCTAGCATCTAATTTCGAGCTATATACATCGAATTCGAGCTATAGAGCAATAATTTCGAGCTATATTGCAATAGCTCCTCTTCGATCTATATAGAGTGTATTTCGAGCTATTTGAGAGTAATTCGATCTATTCGGGTTTTCTCATCACGGTTCTCAATACCATTTCGAGGTGTGCTAATTCGACCTATAGAGCTCAAATTCGACCTATTTGGGCATATTTAGAGCTATTTGAGGCCCAGTTCGACCTATTTAGGCCCAAATTCGACCTATTTGGCCTAAATTCGACCTATTTAAGCCCAAATTCGAGCTATTTGGCCTAAATTCGACCTATTTGGGCATATTTCGAGCTATAAATTCGAGCTATTGTCTCTGACGACAATACCTCAAATTCCGACCTATCTGACTTGAGCGTCGGAGTGCCTTCGCCGGAGGAGGCACCGGCTTAGTTTACGTGTGGTGTTGAGTGCAGGTTCCGAACTCAAAAGCTGCTTAAGCATCCAGTAGGAACTGAAGCAGTCTGACGTGGAGTGTTGGAGAGTGGACACGTATCCAGACGAAAATACCCCACATCAGCCCACTTTTTCGATATGAAAATAAAATAACTCGATGTCTCCCGCTTACTATTTGAAAAGGGATGAGAGTTTGAGTTTGAAAATTGAGAAAAAAAAATGTTAAAAGTCTAAAAACTCTTTTAAAAACTTAAATAAAATAAGAATCGGGTACCCTAAACCCGCAATCAGGTACCCTATTGCGGGTACGCGACAAAATCTGGTTCGGGAATGGGATTTTTTTTTCCATACCCAAACATGCGGATACCCGCAATTATTTCCCGAACGGGACAGGTACCCTAACCGAGCCCACCCCTAGGCATAGTACGGGGGTTTAATGATTTTGTTCCTATCTATTAAGATAAGGAAAGATCTTTCTTAGCTTATCTATTTGATAAGCTATCTTTTTATTCCTAGATATATTCAGCTGATCTTTTTACTTGGGGAATAAATGTGGTCTTATTTCAAGATTCATTCATCAAGAGTAAAGATCGATTTGGGTCAAGAAGATTCGAAAGCTGTAAAAACGCGTAAGCTATGACGGATTAGCCATTTGATGAACCTATATATAGATATGTCGTTTTATTTGTATAATTCAACCTGTGCGCATATTATATAATAAATCATAAGAAAGGTTCGTTGTTTCATTGTTTAGTTTCATAGTTGAGTTTCATCAAGGAAAAATGTTTAATCCTTACTCTATTTTAGTTTCATAGTTCGGTAGAATAAGTCATTGTTCCACACTCCAGTTCAAACACAATCAGGAAAATCTAGCAAGGTCAATCACCACTTTGAATCGTTGTTCGTCTCCATCTTCTATGATCTCCACTTCTCTTTCAAAAGTTCGACTTCAAGACTATCTTCCAAAGATGTGCACCATCCTCTCTATTTTCTAAACTATTATTTTCTCTACTAGCTGCTCTCTTTTTAGTGTTTTTGTCTTCCCTGTTATATCCTCTAGAGTTTTTAAAGTCTCCCTCTTTAAATCTACTCAAAACCTAATTTTCCTAGTCAAAGCGATTTCTATACGATCATTTTCAATTGTATGCGGCGGCTGCTGAAAATAGGGTTACGTCATCTTTAGTCGGAATGCGATCGCTTTCGTTTTTTCTTCAATGAAATGCGATTGTTTTCAAAAGCGATCTCTCTTCTTCGCATTCCTTCTCGCTATACTGCTCGCATGGTTTGTCCGAAATTCCTCTTTTTAGCTCATTTTTATAACTTTTCACAAAAACGACTTCTAAGATATAGTAAAAGAAAACAAGTAAAAAAACTCAAAAAAAGCAAGGATCATGCAATAAAATGGTCTATTTGACATGTTAATTGATAGATCTTAGAGTCTTATACTTTACGTTTTAGCAATAGTCGCGGTACCTAGTCTCGACAGTTAAGTAGAACAGGTAAGTAAGACAGTAAAGTAAGACAGCAGATTTTAACGTGGTTCGGACTATGTCCTACATCCACGAGGCTTTCGCCTGAATCAAACTTCTTTCAACGGACAAAAGTTATTACACCAACTGGTTTTACTCTAACACCGAATCCCTCTAATGTTGATACCACCGGAACCTTTTTCGCGTCTACTCCGTTTGACCCGTAAGACCAAGACTCCCGTAATGATCTTCTTATGAGAATGCTTCCAAGCGAACTGCACGTACGTATAGAATCCCTCTAACTGGCGCAATCCTTTCCCGTTGAACTCCCTTCAACTCTTGTCGGCTTCTCACGTTCTTGATGTAACTCAAGAGGGCGAAAACTAAGAAATCAAAATAAAAGAGAACACCTAAAGATGTATATTTTGTTACACGTGTGTTCTACATTGATTCCTAGGATTTCTACTATTTATAGGATAGCTCTCCTGAAAGATATCCTTGATTCTCGGCCAGTCTCCATATCCAGTCGAGACAGGATCTTTCCAAAGTATATCCGAATCTTTCCATGATAAGGCGATTCTTCCTTTTGCAACGTCTTTGTTTCCAATTGATAAGATCTTCATGATCTTCATATATCCTGCACATCAAAGACAAAGAAGAACTCCACAAGGAATAGATTACTAAAGGATATAGGAAAGAGTTTGATAAAGATTAACTTTCCATAAGATAAGATACTATAAGATCAAGTTAAATCTTTCCAAACCCACTTAAATATTCACGCGTCTAAATAACAGAATAATACCATAAAATCGTGTGAATAAGTAAGTAAATAAATCAAAGTAAATAAAACCGAAATTTTCCTTTAAAATAATTTTGCAAACAAGGAAATAAAATCTAGTTGGACCTGGCAGTCCTGACTGTTCAACCGAGTTCGAAACCTGTCGGACTTTGCGGTCCTAACAATCTCCCCCAATTGACTTGTTTGGCAAAAACACTTTTAAATCCCAAGGAAAATGTAGACATGCTGAAATAGAACAAGTTAGTAAGAGATAGGCACATAAATCAACTAACGAGTCTCGACAGCAATAAAAATGTGTTGCAACAGCGGTGCAACACTCCGCAAAACAACTTAATAAAATAAGCAGTTAAATCATTGTTCTTAAGCGGAATAAAAACAAAACAAAGTAAAATAAATAACAAGATTAAACAGCAGCAGCCGGTGTAGAAATCTCCCCCATTCTTCAAGACTCCCCCATTCTACATATTCTGTTTCTCCCCCATTTTGCCAGAACTAGTCAAGGCTTTGCCGCTAATTGGGCAAGCGACTCGTTCATGGACTGCAGCAATGTAATGACCTGGGCAAGTTGCGACTGAAGTGTGTCGAGACTGCCCTGGGGAACAGACGGTCCAGCTTCGTTATCCCTGGCAGTTGGGACAGAGCGCCGGATCGGAGAACCAAGTAGAGCTTGAACAAGGTGACTCGGGGCATGATAAGGCCTAGGGCGGCTCGTCATCTTGTCCTTAGAGACCCGGATATCCATTTGAGAGATAAGCAAGCGGTAGACCAATGATGGATAGCCTAAGGTCATCTTTACCTTGTGGTCGAATGCTTCAAGTTGTAAACGCTCAAAGACCAGTTTCCCAAGATTAATGGGAGCATTCGAACCAATACGGAATAAGATAGAAGCAGTTAACGGACTAACAGTAGAAGTGTGGGACATAGGGTACCAATTCCTTACCATTATACCGTAGATCAGACCATACCATGGAAGAAGGGAACCTCGCTGTAGATTTCCATTCTTTGGCCACTTCGTGGGTTGGCCGGTTATGGTTGACGCGACTGCATCCATATCTGCCTCCAGTTCCAGCTCGGAGTCGCGACCGGTTTGTAGGTCAGGAGAACCCAACTGCATGTTCAGAATTTGCGGACTGATCTTGAAGATGAACTTCCGGACAAAGACTGAATGTTCCTTGGCTGAGCCTGGAACGCCTAGTTGAGTATCCAGATTGGCGTAAAACTCATGCACAATCTGGGTTACAAACGGTTGGACCCTGCGAGTGGATTCAAGAAAACCTCTCCCCTCCAAAAACTCAATAATCCCCGTACCCTCATAAGAATCATCATGAAGTTGAACTTCACGAACAGGAATGCGATCAGTGAGACGAGTATACCTGAGTTTGGCATTAGATGTGTAGAACCTGTCGGAAAGTGCCTTTTTCACCCTGAAAGGCTCGTCAGACGGTGGAACACGGGGAGGAACTGCAAAATCTCCTTCAGCTTCTTCTTCAGCCTGGTCGTGACTGCCTGCCTCAGAGGCCGATTGGTCGCCTGACTGGTTGTCCTTATCAGACAAGGACTGAGCTGAGCGTTTCTGCTGTTTGCGGACAGGGCTGGAATCGGAGTCAGAGACCTCGATTGGAGCAGAGTCCGAGGCAGCAGGAGCGGATCGAGGACGTTTGGATACTGGAACTTTCTTGCGTGTCCCGACTCGGCTCGCGACACCCTCTGCAACAGGTTTTGACTTTTGGCGAGCAGATGGAGTGCGCTTAGGAGGTTGAGCCTTCTGCTTCCCTTTAGCCGCGGCGGTGTGGCGGCGAGAGGATGCAGGAACAGGTGCAGGTGACGGCGAAGCGTCGTCCGGCATGGGAACAGAGTGCGAGTCGTCCAAGGGAGGAGAGAACTCGCGTGCCTGAGGAGCAGTGGCACGGGGTGATGACTCTGTTGCCGGTGGTGGTGGTGTGGTGTCTTGCGGTGGTGCCGTGTAAGATGGCGGTGGAATAAAGTCCGCCGGAATTCGGATTTGGAGCGGCTTTGGCTGCAAGACTGGGGACAACTCGTTGCCCGTTGTGGATGCACTGTCAGGGTCGACGGATGGGGCTGATGGGGTCGACTGAGATGATTCTCCTGATGACTTAGATTTCACCATGTTAATTAATTTCTTGATAAATGTAGGTGAGAAAGAAGACATAAACACAAATCCACACACCAAAAAATAACACACGAGAGAGAGAGATAGGGATGGCGTGAGATATGATCTAAAGGAAAGATATATAAATAGATGTAATCAAATCAATGTCATATCTTTTATAATCATTATCCACAACTTCCCATAAGAAATAGGACTCTTACCAAGACTTATCTAGGAAAGATTCCAACAAGATATGCAACTCAATCTCTACGAATATTTAAAACGCGGCAAAGCATAGGCGGGAAACAATTCGTGCCAAAATTAAACATATCGCGTTTTAAAGACAAAAATAAAAAGCACCTGTTTAATAAAAATTAAAATAAATTAAAACACAAATTAAAAGAAACAAACAGAAAGTAACTCAGCAAATTACTCACATAACTTACCGAGGACCGATTCAACTGGTGTAAGTGGATGTCGAGACACCCTGTCGTGACAGACTATAAGACTGAGTATAAAACAGGTCGAGACTGAAGCATACTCAAGAACCAGATGAATACATTAAAATGTGTGTGTGTGAATTCTCATATGATAAACAGATGAAAGGGAAGAGAATTTGAAAGGGGCAAAAATCGTTTTGTAAGATATCTCTTTTCAAACAATACAATTGCACCTTGTACACACACTTTGAGCCTTTTGCATAGAGGTAGCTTTCGCACACAACTTTATATAGAATATGGTAGCTCTTTTCAATTTTGTGATGACCGTGAAATATGAATTGAATGCTTTCACACATATTCATTGAGTTTAGGCAGCTTTTTCCTCCATATATTTTTCTTTTGAAGCACTTTTTCTTTTGGCTCATGCTCTCTTTGTTCTTTTCTTTTCACAACTCTTTTGATCACTCATACTTTTCTTTTCAGCTCAATTCTTCTGTTTTTAAAGTGATGAGGTAGCAAAAGTGGACAATGTCCATGTCAAAGAGATAATAAAACAAAATAAAAACAAAACAAAACAAAAATTGCCTGTTGCAAAATCCTTCGATTTCACTGATTTAACTGAGGGAATGATGTGCACTGTGTATCAATGCAGTTCTAAGTACGCTCCAGAACCGGCTGTCCAACAGGTCTGCAAGTAGGTCATGACAGTTAGTCCAACAAATAAAAACATCTCAGCTAAATCGGGCACGCGACAAGCGCTTAGTGGAGACAAATGCTGAGAGACTTTCTGAGGGTCTCAAAGCTTTGTGAAACAATTTTCTTCATAAAAATAACAGCAGTTTGTCTTCCAGTCGCGACATGCTTAATGACAGCACATTCATTATCACCTAAATCACATAAGAGATGGTGCCATATATCCGTGTGCTGTGTGCATAAGTGCTTAACATGATTATGAGCAATGATAATAGCACAATTGTGGTTACTAAAGACCAACACATCACTTTGCACAAAAACAAAATTTTTAAGCATGTGATCAACCCAACCAATATCAATTAATATGACACGATTATGCATAGTTAGGTAGAGATGACTTCCTGTTCCAAAAGTGGAGAAACTGAGGTCTATGAAGTTGCCTCTTGTTTCATTAACAACCCATGTAGGAGTTGCGATAGGAATCATCGACTGTTCTGCAGTTTCAAGATCAAGGTCATTGATAGGATATTGAACGCACTTGGATTGATCTATGACCAATCTGTTGACTCCTTGACTGATCTGCGAACCATAAAAACAAAATAGTTCACTAACAAACGGAGAGATAGATCTGTTTGAGACAGAGTTTGTGAACTGTTCTAAAGGGAGTCGTGACTGCGTTAGGATATAGCAATTTTCAGCAGTCCGATTTCCTGAAAAAATACAAAACCTTTGGTTATCAAATATGTGACATTTATCTTGTGTAAACGTGACAACCCACTTTTGATCGCATAGCTGGCTTATGCTAATCAAATTATGCTCAAGTCCATCAACATGGAACACATCATTAAGTATAGGACACCCGCTAAGAATGAGTGTTCCTTTTGCAACCACTTGACCCTTTTTACCATTGCTGAACTGAACTGTTCCACTTGGACCAGTAACATAGTTAGTCAAAAGGCTTTTGTTCCCTGTCATGTGATGTTAGCAAGCACTGTCAAGATACCAACAATCAGGTGAGGCGTTTTCAACAGAAGAAAATGCAAAATGAATGTTTTTATGATTAGAACATTTCACCCTTATGTGATTCGTTGGTTCAGAATCTTCATCGGAATCTTTAGACACTGTTTTTCGTGGAGTCTTCCGAGATGTCGGGACTCGTTGTCCAATAGGTTTCTTTGCTGCGTTCCTTGATGAGTTCTGTTGTAAGTCAGGACAGCGTGAACGAATATGTCCTTGACCACCACAATGATAACAGGCTCTGCTTGTCTTGTGCATCCGTCGTGACCACCAAACGGGACTGGGCCTGTTCGGTTGACTGGACCTGCAAAAAACATGAGGCTGTGTGAAATTAGGATCACGTGCTAAGCTATCATTATCCATATCAGATATACTAGGAATAGCCTTGCTTAGACCGATCGGTGGGTGGTAACCAAGACCAGCATGATTAAAAATGGGACTAGGACTTTGATCAGAAACTTTGTTCTGATTGTCTGTGACAGTCTTATTGAGAATCTTAAGAACATCTTGGAAATGAGATTCCAAATCCTCAAAAATGGTAATAGATTCTTTTATGTTTTGCACATTATTTCTGAGGGCCATGACTTGTCTATTTAGATCAACGTTCTTGCGTATCTCTGAAAACAAAATATTTCTAAGGATTCTGATTTCCCGAAATGGGTCAGGGGAATTATCGTCCTCAGAATCTTCGCTGTTTTCCTGAGTAGTCAAGACAGGTGGTGAGTCATGATTAAAGATAGAAGAAAATGCAAAAAATGTTCTTTCTTCAGATTCATCAATACAACAGTCTAACTCGTCATCACTGCATATAGATGTAATCGATTTAATATTAGAAGCAGTTTCAGAGTTGTCCTGGTCAGTCGCGACAGGTGATGAGTCAGGTCTGATGACAGAGGAGAGTGCAATATTGGCCTTTTCTCCAGTCTCATCTTCACTTTCAGATGACTCTTCATCACTCCAGGTGCACACCATGGCTTTGTCTTTATTCTTCGGGAGAAGATTTGCACAATCAGTTTGTATGTGACCATAGCCTTGGCATTCCCTGCATTGAACACCTTTTCCTCTTCTTTTGTAGCTAAGATCATTAGCAGCGGAAGATTTTAATGAATTATCAGAGTTAGAAGAGAAAGTGTTCGTACCTTTGTTTTTCCACTTGGAAAACTTTCGGAGTCCTTTAGAGAGAAACGCGACCGATTTCTCGAACTCGTCCTTGTCGTCACTTTGAGGTTTGTCTTTGATTCAGCTTTAAGTGCAATACCTTTCGAAGTGACTCCATTCAAATTCTTTTTCAACTCGAAAGTTGAGAGGGCACCCATGAGCTCTTCAAGTGACAAGTTTTCCACGTCTCTTGCTTCTTCAATCGCCTCAATTTTCATATCAAACCTTGAGGGTAAAGTTCGAAGAGTTTTCTGAACAAGTTTGGACTCACTGTACTCATCACCGAGGAGGAAGGCTTCATTAGCAATGTCTCTAAGTTTAGCATTGTATTGAGCTATTGTTTCATGATCCTCCATTTTGAGTTCCTCAAACCGTGTACCAAGGATTTGTCTTTTGGATCTTTTCACGGATGGGGTACCTTCATGGGCAACGCGGAGGGCGTTCCATGCATCTTTGGCCGATTCACACTTGGAGATCAGTTTGAACTGATTTAGGTCGACTCCATTTAAAATTGCATTGATTGCAATGGAGTTGTGGCTCGCGTCGAGGTCTTCTGCGTCCGACCAGTCGAGCTCTTGCTTCGGCTTTCCATCTTTGTCTAGTGGTGGAGACCATCCTTTGAGAATGCTTTTCCACGCTTTCTGATTTTCCCTTTTGATGAAAGCTGTCATGCGGACCTTCCAGTATGAATAGTTAAATTCATTTAAGAGCGGCGGCTTTGATGATGATGATCCCTCAACGTTTTGTGCCATCAAATCTGCAAGATCTAAATAAAACCAGAATCTCACCAATGTAAGTAGGTGATAGGCTCTTGATGCCAATTGATAGATCTTAGAGTCTTATACTTTACGTTTTAGCAATAGTCGCGGTACCTAGTCTCGACAGATAAGTAGAACAGGTAAGTAAGACAGTAAAGTAAGACAGCAGATTTTAACGTGGTTCGGACTATGTCCTACATCCACGAGGCTTTCGCCTGAATCAAACTTCTTTCAACGGACAAAAGTTATTACACCAACTGGTTTTACTCTAACACCGAATCCCTCTAATGTTGATACCACCGGAACCTTTTTCGCGTCTACTCCGTTTGACCCGTAAGACCAAGACTCCCGTAATGATCTTCTTATGAGAATGCTTCCAAGCGAACTGCACGTACGTATAGAATCCCTCTAACTGGCGCAATCCTTTCCCGTTGAACTCCCTTCAACTCTTGTCGGCTTCTCACGTTCTTGATGTAACTCAAGAGGGCGAAAACTAAGAAATCAAAATAAAAGAGAACACCTAAAGATGTATATTTTGTTACACGTGTGTTCTACATTGATTCCTAGGATTTCTACTATTTATAGGATAGCTCTCCTGAAAGATATCCTTGATTCTCGGCCAGTCTCCATATCCAGTCGAGACAGGATCTTTCCAAAGTATATCCGAATCTTTCCATGATAAGGCGATTCTTCCTTTTGCAACGTCTTTGTTTCCAATTGATAAGATCTTCATGATCTTCATATATCCTGCACATCAAAGACAAAGAAGAACTCCACAAGGAATAGATTACTAAAGGATATAGGAAAGAGTTTGATAAAGATTAACTTTCCATAAGATAAGATACTATAAGATCAAGTTAAATCTTTCCAAACCCACTTAAATATTCACGCATCTAAATAACAGAATAATACCATAAAATCGTGTGAATAAGTAAGTAAATAAATCAAAGTAAATAAAACCGAAATTTTCCTTTAAAATAATTTTGCAAACAAGGAAATAAAATCTAGTTGGACCTGGCAGTCCTGACTGTTCAACCGAGTTCGAAACCTGTCGGACTTTGCGGTCCTAACATTAATAATGAGTAAGAAATGGACTCATCATCGACGAGTAGAAATATCATGGACATCCTACAGGTATATGAGCGTGCTTCGGAGTAGAAAATTAGTATTGAAAAGTCGATTGTGGTATTTAGCAAAAATTGTGGTGTGGACTTAATTGATGCAATTCGGAGTATTCTAAATATGGTGGTGGAACAAAAACATGATAAATACCTCTTTTATCCGGCTATTACAAGGAAGTTGAAATGGGAGGTTTGTGGATGTATTTGGGACCGGATTTGGGCTCGTCTTTTAGTACTTAAAGAAAAATGTCTTTCTCCTGTAGGAAAGAAAGTGTTGATTGAGGCTCTGCTTCAGTCAGATTCCGACATATGCAAAGGGTGTGTTTAAGTTCCTAGACAATCTCATGGGCGATTTATAGTCTTCTATTCAAAAAATTTGGTGGGATGAAAAAATTAAGTGACGAACCCATTGGTTGAAGTGGAGCACAATGTGTGTTAGTAAGCGTGCGGTGGGATGGGATTTTGTGATCTCAACTCGTTTAATCTTGTTTTATTGGCATGGCAAGCATGGAGAATCCTAATGAATTTAAATAGTCTCATTGTAAGATTATACAAGGCTCAATACTATAAATCTTCATGTTTTATGGAGGCAAAAGTACCATCGGCTTTGTCATTTACTTGGAAATGCATTGCTGGGGCTCGGCCAATTTCAGAGGAGGGTATCCACCTGGAGAATTGGTAATGGTAATTTTGTACAGGTTTGGGGCGATCGGTGGTTGCTCATTCCACAGTCTTCCCGGATCTACATACCGCTGATTCCAGGCCGCTAGAATGACTGTGGCAAACTTGATTGATCAGAATAAGGGAATGTGGGACTAGGACCAGTTTATGGAATTTTGCCTACTAATCGAGAAGCCATTTCGCAAATCTGGCTAATCAATGTGACATGGATTTGCGGTGTTGTCATTATAGTCACATTGGGATTTTTTTGTTCAAAGTGCTCTTCTCATTGTGAATAGAGGAATCGGCCTTCGAAAGGAACAAGGGTCGAGTAATGTGGGATTTTCAAATTGATCTCGAATTTGGTGGATTATGCTGCTAATAAGATTAAAGTCTTTACATGGCAAGCGTGTCGCCAAATTCTTCTGACTGGCTTTACACTTCGTGCACGCTGGATATCTTCCACGACTGAGTGTGACTTGTGTTGTGGTGTTGTTGAGGACGTGTCCCATGTGCTTTTTGAATGTAATTTTGCACATATGGTTTGGTCATTGTCGTCGTTCCCTTGTGCCCTTTTTATGGGTTCCTTCCCAGAGGTTGCTTTGCTGGTCAAGTTTTTTCTTTTGACGTTAAATAAGAAGGAAGTGTAAGAAAAAAAGTAGTGAAGTTTATTCACTAGCCCAAGATCACAAACCAGATTGAAGGATAAAAAACACAGCTTCTAGATTAATGGAAAAGAACAACAAAAAACACAGCTTCTAGATTAATGGAAAAGAACAACTAGCATTGGAAATGTATTGATACAAGAGGAGACTTTTGTATTTCTGGATTGTTACATTCATACTAACCAAGTATCTAATTTATAAAGCTAACAAAATTCTCTAGAGTACATTAGATTCAAGACTTGAGGAATAGGAAGAGACAACAACAATATATGTGCAGATATTAATGTGTTAGTTGAGCTTAAAAAGATCTGCTTTATTTTCCAACACTCACCCTTAAAGAGATTTTTTCAACACCAGACCAAGCTTAGTTATTAACTTCTCAAATGATCCTTTTGGAAGGGACTTCGTAAAAATGACAGCGATATTTTCATTGCTACGCACCTCAAGGCTTGAAATAACTCCATCAAGAACCTTTTCACGAACAAAATGATGCTCTAACTCGATGTGTTTAGTTTTTGCGTGACACGCTGGATTTGAAGAGAGCTTTATAGCACTCTGGTTATCTCCATAAAGCACAGTTGGTTTTATCAGTTGAGTATGACAATCTTCAAAGAGTCTTCGGAGCCAAACACATTCTTGGGCTGCTAAGGATGTTGCCTTATATTCCGCATTTGTAATTGAAAGTGAAACAAATTTTTTTTTTACTACACCAAGAAACACTTGTAGAGCCACAGAGAGAAACATAACCTGATGTAGATCTTCGATCATCCATATCACCCCCTAAGTCAGCATCTAAGAATCCGCTTAAGGATATTTCTGCTCCTTTTTTTGTAAAATAGCCCAACGTCTGTTGTACCATTGACATATTTAAGAATTCGCTTTGCAGCTTCCAAATGCGGCTTTCTTGGCGATTGCATAAACCTGCTCACTAGTCCTACCACAAATGCGATATCTGGCTTGTGATGGTTAAATAGATTAGGCTTCCTACAAGAGCTCGAAATGGATGAGCATCAGCTAAAAGAGAACATTCTTCACGTTTCATCTTCATATTGACATCAAGTGGAATTGAAAATTTCTTTCTACAACCTGAAAGAAATCTGCCAACAAGTTTCTTAACATAATTTTCTTGAGTGACGAAACCTCTAAACCCAGAAAATGGTTCAGCGCACCCAAGTTTTTCATATCAAAGTGAAGTAGTAATTCCTCCCGCAACTTTGCAACTTCATGTTCATCATTTCCGGTTACGATCATATCGTCTACATACAAAAGAACAACAATATGCAAGCCTTTATCCTTTTTAACAAACAAGCTTTGATTAGAATCTGAAGCATAATATCCAGATAATTGTAAGAACTCAGCGATTTTTCCATACCAAGCTTGTGGAGCTTGTTTCAACCCGTAAAGTGCTTTGTGAAGCTTGCAAACAAAATCAGTATTCGATGACGAAACATACACGGCTGGCTGCTCCATGTAGATATTCTTGTCAAGCTCCCCGTACAAGAATACATTTTTTACGTCAAGTTGCTATAGCTTCCAATCCTTGCTTGCAGCCAATGCTATAACCAGTCTTACAGATGTCATTTTTGCTACAAGGCTAAAAGTTCCTTCATACTCCTCTCCATATTTTTGTGAGAAACCTCGAGCGACCAGCCTTGCCTTTAATCTGTCCGCTGTACTTTTAGCTTTTCTTTTGATTCTATACACCCATTTACAAGAAATGAGTTGCACTCCTTCTGGCTTTGGTACAAGACTCCATGTCTGACTCTTTTGGAGAGCACTGACTTCTTCATCCATTGTTTGTTCCCGTTCCTTTATGCCTTTTGCTTCTTCATAACATGTAGGCTAGCTCTTCATCATCAAACGATCCAGCAGAAAAGCACGAATAAGTGCTGACAAAATTATCATCTCGGTAGCGGACTGGTTTAACAATATTCCTGCATGGTCTTTGATAATTTCCTTCAGCTTGAGGATCTTGTTGAGCGTCTTCTTCATTGTTGCTGGAGCTCCGCCTTTCATCCATCTTGTTCACTAAGTTTGGAGTATCATGAACTTGAGATGAAGTGCTTGATGTCCATGAAAAATCTGCAATTTCTTGCTGCAAATTTACATGACCAGGCTGCCCATTTTCAGATTCGTAGAAAGTAGAAGTTTCTTCACAAATAACATCCTTGGAAAAAAGAAATTTGTTTGAATAATGATCCATACACTTCCAACCTTATTTTCTTTCATCGTATCCACAAAAATAAACTTTCTAGCCTTTGGATCTAATGTGCTTCTCTTTGAGTCTGGCACATGAACATAGCAAACTGATCCAAAAGTTTTAAAATGCTTGACGTTTGGATTTTTTCCGAACATCAACTCATAAGGGGATTTCATGTTTGTTGGGCTAAGTGGTGTTGGATTGATGCCGTAGGCTGCACATTTCATTCCTTCTCGATAAAGCTCTCAGTAAATTCTTTGCATGCAACCAACTTTTAGCATGCAAACCAACTTTTGCAGGTCTCTACTATATGCCTAATTTTTCAGTCAGCCACTCCGTTTTGTTGTGGACTTTCAGCACATGTGAGTTCTCTTCTGATCCCATGTTGACGGCATAACAAGAAAATTTAGTGGAAGTGAATTCCCCGCCATTATCTGATCAAAAGCACTTAATCCTGCAGCCATGTTCTCCTTCCACGGTTTCTTTGAACTCAAGAAACTTGGATAAGACTTCTGACTTATTTTTGACAAAGTAAATCCAAGTGAATCTTGTAAACTCGTCGACAAATATCAACATATAAGATAACCTGAGTAGCAAGCAGTCCTTGTTGGACCCATTAAATCAGTGTGAACAAGTTCTAACACAGATTCACATCTTGAATTGGACTTATCAAATGGAAGGCGATGCGCCTTACCATATTGGCATCCTTCAAAAACTCTTTCACTTCCATAGTCACTTAAATTTGGTAGTCCAATAACCAAATGTTTTTGCACCATAACTTTCAATTTATTCATATTAAGGTGCCCTAACCTTGAATGCCATAAGTACACATTTTCATTGTTGCTAATTTTATTTACGTATGAAGATGAAGCAGATAGAACAAATAAATAATCAACTCCCTTACCGGTGTGGATAACGTCCGCCTTTAGAGCCTTGATATTGCAGAGAAATTTGACATCTTCGGGTCCGAATAATACATAATTCCCAGAATCCACCACATTTGCTACAGAAATCAGATTTTTTTTTCACTCCTGGGACATGAAAGACACTGTTTAGTGTGATTGAATCATTCCCCTTGCCATCAATGACAATAGCGCCTTCATTTTTCACCGGATGCACTGTGTTGTCTGCTGTGACAATTGCTTCGTTGCCATTATGTAGAACCACAATTTTTCGTATTTGTATTTCTTTTTCTTACATTCTCATTAAAGAAAATGAATTCGATTTAGTCATAAAATATAATGTAATTTAAAATTTAATTGTATTTTATTAGGATTATCTTCTATGATTGGGATTTTAAGTGTATTGGGATTATACTTCACCTGTGACTTTTGTATTATTAGAATTTCAGTGGTTCTAGGATCCACTTTCTTGATGCTTGTATGCTTTGTATTTATATCCATATAATGAATTATACATAAATTATTTTAAGTTTGTATCTACCCAAATGTTCCTTTTTGAATTTTACGTGGCCACCGCAGAAAGCCCACATAAGTAGCCTGGTCCATGTTTTAAACTTATATTCACAATGGAGCCCTATTTTATTAATTAAGAGTTAAATTTTTATTCTTTCCTCTCTTTAATACGCAAATCATAATTTTTTTCTGAATAAACTTCCGCCTCCTCTCGAACAGGTGAAAGCTTCTTATTCCAAGGTATTGATCCCTTGTTTTTTTTTTCTTCTATCTAGTTATTGCTCAAGGATGAGATGTTATATTATAATATAAAACTTCAATTAGATATAGCATGCATGTCGTGGGGAAAAGTTGAACAATATTAAGTGATTTGAAGCTTGGCGCCACGGTTGACTTAGTGGGAGAAATTGTAAACAATTTTCAAACTTTGAAAGCCTTATGATTATTGTATACATACATATACCATGAGAATTACATATGTACTTTGCCAACACGTGTAGTGATATTAATGTGAAATCCTTGTGATTATTTTATTGTTTAAAGTGTCATTGTATTATATTAGTTTCTGGAATCATGTATGCATGTTTACCGGTAAAACAGAACAATAAGTCTAAAATTATAGTTATATATGTTGAGTTATGAGTTATTAAATTATTAAGCATGTTAGGATTGTATTTGATATAATTGTTTGTTTATAGCTATTCGATTGCATGTTAGTGTGATGTGTTGAGTAATTCCTGGTGTGTGTGTGAGATTTAGTAGTCCTTACCCGTATTTTGCTTAGGTTAGGATCTAGTTGAATATTTTTTTAGAGTTAATATTTTGTTTGGCTACTAGGTAGATCGGCTTAATCTTGGGGTATTCTGTCATCCCTGCTATTGGAATTCAGGTGAGTGTTCCAAAATCTTATTTATTTTGCAAAACTGGAAGGATTGCATGTATATGTATGTATAACACTTATAAGAATACTTAGCACTGCTTTTGTAAAGTAAGCCTAACGTTTAATTTTAAATTATGAAAGAAATTAAGTTGGTTATGATGATCACCTTTTCAGTTATGTTATTTTCAGTTATGAGTTAGTTGGATCCAACTTGGCTTGGGTAGGCATAGATTATTGCTGGGCGGCAGAGGGTTGTCGGTGGTGCTCCATGTCCCCTTGCCCCTTGTCCTTAGACACGGTGGGAGTTTTGTTGTATCTTTGGAGATCATTCGTTACGCATGTACCATGGCATGTGATTTGTTTCCAGGGTCGCTCCTTGGATGGGGCGATAAAGAGTGTTTGTGTGGGGCTATAAGGATTGCATTAGCAATTTCGTTGATCATCATAATTAATTAAAATAACAATATATGTTTGTCTTAAGTTATGATTATTTGGTACCAACCTTCTTTGTTTTATCAAATTATGATCTTGTCTCGTTTTGCATTGTTTTGTAATTCTGAACTTGAAATAAAAATATTAGTACCTAATAATAATATTCTTGAGTCACAAAAACCATTGTGCATGTATAGTTTAGTATGTATTGAAAGAAAATGGTAATGTACTTTCACACACATCGAGCACTCACTGAGATTTTTATCTCATTAGTTTTGTATTTTTCCCTCCTTTCAGACTCGAAAAACCTTCAGGGCAAGACCTCAAAGACTTAGGTGTTTGGAGTTATCTAGTTCAGAATATAGATTAGAGTAACGCATGTAAGACTTGTTGTACTTGTTAGTTTGACTCTGAATTATTATGTCTATTATCCTTTGTTTAAATAGTTTAGTTATTCTTGTGTTGTTTTGTTTAGGCTTGAATTTTGGGGCTGTTACACATTATATGGACGGATTTTTCCAAACTGGGAATAATCTCCAGTCACATGGTGGCCACAAGCTGAATCTATAATCCAGTCTTTAGAATAATTGATTGTAGCCAGTGCATTGATCAATTTCTTTTCAGCGACGAAACACCTGGTCCAATCCTCTTCATTATTATCTGGTTCAGAGCCCTTTTCATTTCGAGTGGGCGTAAGAAAGAGAAATTCCCAGTCGAATGTTCTTCTTCTCTGATTTAGCCAAGTTACTTTGATTCAAGTTAGCACGACACATTTTCTTTTTGTGCCCAAGTTTGCGGCATCAATAACACTTAACTGACCTTTTATTATCTTTGGTGGATGCTGCTCCCTTGTTCACAAACTGATGCGGTTCATTCTTTTTATATTCTTTGAAATTCTTATTTTGAGTGAACAAAATGTTTCCTTCTCCATCTTTAGTAGAAACACCATACATTTCCCTAGCCAAAGTCTCTTGTGAAGACAAGAGATTCTCGAGTTCTTCCAAGGATGGTTGTTGAGCCCACCCCTGTATTGAGGTTACATATGGAATGTATTCTTGCCTTAATCCATGAATTATACATCGTCTTTGTCTAGCTTCAGAGATCGCTTCTTCTAGATTGAAAAGTGACATCTCCAAACACAGGTTCTTGGTTTTAAGAAAGTACTCAGCGATTAAAAGATTACCTTGCGTGGTATTTGCCAACTCATTCTCCAAAATTTGCAGTCGAGCCTCATCCTTCTTATTGAACAATGTGTTGAGGGTCTCCCATATATCCTTTGCTGATTTGCAGGCCATTATATGCTCAAATAAGCCGTGTGAAATGGATCTCTTCAAGACGAATTCTGCTTTGGCATTTAACTGCTTCCATTTTTTCAAGGCTTCGGCGTTTTCATTTGTATATGTAGGAGCAGTAGTGTTGCTTCCATTAACAACATCCCAAAGATCCTCCCCCACAAGATACGACTCCGTACAAGTCCTTCACACTCTGTAGTTGGACTGGTTCAGTAGTTCTATCCCCAGTCCTCCAACGCGTCCGTTCAGTTCCATCTCTGAAGTACCGCTTGAATCCTTCTCCACGGGATCTTGCAATTCAGAACTAGAGCCCTTATGGCTCTGATACCATGTAAGAAAACAAGTAGTGAAGTTTATTCACTAGCCTAAGACCACAAACCAGATTGAAGGATAAAAAAGACAGCTTCTAGATTAATGGAAAAGAACAACTAGCATTGGAAATGTTTTAATACAAGAGGAGGCTTTTGTATTTCTGGATTGTTACATTCATACTAGCCAAGAATCTAATTTATAATGCTAACAGAATTCTCTAGAGTACATTAGATTCAAGACTTGAGGAATACGAAGAGACAACAACAATATGTGTGCAGATATTAATGTGTTAGTTGAGCTTAAAAAGATCTGCTTTATTTTCCAACATGAAGTAGGATTATTCATGTGCTTTGGCTGGGTTGTGTGGAACTCTTGGAATGAACTGGTGATTAATGGACTTGATCGAACACCATTAGAGGTGGTCAATTTTCTGAGTGCTTACCACTAGCAATTCATAATAGCTACAGCGCGGGAGATCACTGACAATGTTCAGGGTGTTGTTTCATGTATACCTCCACTGGTGGATTTTGTTATAATTAGTTTTGACGGGCCGGTGTTCGCAAAAGAGGGACAGCTCATACTTGATGTTATTTCTCGTTGTTCTTCAGAGGTTGCTCTAGCAAGGCGATCACATCAATTTAGAGGCTATATTTCACCTTTATGCGTTGAAGCTTTGACAGCGAATATGGGAATTCTTCTCGCGGGAGAAAGGGGTTGGACAAAGATCATTCTTGAAGGGGATTGCTTGTCGATCATTCAGGATATTGGAGCAGAGGTTTCAACATTGGCTACGCATGGTCATATCCTCGAGGAATTTGACGATGTATTAGGTGTTTGAAGATTTTCGAGTAAGGTAGGTTCGACGTGAGGATTACAAGGATGCACATGACATTGCTCAGTCGGCTGCTGAACTGCTGAACTGAGAACTTGAATTGTTCATTGAACTTGTTCTGTTTTTGGTTTTGTTGCGCTAATTATGATTTACTTGTACGAATTGGGTCACTATTTTGTTATATATTATAATTTCATTCTAAAAAAAAAACTTCATCACACACATAAGTTTTGAGCTCACCGCTACAATTTAGTTTGGTTAAGTTGATTAGAAGATATTTTCATATTTCCCGTTGTTTTTCTCTTTTCCTGTTACATAATCAGTTAAATTATCCAGCTCAAAATTTGTGTAAATGGTTTAGTTTCGCTTCGGTTTTGTAAGAGTTGAACATTCACACATTTTAAGTTTATGCGATTGAATCGTTTGCTCTCTATCTTTTCTCTCATTTGCAACTCTGTGTGTTCATCCCCATGGCTACGATTGTTCTGATTTCAATCTTCATTGTTCTGATTTCAATCTTCATATTTGTCAATCATGCATTACATTTTAAAGGAAATAGAGAGGAACCCTCTCTTAAGTTCAAATTGTTTATGATTCTCTCCCCCATACATATCAAATATATCTCCTTAAAATCAGGGGCAAAATGAGGGAACCATTGCGAGAGTGCTATCGAGAGCAAATGACTAGGATCAAATGACTCACGGCACCACGGCTGATCGACATATGAACGGGCCTCGAGTGTCTATTCCTAATTTCTTTTGTCCAATACAAGATCACCTCAAAGTATTTCCCAAGCCAAACCAGACATACGAAGAATTTGCAGTCTACCGAGAAAAAGCCAATTTTATCTCCACAAACATCTTTATTTAAGCACTATTATTGAAGCAAACCCGGCCAAGAACAGTCCCTACAACATATACACGACTCAATTTTCATATTTAACAGTCCCTACATCTACATTAACACCACACAGTAGTTTCCCAATCGTTACTCTTGCTTCGGTTCGGGTAATTGCACCGTCTCAGGATACAACAGACCCTTAGCTCCGGTATAGTCCAAAAGCTTCTTGCCAAATGCATCCTTGGGGGACTCACCAGGGCTCTGAATATACAAAAATCTGTACATCCACTCTATCACTTCGGGGCAGAAAATCTTCCACAAATATGTTACCTTGAACCACGCCGGTTCGGTCACGTATCTTTTTCCGCGCACTGCACTCCTTACGATTGCTCTCGCGCAACTCTCCACACTCTGAATTGGGACTATGCTCACTTGTACCTGAAATAGAGCTCCAAGTACCTTCATTAATTAATGCTAAATGAAAGAAATGTAATGGAATAGAATTATTGTCTAGTACTTACATCCCTCATCTCTTGATCAACTTGGACTCTCCCAGTCTTGTTCAAGAATTTGCCTTGTGTTAGTTCAGATTCTATAAATCCAGGGGTTACAAGCGTTATTCCTATATCCGGGCCGAATTCAATCCTCGGGGTCTCGAAAAATTGTGCAATGGCTGCTTTGCTTGCCTGATCGTTGTATGCATATTACACATATATTGAGACCAAAAATGGTTGAAAAATAAAATTGACAGGGGAGAGAAGTATATAATTAAAAACGTACCTTGTAGAAACTCATTCTTGGTGCAGGCAACCAAGAAGCAGATGAGGAAAGTACAACTATTCGCCCTCCGCTATTTCTCAGATATGGGGCAGCAAAACGTGTCATGTATACATATCCCCAGAAGTTTATGTCCTGTCAACCCCAAAAACCATTTCTCTTAACTCTTTGCATTGAATCAAAGTTACTATTATAGGTATCACTAATAAATCTTCACAATACATATTTCAATATTGCAAACTGATGGGCAGATATAGATCAGGAAGCAATATTCGTTCAATCGCTAGCTTTTTACATAGTTTACCATAATTGTTCTGAGATCAGTTACATCTTCGACATCTTCCAGCAGAGCAACAGACGAAATTCCAGCATTATTAACCAGATGATCCACTGCACATTAAACATCAAGAGAGATTATTACAATAACACTTAGTTTCATTAATAAATCAAGACCATCGATCAAGCACTAGAAATAAGAAAGCAAATGTAATGGAATTAATTACATCTTCCAAAATGATTGATGGTTTGATCAACAATCTTTCTGCAGTCTTCCACTTTCGAAACATCGGCGCGCACCACCACGACGTCCGGTGCGCCGAGTTCGCCTGCCGTTTGGGCGACTTCTCGAAGACTTGTTTCTCTCCTGGCAGCAAGAACTAAGCAAGCCCCTCTTTTAGCATACTCATAAGCAAGACCCTGCAAATACATCAAACCAAAACATGATAATTAAGGCATAATTAAGACTGCACAATTACTTAACCTGCATGCAGTTCCTTAATTAATTATGAATGTATATATGAAAATTGGACTTACTTCGCCAATGCCCGAGGAGGCACCGGTAATAATAACAACTTTGCCAGAGATATCTTCGTTAAAAAGGGTACCCAAGACGGAGAAAAATGACTTGAAAAAGTGAAATGGTGGCAAGAAAAAGAGAAGGGAGAAGAAGGTGAAAGGTGGAGCAACTAAGTTGAGGAACTTGTGAATGAGATCCATTGTTGATTTTTCAGAGCTGAAGATGGTGACGAACTAATTAATTAACCATGTAGAGAATTATATTTGCTTGAATAAGGAAAAGAGCAATTACAAGTATTTATAGATTACCAGAGGTTTTCTGATAGACCTAGTCTAGTAAGGAAGATCAATTCTGATCAGGAATAGTAGACCTAGTCTAGTAAGTAGATCTAGTCTAATAAGGAATACTTAAATTACATAAAAATAATAATATAAATAATATAAACTATTTTATTCTAACAAATACCAGTTCAATTGAATTTGTTTTAAGAAAATGAACTTATTGTAAAGATAAATACGCATGCTTTGAAGGAAGGAGTATCGGGTATTCGGTGGAACCAATGCATGAAATCAATGTGCCACGTACTGACATTTCAGCATTTTCTTCTTCTCTCTAATAAGTATATATATGCCCTTCATGTTTATTCACCGCTAATCTTGAAAAATTACTTATACAATATTGTATGATGTGGTATTAAAATAACTGTTTAAATTTTCTATTTGTAGACCACTCATCACTCTATAAACTGACTTAATATAGACTTGGAATGCCATTTACCTTTTGGACAAAAAAAGAATACTAAAAGATTACGTTTAGTTTCGTGAAACGCTAATATAGTCTCAATTTGTAAATGAGCTAGTCATCATATATATTTATTCTACACTTTCAAAAATAAGTGACAGAATTTTTCACCACCGAAAGAATGTCTTTTGACACATCGCATAATCACATCATTTTTGGCACTTTACGTACTTTGAAATGGTTAGATGTTTTGAAATTAACATATGTTATTTTTTATATTATTAATAAATAATTACATATTTTGAGTATTTGTTAGGTCTAAAATTATTAGCACATATTAGTAAAAACATCGAGATATATTTAAGAAGTTTTATTAAAATCAAAATAAATTTAGTTTGATATATATATAAAAGAAAAAGAAAAAGAAACAGACACGAAGAAATTCAAAAATAAAATTGAAAACGAATTTTGAATACCTTGCTAATTACAATCACATCGTTCATAAAAGTTGTCCATCTGATTATAAGGATGAATTGCATAATGACTTAATTTATGGTTACATACCGAACTATATAAATGAACATCGCTAACAAATATTCCATTAAACTAAGTATTCGTTCATTTAACATGAAACTTATACGTTTAATGTCGAGTTACATATGATTAAAAAATTTAAATTTTTTAATAAAATAAAATAATAATAATAAAAATAATAATTTCAACATTATTATAAAAGTAAATAGTTATCAATTATTCAAACCAATATTAACGAATTAAACCAAAGTGACTTTAGAAGTGATCAAATGGTAATGTTTTAGAACTTCAGCATAATGTTCCACAAGTCCAAACTTATTATCATTTGCACCAAGGCACAAAATTAAACAAGTTTGGCTCCCTCATTTATAGTGTTTATTTCAAAGTTTTTTGTCTTCTTATTGTACCTTTCCTTCCTATCAAATATATTAATTTTAATTTTATAGTTTTAAGAATATGTTTTTATTTTAAATAACTTAAAGAAACATTCAAAGATAATTCCTTATTAGTTTATAGTACATATCTATTTATCCTAAATAAACATATATAGTCAATTGTAAAGAAATTTACAACTTATGGTGCAATCTTGCAATATACACTACTTTGAAGGTGTGAAATGACAATCACCCATTTCAAAAAGTTGGGAGGTATTGTCAGGACATGCATGTTTAAAAATTGGGACTTCTTCGGTTTTCGGACTGTATGATTTTGAAGTATTCATATGGAACTAAAAGTGATTTTTTTGCTTGTTTTCTGGATTCTTTATTTCGCACTGGCCAGCGTGTGCATGCAGGGACCGAGTGCATCATGTTCTGAGGTATTAAAAATGGGCTTGTAATTAATAGATTAATTAGGGTTGATGTACTCTATTGCCAAATCTATGATAAAAGCTGTAAAAAGAGGTAGTTTGTGGACAAAAAAATGAAGAAGAAATAAGAAGATGAAGTTTAAAGTTTTGAATTTGTTTAATTAGGAAAGAGCTAGTGAATGTGATACTCTGTATTTGAATCTATCTACCTAAATTTTAGGAGGTGGTTTTGGATGATGGTTACAAATATTTGGATAATTAAAAGAACCGTGTTGTGGTGTGCTAAAATAATTACAATATTAGGCTCTTAGAAACTAAACTTGGATGATTAAATATGGGCAAATTTGAAAGACACTTTATTTGTACAACAACTTTCATTTTGTCTCATAAAACCTGTTTGTTTATATTATTAATAGATGTACATGACAAGTATATTGAACACTTGACCTAATAATTAAATGCCATATAATTGTACCATACATAGATGTATATTAAAATATATGAGAAATTTGTCGCATGTTATAGATTTCAGTAATAAGTTGTGTAAATAATTCTATAAAAACTTTAGTCATCTATGATTAAATTTAGGGATGAAAGCATCAAAACCCCTATAATATGTTCTTTGTTGCACTTCGTTCCTTATCCTTATATTTTTTTTTTTCAACTTGCCTCATGCACTATGGATAACTAACCACTTTTCCCCTGATCGGATTTTTGGCAAATTTTTATCTTAATTTAAAATGTAAATATGGGGGTCATCACAACCTAACCTCATATTCAATAGAATGCGCTCTTTTTCCATCAAGTTTCTTGTATATTTTCTTAATTTTCAAACCCTATTTTAATTATCAAAATTAAAGGTTTGAAAATTGAGAAAATCTAACAAAAATTGAAATGAAAAGATGGAATTTTATTGAATTTGATGTTAAATCATTATAAACGGAAAATTCTTGAGTAGACCTGGTCTATATTGTTATTATAGACCTTGTGGCTTAAAATGAGTCTGGAGATTATTAAATTATTTTTTCTCTTTCCTATATTTCTTATTATTTTTCTCCTTCCTGAATAAAAAAATAAAAAAGGTCTAACCTAATAAGTCCAAACCAAAAGGTTTCCCTCCACTTTTTACTTCTGGCCCGCCATTGTCCTCTTCCAGATGAGAGTTCCATTCATCAAATAATCTGAATCAAATTGTCAACAAAGATTCTACTTTGCAAACAAGACAAAAAATCCAACATCACAAGGTAAGCAATTGATCTTTAAATTATTTATTTTAATATTTTTCCTCTGCATTACTTCTCAAACAGCAAACAAATAGAACAAGATAAAAATCAAAAATACTTCATTGTAATAAGTTTGTATGTTATTCATAATAGAAAAAATTATTTGGTCTATTAGAACCCTAAGCTTCCATGTTACTCACTGTAGAAATTTAGTTTAATTTTGTCTTATTGAAAATCTGTTTTGTCATACTCTTTGTATTAGAAATCAATGCCGGATTTGGATGAAGCTATTCATTTGGATTCTAACAACCCTGAAGCAGTGGATCAATGTAACTCAAGTGTTACACCTGAAAATTCAAATGTCCAAGTACCTATAGGCCCTCTCGACAGCTATGCGGAAGAACTTGAGGATAAATTGGTAAATGGAAATTATAAAGATTTAAATGAATGTTTTGAAGCATACAATCAATATGGTTTCACCAAGGGGTTTAGTATTCGCAAAGGAAAGCAATATTACTTTTTAGGAACACGTGATCCTAAAATAAAGTGGTACTTTTGCTCTTGTGAAGGAGTTAAGAATGAAAAGTCTAGTGCTAAAGCTGCATATAATAGATTCAGTTTACGGACTGAATGTGAGGCGAAAATCAGCTTTGAGAAGGGGGGAAATGGTACGTGGAAGGTTACAAATTTTGTTAAGGAACATAATCATGTACTAGCATTACCTCATCAAAGGCATTTTTTGAGATCAACAAGGCGCATAACCAAGTCTACAGGTGATCTATTGGAGACATTTGTAAATTCTGGAATTAAGCCGGTGGATGGAATTTCGTTCTTGATGGAGGAAAGTGGTGGTCCTCAAAATGTCTCATTTATGTTTAAAGATGCATACAATTATCTTGATTCATTGAGAAGAACAAAGATGGAAATGGGTGATGTTGATGGAGTATTATCTTATTTTAGAAATAAAAAGAATGAAGATCCAATGTTTGATTGGGATTTTGAGTTGGACATGGAGGGCAGGTTAGCAAATATGTTTTGGAGAGATGGGAAGTCAAGGCTGGACTATGACTTATTCGGGGATGTTGTCAGCTTTGATACTACATATCGGACGAATAAATATGGTTTGAAATGTGCAGTATTTGTTGGAGTGAATAATCATTGGAAAAATGTGATATTTGCCTGTGCATTCTTATCATGGGAGACAACAGAGTCATTTGAATGGTTGTTTAGTACTTTTTTGCGATTAATGGGTGGTAACCAACCTATCACTATTTTTACCGATCAAGCTCAAGCAATCATTAATGCTGTCGACAAGAAGCTACCAGAGACTCGCCATCGTTTGTGTCAGTGGCATATTAGTCAAAATGCACCATCTCATATAGGTAGCCTAAATGGGAACTCCCAATTTTGGGCTCTTTTGCATCAGTGCTACTCTAAATGTGACACCGAGAAAGAATTTGAGAAGACATGGATGGAGATTAAGAGCCTTTGTACTCAAGGTAATAAATGGTTGGATAGATTGTATAACCTTCGACATAGATGGAGCACAACATTCAACAACGATGTGTTCAATGCTGGAATCAAGTCGACTTCTCGAAGTGAGAGTACAAATCACGTGCTTAACGGTATTTCTAACCTTACCACTTCTTTGCATGACTTTATTGTTGCATTTGAGAAAAAAATACTTGGCAAATGGAGAGAGATTGAGAGGCATGATGACTTTCGATGCGCTCATTCACAAGTTCCGTTAGCAAACAAAAGCAGTCCATTGTTATTACATGCATCCGAAGTCTACACTCATGCTATATACAAGTTTTTTGAGAATGAGCTCACTTGCAGCAGTTTAAGTTATAGCAGTACTGAAATTTCACTTGGTGGATCCCAATTTTCTTTTGAGGTGTATAAGAAAATAAATCCCAAAAAAGTAAGGAATGTCTTCATAGACATGGATACTTTGGATGTAAAATGCCCCTGCAAAAAGTTTGAGTCAACTGGTATCTTGTGTCGGCATGCTTTAAGAGCTTTAGACATGAAAAATGTAAATAGAATCCCAGATCGCTATATTACAAGACGATGGCAGAAGGACTTTAAGAACTCAATTGGTGCTGAAAAAATCCAGTCATGCAGCTTCATAAAAGAGCTTGATGAGCCAAACATCATTTATCGTAATCGTGCAATGAGGTTTGCTTACAGTGTGATTTTGAAAAGTCAATCTGATAAAGACGGAAAGGATATTGTCTGGGAACGTTTGGAGAGTGCAGATGAGAGACTAAATGAGTTATTCCGAAATAAAGTAGTTGATGAGCTTCCATCAAAAATGGATTATTCTCAAAATAACACTACTTGTGAGAAGAATAATGGTACTCAAAGCAGGCGTTCTGATGTAAACGTCGTCTTGGATCCTCGACGTGTAAGGCCAAGGGGTGAAAAGAATCAAAGAAAAAAGTCTCATTTTGAAAAAAGAGTGAGCCAAAATAAGAAAAGATCTGATTCAGCTTTAGGTAAGTACTCTTTGTAAAATTATTTAACTACTTCAGCTCTTGCATATATTTTTTTTTAATTTAATTTTCTTGAATGTTGGATAGGAAAAGGAAAGGAAAGAAGAAGATTGTGCAATCACTTGAACCAACACCACCATCAACACTTTTGCAAGGTGCATCACTTGAACCATCGCTAACACTTTGGTCTGGTCCATCACTTGAACCGACACCAACAATCTCACTTTGGCCAGATGCATTGCTTCTCCCAACATCTGAGATGCAGTAGCTGATTTGTTCTTGCTTATTACTATGTTACATTTTGGTTTGTTTTTGGCTATGCAGTTTTAGTTGCAAGAGACAAAACTATGATTCAATATTTTGGTTGTTGTCTATGCTATTTTAGTTATTGGAGAGAAAAATATGGCTTAATCTTTTGGCCACTTTGTATGCAGTTTTAGTTATTTTCATTCAAGTGAATGACATTATTTGATTTTGATGTTTTTCATAACATTTTGTTTGTTAAGTTGAGACTGTCTTTTTGTATATTTTTTTGCACTTTTAGTATCAAGTCATGTACATTCAAAATAAGAAAACGAGAGGGGTAATTGAGCTCTATTTTTAGTGAGCTTAATTTTGAAAAGAAGCAGTAAACTCACTGCCTCTATTTCCAAATGTGAACTCACTGCCTCTGTTTTCAAATTGAAAACAGAGTTGGTGACTGTTTGAGGCAAAGAGCTTGTTGCCTCTGTTTTCAATTTTAGGCAGCAAAAATTGAAAACAGAGGGAGTGAGCTTTTCTAGCACACTGCCTCCAATTGAGAATTTATGAGGCATTGAGTTTTTCCCTATTTTCAATTTGACCTCCTTATATTGAGTAGTGTAAATTTGTTTTTTTTCTAATATGTTTAGAAACTTTGACCTTTCAAAAATACAACTTTCTTCCTCAAGCAAACAACAGAGCTAATGATCTTACAAAAATATTTAGTGAAGCAAAATCTCATTTCCAATCAGACCAGATTAACAAAAACTATCTAATGTAAATGTAATTCTCTTGTCTATTATTGAAATATGATCTATATCTTCTCAATTTAATTCCTTTGGAGTACATCATCATTTGAGATACAAAAAACACTAAAGAACAAGTAGCAAATTGCAGATTTTTCATTCAATAATAAACACTCCAACTACATTCAATATGTAGCTCTCAGTTCAACACAATTAGCAAATTGCAGTAGCATTTCTCTAAATGATAACAATTAATAACAAAATAAAAATAGCCCCTTTCTCGCTTCTTGCATCTCTCCCTTTGCGTGCCTTAACTGTTGTCATCAAGCTGATGAATGCAATTTGTCTGCCATAATTTTGTTTGGCCAAGTTTTGAACTATTTTATCAAAGTCGAAGAGCAAAGCAGTCGCACGTTGAAGAGTATGGCAAGATTCACGACGTACTCCCGTAAACAACTCTGGCAGATTCTACAATACCATTCAATCACATATAGAATAATTTAGTTCAAACTATTATTCATCACAAGAAGAATAACATCAATAGTAATTCTAAATTAAAAAATACACCATCTTTTACCAAAATATTACTGGAGAACAGAAACATGAGCAATCACATACAAACTTCACCATGAGAGAATTAGGATCAATCAGGAAATAGAGTAAATCAAATTTCATTCTACAACATTGAGCCCAGAATAGAAATCGCCAACCATAAAAACCCATATGAAATGGACAGAGAGTGTGTATAAGGAGAATATTACCGTGAAGATTGGCTTGGCGCTGCACTCCTTGCCTCACTTCAATCGTGTTGCATATGGTGTTTGGGGAGATCGAAGCATTCTCTTCGAATATTGGAGTAAGAAAAAGAAATTTCGTAGTTCTAAACCCTAAACAAAGCAAAAAAAAAATATTTTGGAATCTGAATATCAATTTGGATATCAATTTGAAAATGAAACAAAAAAAAAATCCCAATTTTCATAACATGGCTGTTGTCTTGCTGAGAGAGATGCAAAAGAAAGACAAACGAGAAGAAGAAAGAGAAAAAGAATAAAGAAGAAAGAGAAAGAGAAAAATAATAAGAAATATAGGAAAGAGAAAAAATAATTTAATAATCCTCAGACTCATTTTAAGCCACAAGGTCTACAATGTCTTTATGGACCAGGTCTACTCAAGAATTTTCCATTATAAACCCCCCACGTTCATGTTTCAAATTCTAGCGAAAATTCGTTGAAAATCCAATCAGGTAGGTAAAAAAATTTACCATCAGGGGGAAAGTGTTTATTTATCCATAATATATGGGAGATAATATATACAGAGCAAAATCCCTAAATGCAGAGCAATTTTTTATTGTTTACTATAATACCATTCCCTATTATAGATATTCATTAACTTTCCTTTTACTAACGGCCAATCATTAGTAGATCTTTAGAAACATAATCTAAACATTCATCTTTTAATTTAAGAAATGGAAAGATTATCTTTTAATATATAACCTTTATTAACAATACATGTAAATAAGTGACATAATAAAAATATAATTAAGTATTCAAATTCAATTATGTATTAAGAATTTGTATATTATATTTTAACAATAAGACAAAGTTTAATAATATAATTTTAAAGCGTCTAGATATACTCATGAATTACCCAAAAAATAGAAACTTATTTGAATTAATATTTATCACAAATTATTCACCATCTTACCCTTCAAAAAAATTACTTCAACAACACTCTGTGATAAAAATAAGAAAAGAACATACTAAATCTAAGTAAATTAATTATTCTAATTAACAGTTCTGACTATGTGACTTGTAAAGCACATTCAAATTTTGAAAGATTAAAGAATCCATAACTGACTAATATGTGAAGCAAATTTGTAAATTTATATTTAAAAAAAGGTGATTAATACAAGAAAGAGTTAGCACATATCATGAGTTATTATAATATATAGGAATTAACATGTGTATTTACATAGTAAATTCAATTCTACTTTGTGATAAAAATTTAATTTTGCAGGAAAAGTTTGTTGGATATTATTATTATTATTATTATTATTATTATTATTATTATTATTATTACTATTATTATTATTATTATTATTATTATTATTATTATTATAGCACTGGAGACCAAAATTTTGAAGTAATATAGTAAATATTAGAGTAATTAAATACATATCTTATTAACTTATTTACATTAGTCACTAAATATTGTTAAATAAAAAGAAAGATAATCTTTCCATTTCATCGGAAAGATTAATGTTTTGATTATGTTTTCAAAGATTATGCTAATGATTGACCGTTATTAAAAGGAAAGTAAATAAATAACTAATATGAAGAGGTGTATAATAGTAAACAACAACAAATTGCTCTACATTTAAGGATTTTGCTCTGTATATATCATCTCCCATAATATATAGGACAAGTTGCCAACAAAAAGATAGAGAACCAAGTGCAAGAAGAGTTATAATATAAGAAGATTGATGCTATTATCCCTTAAATTTAATAAATCCCCAAGTAATAAATTAGCAGCATACAATATAAGAGTCCAGAAAATCATTCTACAAAAAGTTCTTCTACAATATATTGCCTATTAATTTCGCTTGAACTTAAATTGCCATGAAATGAGAGAGGTGTTCAACATAGCCCACATACTTTTATTCTCCTGTGTGTACTGTATCCAATTTCTTATATTTGTAAGAAATTTTTTAAGAAAATAGCTAATCTAACCACTGTTTTCAAAACCGGCCCGGACCGGCCGGTCGAACCGGTTCGACCGGTGTCCGGACCCCTGGCCGAGCCGGTTAGACCTATAAAACGGCTTGATGAACGAACCAGTTTCGACCGGAAAAAACCGGCCCAAAACCGGAAACCGGTGGACCGGTTTTGACCGGTTGAAACTGGTTCGCCCCCTCTAATTTAAAAAAAAAAATTGAAATTACTGAAAAACCCCTAATGTAATCAGCTAAAGCACGATTCAATTTTTCTGATTTTCTTCAGCGAAACCCTAACCCCAATCGTCCACACTCCGCAGCCCACCCCCTCCACGTCCGTCGCTGCCCCACTCCCCCTCACGTCCGTCCGCTCGCCGGCGAACCAAGGCGCTGCCGCACGCCTCGGCGCCTCCTTCTTCGCGCACTCGCGCCGGCGAATCAGGTATTTTTTTTTTTTTTCGATGCTTCGTTATTATTTTTTCGTTTAAATTAGGTGCTTTTTTAATGATATAAATTATATTACGTGTTGATGCGTTGGTTTATGATGAATTGGTGATAGATGAATTGATTATTGATGATTTGTATTATATATTGTATTCTCTGCCCAAAATTACAAAAAATATTTTTTGATTATTGTTTTTTTTTTTTGATTTTAATCATTGATAATGCTTGGTCTGAGTATAATGCTTAAATGAGTTGAGAGAATTATTAAATTTCGCTATATTTAGTTGCAAAATAATTGAACTTGATGTTATTCGTGCAATTGTTTTATTTGGTTTTGTTTTTTGGTAATTTCATAAGAATTGGGATGTTTTGTATTTTAGACTTTCACTTGGTTTGTATTACGATGATTTATGACTATGGTGTTCTCGTTTGTTGAGAGTCTTGAGACGTCTTGTGTTCGAGACTCTCACTTGATTTTTATTATGGATATTGTGTACTATTTTCATGATGTTCAATGTTAAATTGTTGTGAATTGTGATGACATATACATATTTTTGAGTATAAAATTATAGATAGTTTGAGATACAAAAAAATCGTAGTGTAAAATATTTATACCGGTTCGACCAGTGGTTCGACCGGTTCGACCAGTAAAACCAGTAACCAGTGAGGCGGCCGGTTCGATGACCGGTCCGGTTCTGAAAACACTGCTAATTTCTAAGCTCCCCCGTCTTGTTCCTTTTCCCACTCAATAAACCCCAGAGAGAGAATTGGGGGTTTAACAATGGCCTCCAAAATCACCGCCGAAACACTCCCTAAATTCACCGCCGAAACCCTAAAACTCGCCGCCAAACAGTCCGAGCGCTGCCGCGTCGTGCCCCTTCGCCTCCGCCGCACCATCAAAAAGTTCCTCCGAGGTATTGTTTCTCTCACTAATAAGCACTTCAAAATTTGAAAGAAAGACAAATGAATACTGTCGATATGAAATTTATGTGTAGATGAAGACGTTATGAATATGAGGAGAAATGTGCTGAGCTTATCGCAGTCGTTCAACGGAATCAAAGAAGCGAACTTACTTCTCCCGAGTTCGACCTCCAAGGAGCTCGTAGAAGATCCTCTCAAGGCCATGGAGCGCTCGCAGAGGTGGAAACTTAAGACCGCTTACGGAGACGTTGGTCTTAAGTACGAACAGGAGCAGACGGTTGCATACGTCGCGGCTCGAATGCCTGCTGTTTATTCTGCGCTCTACCGCGTACTCAGTGAGGTATTAAAGTGAGTTCGTTGTCGAGATTAAGAACTGCTGCTTTCATGTGGATATATATATATGTACATTACATTTTGTATGCTAATGATGCACTTTCTTTCGCTTTTTATTGCTTTGGCGAATGATGTGTATTTCTGTCGATTGGGTCAGTTACGTCGGTTTACTCGTTGCGGAGTTTGGAAGGACACATTTTTGTGTATCTTACTACGTATTTGGTTGAGTTGTAAATTGCTAGGGGTTTAGGTCTTGATATTATTTCTTTGAGCTGTCTAGACATGTTACATTTTTCCTGTCCGAGATTTAAAGCCTGCTGCTTGGTTTTCAAGCCGATGCTTTGTTTTTGATATATTAAATGCTTTAACTAAGTAGATGTTGCACATATCATTATTTTGTTAATTTCATGGAGAAATATGGTTGTCAAGATGTGGTTATAAGAAGTAGTTCAGACACTTTTGCTTCTTAGCAAATCTAAGAAGGGACCTTAATCCTAACTAGGTACTGGAAGTCTTACTTATAACGGAAAAAGTAATTCGTCGTGGTTTTTACTGTTAAGGTGAGCAAACGAGTTCAAGATTTCAATCCAGCTAAAGTGCTGGATTTTGGGGCAGGAACTGGTTCAGCATTTTGGTAAGTGTGCATTGTGTTCTGATTTACGTATTCAACAAGTTTTAGGGCGAATGAGTTGGGTAAATTTTATGTATATTTAAATTTGTTTCAATGTGGTAGGGCCATGACGGAAGTGTGGCCCGGGTCTCTGAAGCAAATTAATTTGGTGGAGCCTTCCCAGTCAATGCAAAGAGCAGGCCAGAGCTTAGTTAAAGGTGTGCTCTTACATACAATTGAACTGTTGGTAATTCGAATGGGATTTGGATAAGTGGCCTTGTTTTGTTTCTTCTATATGCTAGTAGGAGCAGGTTTGAGGTCATGGTAATATGCAAATGATATTACATATCGAATGTATGTTAAGTATGGCACATAATCTCTATATATTTCGTTTGAGGGAGAGGGAGAAAAAGAGAGAAAATGTGCGCATAAAGTCATTTTTACTGTTGAAATGTCAATTACCTTCGTTTTAATGGAACTTCATTTAGTAGAAAGTTTAACCTCGCAGTTTCATATAGAATTCATATAATCTGCCCTAGAGCAAAGTTTAGTTTGAAGTATAACATCCCTCAGTGAGTTCTTGATTCCATTTCAGTTTAAGCTTCTGGTGTGAATGTCACACTTTTCTCATACAACACATGTGGTGTCTAATTATAAATCTTGTTGTAAATAGCAATTTTAGGTATTATTTATATTTGCAACTCTGTATTTCTCTGAACGATGTTGTCGGATGCTTTTATTTCTATTTATTCTTGACTACTTAAAAAATAGATGATTTTTATGATGGCCAGCCTGGTGGATCAGTTGGCAAGTATATGAAGTAAATAGTCATTTATCAATTTTATGCACTTGTTCGGTATCAGTTTTTTATTTTCACCTTGGTCCACAGTAGCATCTTATAAATTATTTTTAGCATTCTGCATTCTATTGCTTGTTCCTAGAATATATCTGAAATAGCTCTGATTTGCCATGCTTTAAATCTGAATCCAGGTTTAAAAGATTTGCCACTTATTCGAAGCTACGATAGCATCCAATCATTGTCTAAGCATATCAACAAATCTGGCAGACAACATGATCTGGTCGTTGCCGTAAGTATCATTCTAATTGCCTTTTCTGGTAATTCATTACATGATAATGGAATTGTTTGAATATGCTCTGTAATTTGAGAAAATGTTCTTTTGGAGTCTCGATTGCTTCAGAATTGTGTGATTTTTTTTGCTTAATGTACAATTCTTTTGTGCTTTGGGTGAAGTCATACGTGCTTGGGGAGGTACCATCACTGAAGGACAGAATTACTCTCGTGCGTCAACTCTGGGACCTTACAGGAGACATCCTGGTAATATTTGACCCCAAAGATTTCTTTTCCTATGTGCACCTTTTTGTGGTGGAGCATCATATGGACTGCCTAACAACAATTGATAATCCCATAATATTCAGTGTTTAATCATCTTTATGAAAGATGCCTTCAAGATTTTTTTATCCACAATTTTTGTGTTTTCTTTTACTCAATAGCATCATGCGTAATACCGAAGATGGTTGTAGAAACTAGCATCTCTATAGGTTCTTTGACTGTAACGATGTCTCTTTGCTATTTCGAAGCATATGACTTAAATATTGCCTGATTGTTCTGAAATCATAATTCAAAAGATTGGTTCCTTAAAGTATAAACCTATCTTGAAACTCTGCTGGGAAGAAATAATGACCATTGGGACTGATGAGGGGAAGAATAACAAACTTTGGAAGGATTTTTGAGATATTTTTGCCTAAACTAGAGAAGAAAAAAATCAAATATACCAGAGACTCATTGAAATTCAAAGTTTTTCTTTAATATAGAAGTTAGTTCACAAATACCAATACTTGATATCAGACATTTGGCAAGCAATACTGTTGGCAAAAAGTTGAGTTAAATTAGTATGAATTGCTAATATTTTTTGTTAAGGTAGAACTCACTTCGGCCCAGTTTGGAAAAAAATGAAGGAAAATAATTTTCTGGAAAATTTATTGAAGAAATAAAATTTCCGAGAAAAATAAAATTTATTGGGAAAATAAAATTTTTCTTTCTTTCCCATGCATTTGACATCTTTGTAATTTTCCCCAAAAATGATTATACTTGGAATCTGTGTATTTTTCATCATTGTTTAACTTCAACAATTTCTGTTTTTCAACTACTGGCTACTTTAATTCGAAAACCTGATCAGATTCTACCATGTGAATTATGTTATGATTATGTATCAAGGGTCCTTGTGTGTGTACTTTAATATTCTATGATACATGGTTCGAGCTGTTTGTTACCTTTCACATATTTTGTATTCTACCTGGTGATGCACTACAAATACACATGAATATTTTCTTGGAATTGTTTTACCTAACTTCTTGACGACTTTAAACTATATTTATTTAATACATATTATGTTGACTTAATTTAATTTATTTGGAAAATTATAAGTGTTATCGATATAATACTTTCTGAAATAAAAGAACGTAATAATAAATATTCAATCAAGAGAACGCTAAAAGATGAAAGAAGTATAAAATTTTGAAACTTAAACTTTATTGAAGATGATATATCTAAAACAAAAGAAAAGGATTGATTTAATTAAACGATGAGGACCTTTTGGATCAAGTCGAATTACTTACAAAAATTGTTCTTTTTAGGAGTGCGCACATATGTATATACAGAGAGAATCTTCTGTCCTTAGAGTTGTTGGAAGAAACATTTTGATATTTGATGATTTTTTCCTGCCTGTTGTAAATTTCTCTTGGATGATTTATAATGAGATCTCCTCCACAACGCCCCCCCCCCCCCCCCCTCCCTCAAATAAAAGAAAATATAACGAATGAAAGATAAAACCAAGTTTGGCAAGTCTGTTCATGCAAAGTGACTTGAAATTTACTTAGATATTTACCTACCACTTAATTTCCAACTTTGGAGCAGGTTTTGCTTGAACCTGGGACACCACAAGGATCAAATATTATATCTCAAATGCGATCCCATATCCTATGGATGGAGAAGAGGGTAACTTTTCAGTGATATATTTTCAGCTCATGATGGTTGAACTTTGCAGAGGCCTCATTTAGTTGTTTATCTTTTAAGCGAGTGTGGGTTTTAATGACTTTTCAGAGAATCCGCAAATTGCAGAGTGCAAAGAATAATTCTTCTAAGGATTTGGTGACACTCAAAACCGGTGCATTTGTTGTTGCTCCTGTAAGTTGATGATGGTTCTCCTTTAGTAGTTGCATTTTTGTGATGTATTCCAGTGTCTTTCTTGAGGTTTGTTGGAGCTTAACCAATCCAAGTGCACTACAAATGGATGGCTTTTTGCAGTGTCCCCACGATGGACCTTGTCCATTGCAAGATACTGACAAATACTGTCATTTTGTTCAACGCTTGGAAAGGACATCGTCTCAGAGAGCTTACAAGGTTTTTACTGACACCCTGTTTCACTCTTGTATAAACTCCCCATCTTGGGTCTGTGTGATCCTTGATGGTACATGCAAAAACTATGAATCAGCAGCTAATTAATCATCCACTGTTAAATGCCCACTTTAGGTAATTCCAATTAGTTTGTAACAATATGTTGGGAAATGAATTAACATTGCCACATTCATTCTAACTTGGCTTGCAAAGAGATTCTCAAAAACATCTGTTCCCTATGGTAACCTTATTCCTAGAAAATGGATTTGTCCTTGCCTTCTTCTCCATGGGTTTACAATTGCCACATGATAGAACCAATATTATGTTACAAGTTGTAAACATACCATTGGTATTTCTCCAATGAGCTTTACTATCAACATCTTTCCTTCCCACCAGCTACATCGGTGCTGCCATCATCACTTTCAAATATCTATCACACATGCCAGTTGCTTTTTGCCTCTGTCATGCCATCTGCAGCTATATTTGTCCCTTGATCTCATTTAACTTCCTGCAGCCGCCAGACCATTGATCCAGATCTTACCCACCACTGTGACCCCCTCTTAAGCAACTTTCTGCCCTCGTTGTCGTTGGCATGGTTTTCTTTTCTCATTTTCCTTCACCTCCATCTCTGTTTTCATCAACTACTATTTTGCCCCCCTTTTGTTCTTTCCGCCACCATCTGCTGCCATCACTGCCGTCTTCATTATCTCTACAATTTTGCACCTTCCTATATATGCTGGCCCTTAATGTAAAGATTGTTGAGAAGGCTAAAAAGGAAATAAAAAATATGGGTACACTGTACACCTTGAGGGTGCTTTTGCGCTGAAGTTACTGGGGCGACTGGGATGGTTGAGTTATGTGGCTAAGTTCTAGCCATATCTTCAAAATTGTGAGGAATTATGGATTTCATTGGAGAAGATAAGCATATAGATCACATAGCCTTGGTTTATTGTAGGCAAATGTAATGAGCTTGCCTCTTGCAGTGAAAAGTGATGCCATTGTATCACAGCCACTCTAGATGGAGTAGAGCTGATGAGAGGGTGAACACGTTTACTATGCATAGTCTTGACTTCTTGTGTCCACTTATCAGTTGGCTTAACTCATGTCAAAAGATTGCGAAGTTAGGGAAAGACTACGTAGATTGCAAGCAAATTTTCCCGAGACTGGTGCTGCATCTTCGTCAGACTTATCAGGCCATTGCCCTATAACTCCCAATCTCATGAAACATCATTGATTATGAAATTTCTTGATTATCGAGTGGCATTTGTAGAACTGGAATATATTCAACAACTTATATAGTGACATGCATCAGTCTCTATCTATTAGGCTTCTATATCTCAAAGATATTACTTGCTTTGACTCATTTTGCTCTTAGTTTGGAGCTGTGTTGCATCTACCATTTCCTCCTCTATGCTCTCTCTCTCTCTCTCTCTCTCTCTCTGTGTGTGTGTTTGTATGTCGATGATTTTCTATATTTAGTTTTGACGTTTTATGGAAAAAGCATGCTGAACTGCCTGGAAATGTTTTTGTTTGATCTCCTGATCATATTGGTGTGGAGAAGTCCTCTTCCTTGAACAAATAGACTAGTAACTTTGAATTATTTTACTCTTATTTTGGAGCTTTGCTGCACGTACCATTTCTGCTGCTACTCTCTCTCTCTCTCTCTTTTGCCTAGCCCTGCATTTTTTATTCCAATAAATTGCTATTTTTAGTTCCGCAATTCTATGGAAAAAGAATGCTGAACTGCCTAGAAAGATTTTTGTTTAATCTATCACATTGGTGCGGAGAAGTTCTCTTTCTTGAACGTAGAGACTAATAACTTTCCATTTTACGCATTGAATGGTCTTTTACATGGCTTAGTTATTGCTGATGTTATATGAATTTTGTCTGCTTCATGTAATAGGCATTGTGTAATTAACCTTTAATTAATTTATATATTTTGAAGTTGTGGAATTACTAATTCTAAATTTTTTCTTTAGCGATCCAAGGGTCCACTACGTGGCTTTGAAGATGAAAAGTTTAGCTATGTTGCTCTCAGACGGGGAACACGACCAAGGTAAGTATAGCAAGTTATAATAATAATAGTTTGATATTGGTTTTTCATTATAAGATGTTAAAAGGTAGCTATGCTGTTCTAGGCAAGATGCAATTTGTAGTTTATATTGATACCTCTAACAAGGTGGTAATTTAATGCTTGCTTTACATCATCATTTCCAAGTTGCACTTGTTGAAAAAGTCATACAATAGTTTTGATGATTGGGCTCAGAGCTTAGGAAGGCTGCATTTCTTGCTTAATGATTAGAATATGAAGCAGAGTTCTTCCACTTCAAGTCATACGAAAAGAATATACTTTTGATATTTCTGTTTCTTGGTCAATCACAAAATGATATATAGTCTCAATAAAACCATATTGCCTGCCACCCTAAAAAAGTATTTTCAGATGAATAGCCAGACATGCTTTGATTTCTCTGATTTTTCTTTTTTCTGGGGTGAGAGGGTGTTTAGTTTCTGGGGCACCACATTGTGTAGTTCTAGGGCATCACATTGTTTGTTTCCATGGAAAATTCTGGTTTCCAGTAGCTTCTTGAAAGCTCTAAATGAATTTTCGATTTCACAAAACTTTACTCAGTAAATAGATCTTTCCTAACTTTATCAGAATTTAATCCACATTTCTTTGTTTTGGCCATTTGAGATAGTTTTAAGATTTTCACGGTGAAAGATGAATGTTCATATATCTGCATTTTACTGACTAGGCCCCTTCTTAGAATTAGATATCGTAGTAAATATTTTGAAGGATAATTAAATTTCCAGTTATCTTGGCCTTGCTAGGGTCAGAATGTACAATGTGGACATTAAACAGGAACATTTAGAGGCGAAGCATGTGTTTTTGTAAATTTTGTTTTAACTTCTAATATGTTACTGTAAACTTGTAAGAGATGGAGAATATTTATCTATATTATCTTTGTTGAAGAATGAGTAAACGTGGTTCTCCTTTTAGAGAGAGAATACAAGCACACAACCCGGAAGTAACTGACCTTATTAACATCCTAAATTACAGCAATGAGAAGCTAATATATTTTATTTACTAGAGCTGTATCTCGAATGTTCAGTTGCAATGTAACTGAGTCCTTCCTTTTGACGCTCCCCCTCAAGCTGGTTTGAAGATATCTTCCGTTGCCAGCTTGCCCAATTAGGTTGTCAAACTGTCGTGTACATCTGCAATCTTTTCGCTAGTAGGAATGTACAGCACACAAATTAAACCTATTTCAAGCTTTTCCGTAGTGAAGTGTTTGTCCACCTCAACATGCTTTGTACTATCATCATGGGGTACTAGATTGTGAGCAATTTAGATGGCTGCTTTATTGTCACAATATACTTTCATTGGCGAAGGACTAGATATCTTCAACTCTTCCAATAGCCTTTTAATCCATAAGACTTCACAAATTCCATGAGCAACGGATCGGAATACAGCCTCTGCACTACTTCTAGCGATAAAATTCTGCTTTTTACTGTGTCAGGTGGCAAGATTGCCTCCAAGAAATATGCAGTAGTCGGAAGTTAACCGTCTATCAATGGTACTTCCAGCCCAATCCGCATCAATGTAGGCTTTAAGTTGCTATGTCCAAGGTTTTTATTATTATACCTCTTCCAGCGGTGCCCTTCAAGTACTCTAGTATTCTATAGACAGCATCCAAGTGTTCTTGTCCAGGTGCATGCCTGACCATACTAACTGCAAATGCTATATTAGGAGGGGTATGTGATAAGTAGATTAATCTTCCAACAAGCCTCTGGTACTGCTCTTTATTTTGAATTCTTTAGCTTTAGAAGGTTGTAGCTTGGTGCAATTGGTGTTTCGGCTGGTTTACATCCTAGCAGATCAGTCTTATTAAGTAAATCAAGGACATATTTATGTTGATTCAAGAATATACCTTATTTGGATCTAGCAAACTCTATATCAAGAAAGTATTTCAATGGAACCAAGTCCCCGATCTCGAAGTTATCTGTGAGTCTTCTTTTCAGCCTCTCCAACTCTTCATTGTAGTCACCTGTCAAGATTATATATCCACATACACAATCAATATTTCTATCTTGCCTTCTTTAGCATGTGTGTAGAATACTGTATGGTCAGCTTTGGTTTTGGAGTAGCTAGGTCGCTCTACCAAATATCTCAAACCAAGCTCTAGGGGATTGTTTGAGACCATACATAAGAGTTTTTCAGTCTGCAAACTTTATTTGGTCCCACCTTCTCTTCAAAACCAGGTGGTAAAGTAATAAAAACCTCCTCCTCAAGGTCACCATTTAAAAATGCATTTTTCACATTACTGGTGCAATGGCCAACTGAAATTTATTGCGAAAGATAACAGTATTCTGATTGAATTTATTTTGGCAACATGAGCAAAGGTTTCTTGGTAGACAATCCCATAGGTCTGTCTGTATCCTTTTGCTACTAGTCTTATCTTATCCTTTGTATACTCCGATCCACATTGCATTTCACTATAATGACCCATTTGCAGCCCACTGTTCTTTTATTCTTAGGCAAATCAACCATCTCCGAAGTACCAATTCTTCTAAGAGCCTTCATGTCTTCCATCACTTCTAATTTCCAGTTGGCATCATCAAGTGTTTGTGATTGTTTCTCGAGACAAACAAGTGAGATTTTTGAAGTAAATGCCCTATGAGTATGAGAGAGTTTTGCATTAGAAAGGTACTTAGCAATGAATATGTGGTACAAGTTTGAGTTCATTTCCTAACAGCTACTAGAATATCAAGATTTAATGTTTTCTTGGCTAGGAGAAGTAAGAGAATTGACGATGAAGTACGCACAACACTACCTTTCATATGAAGAGGTTCAGTTCCCAATGGTCGAGACTGGTCATTTCCAAGAGAAATAGCCCGACTGTGGCTCCTTTGATGATGGTCTTCTCCGAGTACAAGTTATAGTCTAGTATTACAACTTTTTTTCACCCAATGGTAGTGATTCTCCCCCCTGTTTGAGGGAGCGTCTGGGGTACCTCATGAGGCACCACAGACTGCTCTCACATGCATGTGGGCCCCATACGTGTGGGGCCCACATGCAATGGAGAGCGGGGTGCACAGCCCCCTGCTGCACCCCAGATGCTCCCCTGTTTGAGAAAGGGTAATGTTTGGCACTATATCATTAGGATTGAATTCATTAGTTCTAGCACGTTGTTTCTGTCTTTGAATTTCGGGAACATCATTATCGTGAGAAGAGTCAGGTGAAGTCAAACAAATATTTGGTAAAGGAAAGGGAGATACGTCCCAATTTTTTTTTCCTTCATCTCCTCCTGAAGAGAATTTTTGTTGAAATAGTTTTTTTTAAAAATGAAAGAGACATCCATACTCGCATGAAATTTTCTTGTTTGAGGATTATAGCACCTATATCCCCTTTTTTAGAAGCATAACCTATGAAAACACATTTTTCAGCCCGAGGATCGAACTTTGAAGAAGAATTATTTAGTAGTGATCAAATGCATTGTGGCCAAAAACCTTTGAAGGCAAATCTATATGCATCCTGGATAAGGGACATTTTTCTTGAAAGCATTCTAATGGTATAGAGTTTTCAGAACACGTGTAAGCATCTGTTTATCTATTAAGTGGCAGTTAAAAGAGCTCCCCCCCAAAGATATTTTGGAATATTCATTGGAAACATAGCACGAGAAACTTCAAGTAAATGCTTATTTTTTTTTCTACAATTCCGTTTTGTTGGGGGGTATCCACACAACTAGACTGATGATGCACACCTTTTCCTTTCAGAAAACTGCCCAAAATTTTGTTGAAATATTCAGTTCCATTGTCGGTGTGGAGTATGCCAATTTTTGTTTGAATCTGAATTTCAACCATCTAGTAAAGTTCTTTAATAGTTGTGTCAACTTCAGACTTTTCATGCATCATATAAATCCAATACAGAGGTGTATGATCATGATAAAGGTAACAAACTATTTTCTTTTTTGAGAGAGTAGCGGCTCTTGAGGGTCCCCTCACATCACTGTTTGTTAAGTAAAATGTTTTAGGTGATGTATAAGGTTTTGGCAGATAAGTAGTACAACGACTCTCAGACAAGCAATAGCTTTCACAATAGAAATTATAATATTCCATGCCTTCAAATAGAGTAGGAAACAAATGTTTAAGGTACATAAAGCTAGGATGTCCTAGTCTTAAGTGCCAATGGCAGAACTAGAATTACTATTATTAAGGCAATGACTCGTCTTATTACTGGAGGAGCTATCATCAAAGTAGTAAAGTCCATCTAAAATCTTAGCACTGCCAATCTTTTTCCCAAGTTCCAGTCCTGAATATCACAGTAAGAATAGCTTAAAATTGCACGCAAGTTAGCATGTTTGGTTAGCTTGCTTACGGACAAAATATTACAGGCTAGCTTAGGGACATGGAGAACAGATTGTAGAGCTATGTTTTTTGCTAATTTTAGTAAATCTTTTTCTGCAATTGGTGAGAAATTACCATCTTCTTTTCTTATTTTTTAAATGCCAGAACATGGTCTATAGGTTTCGAAAAGATTGGAAAAGTTTGTCATACGATGCTGCAGAATCAATGATCCATGGCAAATTTGAACCAAAGGAAAGGGCATTTTGCAATACCTGTTTGTGCAAGAGAAACATTAGGAATACCAAATGAAGTATTAGATTTCAGCTGCTTTAGAAGATGATGCATCAGTTCATTGGTAAAAGGATTTTCCTCAACTTCATTAGCCATGGGCATATCACGATTATTTCTATCACCAGGCCTGTTATTCTTCCTATTTGCTGGTTTCTCATGGAGTTTCCAGCAATTCTCTTGAGTGTGGCGTGGTTTGTTAATGTAGTCACCACAAACTCTTGGTTTCTCTTCATTTTTTCGCTGAGAACTGATTGCTTTATTAGCATTAGCCTCAATTACCACAAAGGCAGAACTCTCAGTAGGCCCGCTAGTAATCTTACCCAACATTAAAAGTCTACGCCTCTTCTCTTTGAACCTCAGCAAAAACCTCTCCAGTTAGCGGAAGTGGGGTCCTGCCAATGATTGTTCTCGTACTTTGTCAAATTTTACTTTAAGCCCCGCAGAAACTTATAAATGCGATGTGCCTCCTCTGTTTTTTTGTTATTCACTAGAATCTTCAGTGGATTTCCGTTCACAATGATAGAACATGTTCAACTCTTGCCAAAGACGCTTCAATGAATTAAAATACTTGGTTACAGAGTCTTCCCCCTGCCGAATCTCACCAAATTTCAGTGTCAATTCATAGATTTGTGATTGATTTCCCAGATCAGAGTACATCCGAGTCACTTTGTCCCATAGTTCTTTAGCTTACAAGTAGCACATATAGCATGAACTAATCTCTTCATCCATGGAGTTCACAAGCTAAGTCATTACCATTGAATTTTCTGCATCCCTGGTCTCATATGTCGAGTCTTCCTGTGCTGGTGCCTTCTTTTCTCACGTTAGATACCATATCTTGCCCCCCTCTCTCTGATGTGCGTTAGGACGGATTGAGACCATCGCAAATAATTATCTCCATTAAGACGAATAGTGGTGATTTTAAGAGGCGAGGTTAGCTCTGGTGAAGTTTCAGACATGGCTGAAAGACAACAAGTTGTACAGAAAAGACTAGTTTTTTAGGGTGGTTCTGGTACCATGTAAACTTATAAGAGATGGAGAATATTTTTCTGTATCTGTTGAAGAATGAGTATACGTGGTTCTCCTTTTAAAGAGAGAATACAAGCACAAAATCAGGAAGTAACTGACCTAATTAACACCCTAAATTACAGCAATGAAAATATTCTATTTACGGCTAATGTATTCTGTCTACTAGATCTGTATCTTCTCATGTTCAGTTACAATATTATTTCCTTTCAACAGTTACCTTTGTCTTTGCTATCACCAAGTCTAATTTGTCATGCTTTTAATTACTGGTTTAATGGTTTCTATGGTTGAACTGACTTTATGCTTTGAACAGAGAACCTTGGCCTCTTGATGGTATGAAGTTCGAAACGTTGAAGGAGATGCATGCTAAAAGAATACCGGAAAATCTGGATGTTGATGTCGGTGAGTCCATTTTACTAGCATATAATCTCCACTAGTATTTCACTGGGGATAATTATGCCTGAACCCCCTGAGCTTGGGTCTTATCATTGAACATTTCCTACTATTTGAATAATTACATGAACACCCCTTGTTACTAATTTCTTTACAGAGACTCTTTTGAGGTTTGAAACATTATGGAGACACCTCCTGAAGTTTGAAAAACATTGAGATAGACTATTTTTACATGCATTTGAAGCTTTAGGGGGTGTCTTTGTAAATAACAAACAGTATAGGGAACTTCTGTAATAAGGCAAAACCTGAGGGGGTGTAGGTGTAAATAACTCTTTTTACTTACACTGACCTGAGGTGATTAACATGGAGTTAACAATGTGGCACTTATTATATCAGAAAGCCAGTTCGCGACAGAAGAATCCGAGAATGATTTGTATGAAGAGGAAGACAATGAGACTACGGTTTCATTAAAGTCTGATGGTAAGAAGAAGACTTCATATGATTCAGATTTATCAGAAACAGAGAATGATAATGATATTGTTGAGGAAGAATTCGATGAGAATGAAAGGGAGGAAGCTCCATGCGCGGATCTTGGGAGTGGCTGGGGAAGAATCATTTACATGCCTTTTCGGCGAGGCAAAAGAGTTGAAATGGATGTGTGTCGGGCTACTAATGAAGAAGGAACAGAGGGCTCTTTTAATCGTGTTGTTGTAACTCAGAGTAAAAATCCTACTTTGCATCATCAAGCCCGCAGATCAATTTGGGGGGACTTGTGGCCTCTTAGGAGTGAAAAGAACTGAGAAATTTTAAATGTTGATTACGGCTTTTCTGATTCTATCTTGCAGTGGTACGTAGAAATAGTTATTTCTATCACAGACTTCTTGTGAGTTGTATCTAGGAACGCATATATAGTAGATTTTATGGTCTCAAGTATTTCGGTTGTTAGTTGTTACAATTTATAGAATGAAGTAATAAAGTTATATCGGAAGAAAATTTGTAAGTTTTTCAATACGATTTATGAGTGCATTGTTCTTCTCGTTGGGCTTTTAGGTGAAATTTCTCCACCTGCATGGGGATAAGAAGTTTATTGGTGTCAATAGGATGAGTGGTTCTTAATTTTGTAGAGGTATATTCTTTTCATTTTTGTCTTGTTTTTTTACATGTGTAGCCTTGTTGTTAACTTGTATATCTTTAATAGGAACTTAAAGAAAGTTATAGGGTACAACGTATAGTTTCGGTATACGGACGGTGTAGATCAACTTGATCTAATACCTACAAATAAGTTTCTACACTCTTATTCAAACCATTTTTCATATTTCTCATACACATTCATTCTCCGATTTGATCATTTGCAACTCTCATTGAAGTTGTTCATGATAGTATAATGAATTCTTTTGCTTGAAAGAAAGAAGACAAGAACTTGTGGGCAAACATTTGTCTATTGCTGAAAAGGAAAAGTTTCTTGTTTACAATGGCCCAAATCCTTTCTATTTATTGTAAGCCACCTTTGTGATGGACAACCCTAATTGACCTGATCTAACTGCTATTATTTTGCGCCTACAAGGTCCTACACCATTCTGATTTACACAAATATCATGCCTTTCTTGGATGCTCTAACAAACTTTTAGAAATGTGTATTTACAAAAAAGCCCCTGAAAAGATGAAAAATACAAAGTTGAATATGCAACCTCCATGGGCGGCTTGTGAGCTCAGTGCGCGCAGCTGTGCGTGTCGCACCTGTAATACCCTAATTTTTTTAAATGATCTTAATTTAATTAAGAATCTTACTAATAACTTATAGTGTAATCTTATAATTTTGGGCCAGTAAAAGTTTATAATATTATTAACTATTTTTGGAATTTGGGACCATTAGAGATCATCAATGTAAATGATTCACTAACTTAACGAAAAGCCCAAACAGTTATCCCAAATCTTTTGCGGATTAGGGATTAAGCCGCATTCTCATCACCAAGCAATTAGTTTTCTACTTTTCTTCGTCAACCTTCAGCGGCGCTCGAATCCGGTAAAAACATCTTTCTTTCTACTTTACAAATTCATCTGTTTGGTTTATTAATATATTGCCAAATCCAAGAAAAAATTATCTTAGTGTAAGACCTCAATTTGACTGTTAGTATGAAGATAATCATTGCAATATTGCTTAGGAGATGAAGTTCAATATTTTGCGCCCTATTATACAATTTAATACCTTATAAGTACTAATGAAAATATAACAATCAAATGCTTGTTTGTTTTTCAATTTATATTTCTTAATAATTTTTAAAACATATTTTATATTTTCATAGAGAGCAATTGATTTTTCGTTGTAAGCTTAGACATAATTAATATTAATATTTAAAAATATGAAAACATTTTCATCCCAGTTTTAAATTTCTTAAAATGTTAAAGTTGTCATTTTTTTTTAAATCTTAATAATTAGATTCAAAACATAAAAAAATAAAAACCCACCCCACCGCCCGCTAGCACCCCCTGCCTCTGACCATGACAAACTTATCAGACTCAAAGACTAGTCTTAAACCTACTCATAACAAGCATGTAACCAGATACGAAATTCTTTTAGATATTTGGACGTAGTACACCAATCCGAGTAAGCTCCTAACTTGAAGTCATCATTAGCACTACTTTCCCACTTTCGACAACATTAGAGGTTGCATCATTCTCAATGAATAGATTCTTCACTTGAATGCAGTGTAGGAGAAGTAACTTCTATCTATCAACACAAATATGGTGGGCGACACCAATGTTGACAAACCACTCTCTTGGATTGTCTATTGTATAGGCTTCAAGCACAACTGTCATGAGCATGAGGTTGGCCTATCAATATGGACCCTCTTTTATCTCAACTGTAACAACTTGGTTGGGATGATTTTGATGAGTTCTTTTTCTAAGCTGGTATTCTTTTGCTATGCGGTTTGACTTTCCAAGTTGTAGCAGTTAGCTTGGATTTATTGGTCTTCTATTTATTCTAACATCATTATTCCTCCGATGCTTCC